>CM035437.1:30454365-30684365 GCA_020310875.1 Ceratopteris richardii | reverse complement strand
TTGGGATGGCAGAGATGCCCAGACACATGCATTGATAGCTTTGTCTGTCAAACGTGCCATTATTCCTCACATACGCTCTTGCAGAACAACTAGGGATGCTTGGGATACACTTACCACATTATACCAAGCTAGGACTGAGGCTCGTGTTGCTTATCTCCGAAAACAGTTGGAGAGTGAGCACATGAATGAAGGCGATTCTATGGACAATTTCCTAACGAAGATCAAAGATTTGAAGGAACAATTGATTTCTGCTGATGAGGTTATACCAGATAGCTCACTTGTGCAGACCGTTCTGAATGGTCTTCCTGACTCATATCAGAGTTTTGCTTCTACTCTTCGATTGATGATGAAAGGCAATCCGAATGCCTTATCATTTGAGGAGTTAGTCTCTGTTCTGTTGCAGGTTGATCAGTCCAGGTAGAACAGGTCCATTATGCGAGTTGCAGATCAAGCTTTCATGGCTACTCAGAAGGGCAAAGGAAAATGGAGCTCTTCTACTAGTAAGCAGAAATCAGCAAATGCTGCACATTCAAAGAACAAAGACAAAGATGAGAAAAAATCAGAAAAGCAGAAATTGTTTTGTAAGTAATGTAAAGGCAATGATCATATCATAAAGAACTGTCCAAAACTAGCTGCTAAAGAGGCAAAGAAGAAAGAGGCTGGAATGGTTGTTGCAGAGGCCTCTACACCAAAAACAGAGTCTGCAAATCTTGTGCAGGAAGAAGAATGGGCGTTTACTACTGTCTGCAGTTTTGACCCATCTTCTCATGATCAATGCATGTCTGCAGTAGACTCAGATGTTTGGTACTTTGACAGTGGGGCGACCAAACATATTACCTCGCAACGTAGTTTCTTCTCTTCACTCGGGCCTGCCCCTACAGGGAATACTATTACATGCGCCAACAACTCCTCTTATCCTGTTATGGGAGTTGGTAAGATCATTTTGACTACTGCTGATGGTAGTTCTTTCACTTTGTCAGATGCTTTATTTGTGCCAGGGATCAAAAAGAATCTGTTATCAGTTTCTGCATTAGCCAAGATTGGCTTGGTTGTGAAATTTGTTGATGATAGGTGTACAGTTCATGATCTCTCAAATGGCGATGTGATTATTGCTTCTGGCATTTTATGTCGTGTGCGGTATAAGCACATAGACTATGAAATATTTGTGAATGATTCGGCATGTGCAGTTCAAGATTCTGAGGCTATGTCAGATGCAAAGCTTTGGCATGCACGCTTTGGTCATCTGAATTTTGCTAGTTTGCTACGCCTGCAGAAATCTGAAATGGTGTCCTCTTTGCCCAAACTTGAGGCACCTGGAAAACATGTTTGTGAAGGCTGTATTTTGGGCAAAATGCAGCGTTCTTCCTTTCCAAAAGATGGTTCAGTTCGGGCTACGTAGAAATTGCAGCTTGTACATAGTGATGTCTGTGGTCCTATGCAGACACCCTCTTTTGGAAATTACCTTTACTTCGTGACTTTCATTGATGATTTTTCTAGGCATGCATGGATATATCCACTCAAAGCAAAGTCCGAAGTGTTCATGTGCTTCAAACAGTTTTTGGTTTTGGCTGAAAATCTGTCAGTATATAAAATGGGCACCCTCCGTTCTGATCGAGGGGGGGAATATATGTCTTCAGATTTTAATGCATTTCTTGCTGAACGTGGGATAAAACACCAGTGTACAGTGCCATATACACCTCAACAGAATGGAGTTGCTGAACGGAAGAACAGGTCTCTCATGGAGATGGCGAGGTGTATGGTCAAGAGTCAGGCTTTACCTCATAGTTTCTGGCTTGAGGCTGTCATGTGTGCAGCATATGTACTGAACAGGTGTCCCACTAAAGCACTGCAGTCTATCACTCCATATGAGGCTTGGCATGACCGCAAGCCATCTGTTGCTCATCTACGTGTTTTTGGTTGTTTGGCATATGCATTAGTGCCTCAACAACATCGCAAAAAATTGGATGATAAAGCAGTTAAATGTATTTTTGTTGGATACAGTTCTGAAAGTAAAGGCTATCGCCTGTATCATCCACAGACTAAATGCATTCTGGTTAGCCGTGATGTATTTGTGGAAGATGCTATTCAGCCATTGCTTTCATGTACTAAGGAGAAATCTGTTAGCTCCAAAGACATGTATGATACTTTGATGCCTCTTTTTACAGGTGGACAGTCTAGTGCTGGTCCTAATGAGGCAACTTCTCAGCCTTTGCAGGTTTCATATGATGATGCAGATCATTCCATTTCTGATGCAGATTTACATGATGCACTTGTTGATGAGAGAGCTGATATTGAGCAGGCAAAAATTATGCCAAAATGGCTGGTGCAGACTTTGCGTGACAGCAAATTAGATGCACCTTTGTCATATCGTACTCGTTCAGGCTCTCATAGTGCCTCCTTTGCATCAGATTGCTATGCTATGGCTGCATCTAGTCTCTGTGATGAGAATGAGCCTGTTTCTTTTGATGAAGCACAGAATTCAAAAAATTGGATGGCTGCTATGCAATTTGAATATGATGCTATAATGAAGAATGGTACATGGTCTTTATGTGACTTGCCTCCTGGCAAGAAGGCCATTGGCACTAAGTGGGTATACAAGCTGAAGCGTAAACCTGATGGTACAGTTGACAGGTATAAGGCTAGGCTTGTTGCAAAGGGTTATGCGCAGGAAAGAGGCATTGATTTTGATGAGACCTTTGCACCTACATGCCGTATGACTACTGTTCGGAGCATTTGTGCACTTGCAGCCCATCATGGTTGGAATGTACATCAGTTGGACATTAAAACAACATTTCTGAATGGTGACTTGCATGAAGAAGTGTATGTTTTTCAGCCCCGTGGCTTTGTGCAGAAAGGGCATGAAAATCAGGTGTGCAGGTTAAAGAAGGCGTTATAGGGTTTAAAGCAAGCACCACATGCTTGGTATGAGAAGATACATGCCTATCTGATTGCACATGGTTTTGAGAACAGTCCAACTGAAAGCACCTTATATGTTAAGCGTGCTAATGATGTGCTTCTGATCATTGTTGTCTATGTAGACGACATGCTGCTCACTGGTCCTATTGAGAAGCATATTGCTGATTTTAAGGCTGATTTGCATGCCTCATTTGAGATGTCTGATTTGGGGCATTTGCATCACTATTTGGGCATTCAGTTTATGCAAGTTGATGGTGGAATGGCTTTGTGTCAAACGAAATATATTGACACATTATTGCAGCGTTTTGGCCTTGAAGACTGTAAGCCTATTGCCACTCCTATGGAGACAGGTTTACGATTGAGTCTTCATGATGCTAGAGATGCATTTGATGCTGTTCTCTATCAACAGGCTGTTGGATGCTTGATTTACTTATGCATTACTCGGCCAGATATTCAGTTTGTTGTCTCACAGATGAGCAGGTTTATGCATTGCCCAGGAGTCATGCATTGGAAGGCGGTTAAGCGCATCTTTCGCTACTTGAGTGGTACTCGGCTACTTGGGTTGTTTTATCCCAAGGGGGGATCACTACCGCCAGATTTGCATGCTTTTTCTGACTCAGATTGGGCTGGTTGCTATGACACTCGTGTGTCCACCAGTGGTTTTTGCTTCATGCTTGGTAGCTCATGTATATCTTGGTTGAGCAAGAAGCAGCCTACTGTGGCCACTTCCAGTTGTGAGGCTGAGTATAGGGCAGCTTTCACAACGACTGTTGAGTGTGTGTGGCTCAGACGCCTTATGGCTGATTTGGGTGTTGGCCAGTCTTCTGCCAGCACCATCTTCACTGACAGTCAGAGCGCATTGGCAGTTGCGAGGAACCGTGTGTTCCATGCTCGCACTGAGCACATTGAGGTGCATTATCACTATGTCAGGGAGAGGTTCTCTGCTGGGGAGATCAGCTTGGCATATGTGCCCACGCAGGAGAACATTGCAGACCTTTTCACGAAGGCTCTGCCTAGGGAGAAGTTTGAAGCTTTCCGCAAAGCTTTGGGCTTACTTCCTTTTGTGGAGTGATTTCCACATAGCTTGGCACTTCCTTATATATGAGTGCCAGCTCCTTGTTCACCGCATCACTCCCAGGGGGGATTTGTTGATATATTTAGGTAGTGATGTGTGTGAACACTCTAGGACCGCCGGGGCACTTTTTTCCCTCTTTAGGAGGTTTTTTCCCCCGGTTTGTATATATGCCTATTGCCCTAATGGGCTACTTATCTTTGTACATTCTCTAGTAATACATTCAGTCTTGTGTGTTGTGCTCCAAGCTTCTTCTTCTTCCTTGTGCTGTTCGCGTGCTTCCGCAAACGTCTAACTCCAACAATTTATAAAAGCACCTAGATACTTTTGATGCCAATATGATTGTTTATTCAATAGTTTAGCAAAATGAGAGATGTTGGAGGCACTTTCTACTTAGAGTTTGACCAAAGAGACATTCATTGATAATTAAGAACTCCCCAATTTCAGTCATAATTGAATATTGAGAATCCAAAGTATAAGACTTATTCTCTTAAATCACACATCCAAGATAATACGAGCTCTTAAGAAGAATACCTAATGGATTTTTAGGAAATTAATTATGCATCGAATCATTTGTAATTTGGTATAACCAGGAGGAGGTTTTCGAAGAAACTACCTATGCACCGTAGCATCTCTAAGGTGTAGTGAGCAAGAGCTTTTAGAATAATAGGTCAACTATTACTATACATACTATCATAAGGCTCATGGTTACCAAGAGTCCAAGAACCACACAATCTTGAAAATGTTGATTTGAAGAGGAAATGTGTTGGAGAGGATACTAAAACAATTAAAATAGGGAATTTCAAATCGTAAGAATCAAAATAAAAACCTAGGGTTATTAGAAAAAATGTCTAGAAAAAATATTGCGAGCATTGAACACGCCAAAGGTCGTAGATAAATAAAATGGAAATAAAACATTGCAAGCATCGAATAAACCAAAGGTCCTAGATAAAAAGAATGGGAATAGACTCATCCTTTATATACACACATATAAGTTTTTTATTTGTTTGTAAATGTTTCTGCTAAACCTTATAACAAGATTTTACAGATGCTTTTGAAGATCTTAAAGAAGAAGGGTTCATTGGCACTAGGTGATACATTTTCACCTATGTACAAAGGTAGGACATCCATACAAGGGTAGGACATCTAGACAAGACAACAACAACAACAACAACAACAACAACAACAACAACAACAACAACAACAACAACAACAACAACAAGAACACCATTACTCCTCCAATTCTTTTTTTCAAGATCCAAGATCCCACATAGATAGACTTTTACTCTCTCCCGAGCATTTCATCTATCTCTCTTCCATGATCTCTTCTATATATCTCTTGCACATACTTCTCAGATGACTAGGTCAATTTCCATTAAAAAGCTCTTGTATCGAATCACAATAGTTATCTAGATAATTCACCAAGTGATCAAATGGGTGGGATTGGAAAACTGGTTTACATAGGATAGCCCTAAGTCTATGTATCTTCCATGATCTCTTCTATAACTCTCTTTCACCAATTGCTCATACAACTAGGTCAATTTCCAATAGAAAGCACCTATATGTACATTCGATTCATAATAATTATCTAGAGAGCACACCAAGTGATCTAGTGGATGGGATTGAATTCATTTACTTGAATTATAGCCCAAAATGATTGAATTCATTTACTTGAATTGGAAGCCCGAAGGTTTTTCTGTCTTCAAGAGGCTTGTCTAACCTCTCACCACCTAAGTGGCGAGGAGTGTTCAATGGGATTGAATTCATTTACTTGAATTGGTGGACCAAAGGCTTACTTGAATTGGTGGCCCAAAAGCTCTTGAATTGGTGGCCCAAAGGTCCATTGAGCCCTGAGGAGGCTGGTTAACATCTCATTGCCCAAGTGGTGCAGAGTGTTTTAATGTCTCGCGGCCCCAATGGTGAGGAACTAAAGAGGTTGGTTTAACATCTCACCGCCTGAGTGGTGAGGAGTGTTTTAACATCTCACTACCCAAGTGATGAGGAGTGTTGGATTGCACCTGCCAAGGGTTGAACCCCTTCTCCTAGCCTTGAGTGGCAAAAGGCCCAACCAATTGAGTCAACATGCACATGCATATGTAAACCATATTTGAACAAGGGGACATCCCATTCTACAACTTTTTATGAGCATCCCATTGCTGCTCCGAAGAGTCAACATGCACAGACATATGTAAATCATATTTGAACAAGGGGACATCCCGTTCTACAAAACTTTTTATCAGCATCCCATTGCTTCTCCGAAAAATTATGAGGCAGTTGTGATTTTGGCATGAAGTTAGCACAATTCTATTGCTTTAGAGTACAATGAATTAGAAAGACACACACACCGACCTTATAAGGTAGAGAGACCCATCTTGAAGAACTCAAGAAGACCCATCTTGAAAAACTCAACAAGATCCATTTTGAGAAACTCATAGATATGTCCTGCCAATATTTGAACTCAGAAGTCAAGATCCATCTTGAGAAACTCATAGATATAAGATCCATCTTGAGAAACTCATAGATATGTCATGTCAAGATTTGAACTCAGGACTTCCTCCAAGAAATTCTAAGCATCAATCACTAGGCTATACAAACTTGGGCAAGTCATCTTTTTTACAGTGATATATTTAAATCCACCACTCTAAAAAGATGAGGTCCCAACGGGAGGATCGATAGCCAGTATGCCCCCCGCTTTTAAAAGCCATCAACTGTTGAGTATTTTCTGAGAAATATCGTCTTCATCGCGCTTGGACAGAAGCTGTCATCATGGATACATATCAAGGCATAGCTATCGGCATGTTTGATTTCGGATAGAATAAAAATCGTGATGCACACGTAGACACAGATGCGTAGACACAGAAACGGAAGGACTCGATTATTTTCTTCTGCGGTCACGCCATTGTCATGTCGGCTGCGTGTAATCGCAATGGCTTAAGCATGGTCGTGAATTACAGATCTACAATGGAGGGGATACTACCAGCATCCTTCAATTCACCAATCCATGCTCGTAAGGTTGCGGAAACTACAGATTAACTTCAATTCACCAATCCATGCTCGTAAGGTTTCGGAAACTACAGATTAACTTTGACAGAAGGATATCTTGGATTCTATCTGATACAGGTTAAACTGGGCAAGTGTTCACGTCCGATCTAGTGCATCTCTTCGTGCATGTATGCATTAATGAGCTTTTGCTTTAGGATTAGAGGTGCCGATGGCCATCATCAGTAAAACCTCACCTTCTCCACAAATCACAGATCCGCTGAATCAAAAGGCGCGTTTCCGAAGGTAAAGGGATGTCACAGACACACATACGTAATATACACACGCACAGGCGCTCGTGCACACACACATAGATATGCAATCGATAGTAGTCATCGCCTATCACGAACGAGCATCGTCTACAATCTCTACGTTTAGCAGAAAACCAGATGCTGACTTCGAGGACACATTCGAGGTGCCAGGAGTAAAGTATCCGCTTAAGTTAGACAAATCAAAAGCTCTGAATTTCCACAACGGCAGCTCACTGCAAATGCATCTTCCGAAGGAAAATAAATTTCTTTCTCAGAGAGTTAAACTAATGATCGGAAGAAGATTTCTCACTCATTATCTGATTCGCAATAGACTGTTATGAAAATTCAGGTAACTTCAAAAGCTTTTGATAATTACTTCAAGGAAAGATCAGTACAGCGAAAGTGATAAACGCGCCTCCTTCTTTATCATCAGAAAAAACTCGTCTGAGGATCCGTGAAGATAAGATGCGTAATACAGCTGTAACCAGACATGATGTCCGAATTTTTATTGGGAGCCGTTAACGATTACGGGGATCAATCCTCGTGGATGCGGTCCATGATGATGACAAGAGCAACAACGAAGGCTTGGTCGACATTTGGGTGCACAACCACACAGAAGGTGTGTTTGTCGAGCAGCACGTTGCCTACGCTGTATTTCCTCTTCACCTGCAAAGCACAAGGAGGAAAAGATTGTCATCTTGTATTCATCGGCAAATTTTTAAGATGATGCTGGGTGTCTGCAGGAGAAATCAGCCTTTATAATGGTTCTATGTTCTTCCAATTCTAATACGATTAGACCAGACCTTAAGATCCGACAAAGAAGGGAATATGGTGACAAGACCGTGAAGCAGTGCGTACCTCGGCAATGACCTGATCTCCGTGAAAGATTTGAACCTCTCGATCGAAGAAATTCCCTTTCACTTCAAAGTCTGGACATTCTTCGCTCTCGTTCTCCTTGAGAAAGACCAGCAGATGAGTCTTGAAATCGATCACGGAGCTCTTCTTGACAGAGAAGAGCAACTTGTCATCGTCGAAATCGTCACCCTTACAGACTTCCCACCTTTCGTGCATGGTTCTCAGCTGAAATTCATCGTAAAAACGTTTCTCAGATGGTAATATAAAGCCATCCTACCATTTTCACTCAGTCGAAAACGTAAATCAATCACGAAAATGCTCACATGTTCGTGCGTTATTCATACACATTTAGGCAAAGTTTACCTTCTTTCTGGCAACCAGAATTCCATGGCCGTGATGATTCTCGAGGACACATTTGTCCCGAATGCTCAGTGCATGGCCATCCATCTTGAATACGATCTCGCCGTCGGCATTAGTGATGTTGTAACTTTCACCACTTAAACTTAGGGCCTTCTCGGTCACCGTCAGCTCCACAGGGCAGTCAGACTTGTAGTGCTCGGGGAAAATGTGGAAATGCATGGTGACGGAGATGTGAGAAGAAGGATATTGAAGATGACAAGGCTCTGGTAGAATCGCACTAAAGACACGCGCTTCAGCAGAAGTAGCGATGTTGGCGGAAACGTTAGGGGGAGAACTATTTATAAGATGTCTGAAGCTACATGTGAAGCTACATGTGTGTGTGTGAGAGAGAGAGAGGTGATTTGCACGGCCTGCAATGCATGCCGGTGAACCGTCAAACCAGAAGAGAGAGATAAAACTTGAGGGGATGCATGACGCATCATTGTCATCTGCCATTCCTGTGAAATGGTACTCTCCGTTGCACACATGAGCACTGGAATGCATTATACACATGGGGCCATGCCTATCTCCGACATGTTGGCCGATGAAACAGATGCAGAAAGATAGAAAGAGATCACAAGCTTTGGGATGTGTGGATTGTGATCCTGTGAGTGCGTCTGTGCGTGCTTGCGCGTATGGGTGAGGTTGTTGAGGAATAGGAACATCGAAGCAGCGAGGTGCCCCCCGTGTTTTTCCAAGCCTCAAGATTTGGGATCCGCAGAAAAAATCAGACAAAGTCGATAACAAAGAGAGAACGTGTGCAGAGGGCGCCAGCATCCCAAAATAAAGTGCTATTGGAGAAGGGCATTATTCCAGGCATATGTCGGTCATCATCATCATCACCACCATAGCCATGAAATATCAAAGACACAGCTCATTGTAGCAAAGCTTTTACTGCGATTCGCGTTCACCACAAAGCTTTTACTGCGATTCGCGATGATAATGTTATCCACCTCATTTGTAATGCCTTGTAGCTTGATTGACTCCTCCCCTGCGTTGTGGGATTCGGGGGGTCCCATGGGCACTAGTCCCGTTCACTTGTAACTTTTTCTCTTTAATATAATTAAAGTCCGGGAGATTAGGCTAAGGCCGAACTTCCTTTATGAAAAGAAAGACAAAGGTCCCAAGACGCCAGGTCGACTGGTTGGGTCCCTCGCCTCTTGAGGCGGGGGCGAGGGTTCAACCCCCCTGCGCTGCGGGACAGTGTATCCGCCTTCGGGCGCGAATTCCGGCCTTCGGGCGTTAAACCAGCTGGGCCTCCGGGCCGTTCACATCGATGTATGGGCCTTCGGGCCGTTCACCCTGTCTGCCCCTGTTCTTGTGGGATAAGGGGGGTCCCATGGGTACTATGCCCTTCATTGTACAGTTGTTTCTCTTTCAAATTAAAGTCAGGGGGAGTAGGCCTCGGCCGAACCTCCATTTAAAAAAAAAAAAAAAGAAAAGAAAGACAAAGAAAAACAGTGAAAGCATCAGTTCTGCCACAGTCTTTTTTTTTAAAGGAAACAAAGAATGAAAGGTAAATAAATTATGGGCAGGTGCAAAGGATTCAAAATGACCTGTCTTGTCCCAACTCGCTTGTCCTGATGGTTGGGCCTCTTGTTTCTTGAGGGGGGGACGAGCGTTCAACCCCCACCGGCATCATGTAAGGGACATGTTTAACATGGAAAGTTGTATCTTGTGGCTGATGTGCCATTGTTCGTTCTGCCCCACGATAGTTGTGACCGCGGTTTAATCCAGCTATGTAAACCCCTGTTCTTGTGGGATAAAGGGGGTCCCATGGGTACTATGCCCTTCCTTGTACAGTTGCAATTTCAAAGTTAAAGCCTGGAGGAGTAGGCCTCGTCCGAACCTCCATTTAAAAAAAAAATGACTTGTCTTGCCCTGTAATAGTTGTGACTGCAATTTAACTCAGCTATGTAAACTCACATTCTTGTAGGATAAGGGGGGTCCTATGGATACTATGCCTATCCTTGTACAATTGCAATTTCAAAGTTAAAGCTCAGAGGAGTAGGCTTCGGCCGACCTCTATTAAAAAAAAAAAGAAGAATCTTTAGGGCAAAACCCCTTTTCTTTTTAGACAAAAGAATTTCCAATTGTAAGAAGCCCCTGCCCATTAGACATCATAGAGTGTTCTTCCTAGAGAACATCAAGATCAAAAGCAAGTGGGCCGCTCATGAGGGGGACAAGAGGGTTATCAACCTTCTTTATAAAATTTTCTGATAATCTGTTAGCTTCTTCTGCTTAGTGGGATACGGGGGTCCTATGGGTGCTAGGCCCATTCACTTGTATATCTATTATTTCTATTAATTAAAGTTTGGAAGAGTAGGCTCTGTCGAATTTCCCTTAAAAAAAATGGCATGAATCCCATGACGAAGAGTGCCTCGGTTCAAGTCTCACTCAATGGATATTCCAAATTTCCTGTACTCTCAAAACAAAGAAAAAAAAGGTAATGGAAAAGATCATACTGTGTGTGAGGGCAAAAGCACACTGTCAGCCATGCAAAGCCGATTCAAAAATTACATCGTGAGCCATACAAAGATGCTTCAACAACATGAGAGACTTCTGAATGATGATACACTATATTAAAATGAGATGCACAATACAAAATTAGGGGTGAGTCTCTCCATTTATTGGGAGGCGATGTCAAGTAGATGCTGGCTACGAAAAGGGGCATCATGAATGCTCTGAATAGACACTAAGCCAATCATTTTTACAGTAGTGTAGGAAAACATGAAATGCTTCTTTGGTTCATTGAAGATTAACTATCCCTAGATCTCTACATACCCTAAAGTATCTCAACCCTCCATAAATGCCAAAGGGCCACATCTAGTCTGTAGCAAAAACCAAGAAGGACACCTTGGTATCCTAGCTTGTGAGGAACTATGGATTTACAACTCTTTTTAATCACATTGCAGCATTGTTGAGCATTCTTGCAGGTGAAAACAAAATGCAGAAGATGCTCATCTTGCCCACAAACTATACACTTCCCATTAGGGTGAGCTTTGTTTGCTTTGTAGCCAGCCGAGACTTCATGATGAATGATAAGCCATTCCAACAATGGATTCTTGATGTTGAAGGGGGAGGCTTAGAGACTCATGAATCTGTATCTTCGTTGTTGAGCATACCATTCACTACAATAGAGATGTGGCTTTTTTATTAGCCTTCTTGTGACAAGTTTTGTCGATGTAAGCATTGGAAGACCCATCGGTGGAAATAAATTGGTATGAGCATCGATAGCCCCATTGATAACACAATGGGCATGCACTTTGGTAGCCTTGTCGAAAGACTAGTAGATAGCTTATATGTCAATATACAAATCTCCAAACATGTTGGTGACATAGTGGATAAGACAAGGGGTAGGCATGTCATTAAAGCATTTGGTAAATTTGTCGATAAAGTAGTGGGTTCTAACATCAAGAGCATAATGGATAGCTCTTGCTTGGGTACATCGATGGATGTATGAGTGGGAAAAAATAAAAATAAAAATGTTACCAAAGGTTTCCTATGTAGGATTTGCAGATACATATAGACACAAGAAAGATTCACAACAATAGAAGGGTGGATATCAGAGTCACCTTCTAGCCATAGGGCCAAACGAGCTCACCCTTGAGCCTTGGAGCCTGCAACCAAGTGGGCAAGTGCCTCTAAGAGATTGATGTCCCATATCACCAACCCGTATAGTACAAGTGACAAGGCTCAGCCAAATGGCAAAGATTCCAAGTGCTTCATCAGTACACCATGGGGAAAAAAGAAAAAATCGATAGTAATTCCCCTGAACTAGGGGGCTCAGAAAAAAAAACATAAGGCATGCAGGTCATAAGTGAATGAGACCCTTAGACCATGAATAAGTAAGGCACTCAAACCATAAAATAAAAAATGCATGTAGGTCATGCAACCACCTGAAAACAACATTCCACCTAGATAAAAATACATTTATGTATGTATGAATGCATGTAGGTATGTATGTATGTATGTAATGTATATATGTATCTATGTATGTATGCATGCATGCATGTATGTATGTATGTCTGGATCTATGCATGCATGCATGCATGTATGTATGATCGAAGCTCTGTAAAGGCCTGCTTTGAGTAAGTTTCTATACTTCATTAGAAATCCTTTTTTATAATCCAAGAGTCCTTTTTATAATCCAAGGCATGTATATTTAAGGCAAAGAATGATAATCATGATATGATAATTACTTAGAAGTTTATTGTAAATCAAAGTGGGCAGTTTGTACTTGTTTGATAGTGTTGGAGGATGCAGAAGTTTAGAGTGACTTGAGTTCGCAACATTGGGAAGGCATTTGTACATGCATCATTGATGTGTTTCAAATCCTATTAATTTGATTTGATAATCAAGGTTTTTTAGGGTTTGTGTATGATGGCACAGTAATGTTTTCATATAATGCATTACTTTGGTATGTTTTCATATAATGCTACTTTGGAAAGATTGCATGTTTGGAGAGAAGTGAAATCATATGAATTAGATCTATGCACTATTGGGATAACTAAAAGTATGTTTATGTGGTGAATCAAGGGAATAATTTGCAATTGTATGTGTATTTATTTATGTATGTATATATGTAACTATGTATTTATGTAATTATATGTGTATTTATGTATGTATGTAACTATGTATGCATATATGTAAGTAAGTAAGTTTGTATGTATGTATGTAATTAACCCAATTACCAAAGGACATGCATACCTTCCATCACATGGGTGTCTAAGGTGATCACATGCTTTTCAAGTTTATGAAGTCACATTGTGCACTTGCAGCTCATCATGGTTGGAATGTACATCAGTTGGACATTAAAACAACATTTCTGAATGGTGACTTGCATGAAGAAGTGTATGTTTTCAGACCCCTCATTTTTTTAGAAAGAAGACCCTCCAAGCTTTCATGTACGAGCCAAGTAGGTAGAAGAAGCTTCCAATCAAGCCAAAGAGAAATCAACTCTAAGGTTGAAGACATTTCAAATAGGGGTAAACAAACCTAGAAACCCAACATTTCTACCCATTTCATCCATGTAATTATACAACATTTCCCTCCTCTAAAAAAATTTTCATACTTGGAAATGACTAGAGATATATAGGTTGGGGTACTATACCCCTATGGCACATGATAAGACTCGTTGATCATGATATTGATCTCTCTTATTCACATCTTTATTCATAAGGTGATCCCATCCTGGACTGAATGTGAAAAAAGAGAAGAATCCATGTGTGGTATGATCCTACCCACATTATTCAAAAGCTCAACTCGCTTTGCATGTGAAAAAAATGAATTGAGTGCAAAGTATGAAAAGAATGATAAGGGTGGAACAAATCACCAGTGCCTAATTCATTCTTCTGTTATGTGCAAACTAGGTATCCATAGCATGAACATGTGAATTAGGCAGATTATAAAATTTTTGAGCTAAATTTCTATCTTGGTTTATAACTATGCATCACATATTCCAAAACTTAGAAAAACGTATGGATTTATCTAGTTTGAGAAATTTTTAATGAGACCCTATCTAGATCTAAAATGAAGATGAATTTTCTTAATCCTTGGCAAATCAATTTTTCTCTGCTCTAATAACTCTAAACATATTCTATACCTTTGAATTGGTGAAAAGGGTGGATTTCTTTTGTGCGACTTGCCTCCACTAATTTCATCAAAGGTTCAATCTAAATAGAGGGGAATCTTTTGATAACCCCTACCCAAACATTGCCTTTAGAATGGCACATGTGGATTAACTTTCTACTTTGTTAAGGGGATATAGTATCCTTTATGTTAGGAGAGAACTTGTAAAATTTACTTAAAGTGGGTTTTACTTTTCTTTCCAAAACTTTACATAATTTTGATAGTTCACTTTAAGAGACTAAAGTCCATAAAGATCATTCTAGCTTTTGAAGACTCCAATTGGTTTGGCATATATTTTCCACTCGATTTTACTTGTTCTTCCAAAAAGATTAAGACCTATAAAATTATGCCCAAAACAACAACTCCTAGTTTTTCAAAAAGGTCCTATTATCTTTAAGGTCACTTGTATATATAAGAGTGGATTATTCAAACTACTTTCTTCAATCTTCTGATTGGTACTCAATATTTATGAATCCTTTAGATCTCAAACCATAGAATTCTTGATTTTTTCCAATACTTCTCTCTCTTTGTATTCTGCATTTATTTAAGATTTGATATGTTCACATCGTAGTTGGATCTTTCTTATTCATTTGCTTTCTGACTTGAACTTAGGTCTCAAAGATTATCTTTGTGAGCTTACTTTCAGGCCTCTCCTAAGATCATCTTTATATTACTTTCATTCAAGTCATACTTTTGGATGGAACTTTAGGGCTTCAACCTTTGGAGTTTACCTTCAAACTTCTAGAAGTTAAGCCTCTCTTTATTTCTAACTCCCAAACTTGAATGCTCTTTATTGAGAGATAGAATTCTTTCTATATTGATGGAAGAAATATTCTTCTCTTGAGAGGATAATTGACAAAACCCCTATTTTTAGTAATTAGTCCCTTTTCTTTCTCACCATCAAGAAAAATTATTCAGTGAGAATTAGTTCCCACTATCCCATCCAAATGGGTTCTTTTGTACAATCCACATAACTATATCTCTATACTTTTGTATTTCACCTTCTCTATCCTCTTTTATGCTCTCCAAATCATATCCTATGATTTATGGTGCCAAAGTGTAAGAGTAGGGACTAAGGTGCTCGAGTACACGACTAGTTCTACTTTCAATAATGTTTGGTTGATCGTTTTATATGGTGTGATTGATCTCATCAAACTTAAAATTTAATTTGATCTTTGATCCACTTTGTGATTTTGGCTTTTCAACCTTCTCCTTTGTCAAATATGCAAAAGAATATTTCTTTTTCAAGCTCATGTTCAATGTTTTACCCATGGGTTTTATTTGGGGATCTAACTATTATGCTTCACACAAAAAACCTTTCCCCTTAGGCTTTTACTATTGGGATCAAAAATTTATGTTGTGCTATCTTATGAAGAATCAATATAAACTTAAGATATGCTTTATAATTTTTCCAAATTCTTTTTCTAAACAACTTAGTATTCCAATAATCCTCGAGGTTTATGAAATTATACCTGCTTTGCAACCACATTTTTAGTCATTTTGACAGCACAAATCACACCCAACACTCCCTCATTTTTCGGCATGCAACAAATAGAATGAAGCAACTTTACAAATTATAGTAATATGAGAATTACCACCCCTAATGGATCTCCTTGGGAACATGGACACCTAATTAATCTACTTCTTCGTAGGGTTACAACAAGTAAGGAATAAAACATAAAAGTAAGTAATGATTTAACATAAAAGATAATGAGTTTTGAAGGAGATAGTACTTGAAAAGCTTAGTTCGAAACTAGGGAGAGAGACTCATGTATCCACCTAACCAACCCCTCTAATATATAGCTCTAAAGCCAAGGAGTTAACTCCACTACCAAGAGACATGTGTACCTTTTGTCACCTAGGTACCCAAGGTGATCACGTGGTTTCTAAACTTAAGAAATCACATGAAATCACACATGGAAAGAATCCACACAATTTATGCCAAAAAATAGGAACCAAATGGATTCATTCTATCTGATGCTTATGGCCCACTTCCAATATTTTCTTGGCATGCATAACGAATCCATATTGTTTCAGATCTTCCACAATGAGCATGCAAGATCCAACACTTTTGGTTTAATCAGGAAGGGGTAGAACAAAAAGGTGAGAGCATCAAGAACCTACCACTAAGGGAGGCCACCCAATGTTAGATTCTCACAATTTCTCAAAATAAGTATGGCCCAAGAGGAGTCATTATTATCCTTGGCTCTGATCAAGCATTTGGTAGCCATCTTGTGAGGGTCTCAAGGTCAAGAATACTCAAATTTCTAATCCCTTTGGCTAGATTAGATCTCCCATTTGATTTTTGAAACTCCTCTCCTATTAGAATATCATCTAGAAGAATTTTTGAAACAGTCTTCCAAGCCTCAAAAGATCCTTATCACACGACCTCGAATAGGTCAGGAAAAAATTAGAGAGGAAATAAGGGAAGTGTTAATCACCATTGCCAAGAGTTATCCCACATCATCCTAGCACGCATGCAAACACAAAAAAGAAATTTTGAATCCTTGAAGCAACCAATAAGTGGTATGAAGACCCCATGCAGCAAGATGGAAGGATACACACCTACAACGAGAGAGGCAAGCACACACATAGGCACATATATGCATGCACACACACACACACAAAAGTAGGAAAGAGGCAATGTGCTCCAAGGAGCTCTTTTATTGCTCTAGTTGAGAGTACAAAGCTCAAAAGAGTTGTCAGCTCTAAATGATTCACCTTAAAAAATGAGAGTTCTTTCACTTATATAGAGTTTTTAGGAGCTTTGTCCATAGTGTAGTCTGAGCTAGCTTTAAAAATAATGTCCAAAGGCTATTTGGAGGTTAAAAGGATGTCAAAAAATTATGAAAAATTAGTGCGGTTATTCTACTATTGCCCATGAAGTTGGAGTCAGTTACTACCAAAAATAGGGTTTTATGCCAAAAATAGGCATTTTTACAAGTATTTTGAGTTAAAGATATGGAAAAACCTAATCTGAGGATGGATTAGAGATGAGAAAAATTAGTAGACTGCTTCCTCCTTTACTTCCATGCTTGTGCCTCCCTTTTAACTCTTTCTTCATACTTTGATTGAGCTTTGAAAACTTTGACTCCAAGCTTTTTTGGCCACTTTTTGAGCTTCCTCCATCACTCCCCCCTGATTTTTGTTGTGCTTGTCGGACATCTTTGTGGTGGGCTAGGATGACCGCGGCCATTGATGCACAAATATGAGGTGCTAAATATAAGCATTATAGGATAGTAGTTGGCACCTGCAAAACCTCTCATTAGGTAGATTGCAGCTTTTTGGAGAGTATTTTGGATGTTTTGAGTGTCTTTCAGGAATCATATTTGTGAAGAGAGATGGTGGATGCAATCCAAAGATGAGTAGGTGCTGCTACAACCAGCTTCACACCAGCCAACTGAGACTTCAGAGTTGATTAGTAGACCCTTTAAGCTTCCTAAATCCACCAAAATATGAGCCAAGTACTTTGGAACATGTATCCCAAAAGTTTAAGTCAAGAAAGACTAGTTGCGAAATGACTAGCTCCCAAAACTTGCTATTTTTGGACATACACCTGCTAGAAAAAATGAACAGTGCTCTCAATCTGGTAGGAATTAGAAAAATTCCTTTTGGGCATAGCAAATAGACTTAGCAAGCTTCCCAATTCAAGTTAAAACACTTCAAATGATGGACTGAGCACTGAGAACAAGATTTATCAATTTTTGGAACATGCCCACCCTCGGGGCTCTGCAGAGATAGACCAGTGAGCAGTAAAATGCAGATATCTCCAAAACTATAAATCCAATTACTTTGAAAATTGATATGCAGAAACTAAACAGTAAGAGCTATCCAACGCATGTTAAATCACTGAAAAAGAATCAGTAGAACTCGAGATATGACCTTCTGAAGGTACTGCTCTGAGTGAGTAGAGCAGAGAACAAAACAGAGAAGTGAATGATGATAAATGTATAAATTCATATATGATTACAACCACATTGGCAATGAATCTTTGCACAATGGGAGTAGAATGATAGAGCTATGGAGTAAGCTCTTCAATCTCTACAAAATGACATGAAGTGGTCACGTACAAGGCTTGCTAATCGCCTCTTCCTTCTTGCTCCTTTTATAGCTATTCTTGGAGGGAGTTTTGAATTCGAATTCGAATGGCTCCACCTAAAAGTGATCCCCAAAGTTAGGAGATATTCCATCAGCTCAAAAAGTCGTGGGTTTTGGTAGTTAGAGCCACGAAATTGCTTTTACATCATGCATGAGGTAAGCCATCCTTTTCCTTTTTCTTTTTTCAATTACAAGAGATAAAAATGAACTCTTTTACAAGAGGTGTCCACATGACTACTCATGTGACTTACAAATGAGGATAATATCAAGCATGTAGGCTTGGGCAAAATGCACCAACAATATTTACCCTCGGAAAGAAAAATAAATGGTGTGCTAAAAGAAAATAAAAGATTGTAGAATGAGGGTGTTTGTGAGCGATGTGACCCTCCAAAAGAAAATGAAAATAAAGCTACTTCTTGACTAAAAAAATGAAAGAAAAATTTAAAGAGGCCGATTGTGGAAGTAGTCATAGGGGCACTACTTAGTGTAGTGCATTGTGTCTAATGCACAACCTTGAAGGGTGGCCCTATGAATGCAACTTTAGGTCCATTTATTGAAAATCATGTGAAAGATTCAGTTCTTGAGAAATATCTCCAAGGTTTATCCAACAAAGAGGATTGGGATGGGATTTGTTTTATTTTTTGTTTTAATATTTCATAACTTTTTAGGTTCTAAAGTACAAAAGGAGAGAATTCTTGAAAGATGTGAAAGACCTTTAAGGTTTGAGACCGAGCTAAGGATCCATGAGGATTGAGTACCAATCAAAATAATTTGTTGAAATAGTCCATTCTTATGTATACTTTTCACCTTAAAGATAATGCAATCTTTTACACTATGACCGCATTTGAGACGTAGTTATAACGATCTTAATATTTTTGGAAGAACATGTAAACTAGGTTTCAACCATTTAGAATCTTCAACCCTAGATTGATCCCTATGGCTTTTACTATCTTAAAGTGGACTCTCAAGGCTAAGTAAAGATTTGAAAGATCCTTAAGACCACCTTAAGTAAAGAGGATGTTCTATTCTCTTACAACTAGAAAAATAATCCACTTATACCATTATATTGGTTGGGTAGGGATTAAAAAAAAAATCCCATCTATTTAGATTGATTTTTTTAGTGGAGGCAAATTGCAAACAAGAAATCCACTCATTTCACTAGCTTAAAGGTACAAAATATATGTACATCTAAGTGAACATGATTTGGGCAAGGATTATGAAAGTTTCATGTTCCTTTTAGAACAAGATAGATTCTAACTTGATATATGAATGTGATAAGGAAATCTTAACTAGTATCCATCTATTTTGCTAGGCTCATACACAAATGTTATGAGTAGTAATTGAACTTATTTTTTGCAATTCAAAGGCAGACTCTATCTCATAGAAATGAACCAAGATAACAATTTAGTTGGCTCCACCTAATCCACATGTTTGAGCTATGGAGGCCTAGATTGCACATATCTTGAACAAAGGAAGTAGGTAGGGATGCCTTGTTCCACCTTTATCTTTCTTTCTCTATTTTTCACTTGATTTAGTTTTTCATGTGAAAAATCAGATGGAGCTTTGCACTATGGGGGCAAAGATTGAACCATACATGCATTCTCCTCTTTCAAGATTCAGTCGGGATAGGATCCCCCGTTTTGAATAAATAGCTGAATTAGAGAGATGAAGACCATGATCAATGAGACTGATAGGCCAATATTTCCTCTCGTTTTCGAGGACGAAAATGCTTTTAAGAGGGGGGATGTTTTATAACTACACATGTCTTAGGGGTAGAACCCTTGGGTTTCTAGGCATGAAACCCTTGGGATTTATTGTTTATTTACCCCTATTTGAAGGGTCCTGAACCTTATGGATAATTCTCTAAGGTTGAGTACCTAGGCTTGAATGAAAGCTTCTCCTAGCCACTTGATTCATATGTGAGAGCTTTGAGGGTCTTCTTTTAAAAGGCATGTGGTTTTCGAAGGTTGGAAACAATGTGATCACCTTGGGAACCCATGTGGTGGAAGGTACACATGGCCCCTTGAGAGTGAGTTACGCATTTGAACTTGGATCTATATACTTAAGGGATTGATTGGGTGGATACATGCATCTCTCTCCCTAGTGTGGGCTTTTCTAGTTAGTTTCTTTAGTCTTCTTAGTTGATTTGTTGTGGAGGCAATGGACCTCACACAACAGAAACCTCATATGGAACAAAAGTTCTTAAGATGCAATTCTTTGCCTCTGCATGGTACAGTCTTCAAGGGTTGGCATGGTCATGACTTGCACCTATTTACCATCAAAGAATTGTATTTCATAACTGCATAGGTATTTTCTATGTTGTTCTTCTCTATTTATCAATGGACATAGAAAGGATCTTCTCGGTAGGTACATCACTATCTTGCTTGGTGCAGTCATTGGTGAGATTGCTTCTAAGCCACTGGAAAGTTTAGGTTGTTATATAGATGTTCTAAGGGCAAAGGGAAGAGCTCTAATGGTCCCTATTTCCCCTCAAGTATATGGTGCTAATGTTTGTACATGTTGAAGAAAGCATATGTTTGCACACACTGCAATCACAATGTTCCCAAACACTTAATTTTGGTAGTTATAAGTGCTTATGGGCACTCTATTATTAAAAGTGATCATTTCAAAGACATAAGGAAACCAATGAATGAAGAAATGAAGAGAAGAAAAGAAATCAAGAAAGCAATAAGATATAATGAAGTTGATGGTTCAACAATGCCATAGAAACGAAGATAGTCTATGGAGAGGAGGGAGGGAATGAGAGTGAAGAAAATCCTATACAACAAGGGGGGGAGGGAAGAGAAAAACCCCACCGTTACAAAAATCTCAAATAGAGAAGATCCTCATCCTTTGCTCTAAAACCATGTCCACAAATAGAGTCCAAGATGCTTAAAAACGACAAATAAGCTATGGAGGTCCAAAAAATACTAAAAACAACATGATAATGAAAAAAAAAGAACAAATTATGAAAGGAGAAGTGACATAAGGAGCAAGGAGTTTGAACCCCAAGGAGAGAGCCTCATGGGAGTACATCAATGAATGAGAGTTGAAGTGAGGCCCTACTTATATGGAGTTGAGGGCAAAATACCACCTACATACAAATGGTTTGACTCCAAAGTCGAATACATAACATTGGTGGTCCACACTCTTATGGTAGGTGATCATGAAGGGAAGCATAAGCTTAGCAAGAACTAGAACTAAGGGACAAGCTCTCTAGATGAGTATACCTAAGTAATATGGCAAAATCAACTATACATATATTGGGGTCAATATGAGTCACCTAAAACACCAAAAAATGGTAGTCATTGAAGGAAATAGTGGATGCTTTATTGCTTGAAAAAATGATTTGTTTTTCCTTGTGTTGTATTATATGTAGATGAAAATTATGTAAAAACCTTAGCAAAAAATCAGCCTTCATGGGAACCTATGGTTGACCTTCATGGATGACTATGGTTGACAAATTCACTCCACTCAATTGATTGAAAATGGTGGCCTCCTTCCTTCAAAAAATGGCTAGCTCAAGACCTTGATAAAATGGTCGGTTCAACTCCTTGAGTTAAATGATATACATGGGCAATCACAATGCATTCACAAGTATCATCATGGTGTTGTACACACTCTAATCACAAACACAATATGTGATCTAGGAGAATCTTGTGTAAGGTTGTTTTACCTTTACATGATTAGGAAAGAATGCAAGAGATGATTATGTGGTCAAGGCAATTATTGTGGCTATGTTATTAGGTCCATGAGTGATACTTGCTTAATGTTGGAACATTAGGCATGCGAACAAAGATGGAACATTGGCAATATGGAGAAACATGGGTGGACCAATCTTGGCCAGCCTCTAGGCCTACCTATAGGACTTGAAGGTGCAATAGAGTACAACTAGCATACAGAGGTTGTGTAGAACCATAAGAGCTATATGCAAAATGGCTTCCCTACTAGAAATGAACGTATGCATGGATGGTTGGAATAGTCTATCTAAGGGGGATTTTGAGCTACTTTGTGGATATGCACAAACACACATGCACACATAGATACATACATATGGAGAGATTCATGCCCTTGCCAAAGAAGATGAGATGAATCACACATGGAGAAGTAGAGGAGAACTTTGCTTTCACTTTTTCTTGTGGAATTTTGCTCCGAGAGGCATTCTATGGGTAGAGGAAAAGTGGCAAAGAAGATGAGGATGAATCTCCCAAGGATATGAAGAAGTAGTCTTGTATGGATATGGATAGGGGAGTAGTACTAAAGAAGATGGAGATGAATCTGAAAAGGAGAACACCAAGTACTGAACCTTCTTGTGTTGCCTCCCTTTTTCTTGTATTTTTATATAAAATGTGTGTGTTGGTGTAAGGAATAAAAATGACAAAAAAAGATAAAAAGAGAGAAATACGGTCCCCAATTACAAGTCAAAAAAGTTGATTTGATATTTCTGTGCTGTATGGACGCGTGGCGAATTGGATGCTTGAGGGCGTTCACACGTGCTGGCCAAAAGCTGAGTTCACACCCGGACAGATTTCAGATTGCTCGAGGCTGGTTCAGGCTGAGGGTGCGTTCACACGTGGCAGAAAAAGGCTCTATTGTGCTCCATGGCTAGGTTTATGCTGAAGCCTCCAAGTGATGGTAAGATTGTGATAGGATTTGGAAGCTCCAAATCCAATGAATTATATAGTCTTCTTTGTTATGCCTTTTTTGTTAAGGTCAAAGGAGGGAGATATGTGTTCAATAAATGCTACACCTATGGAATCTCATCTAAGAGAGAGAAAAAAAAAAAATTAATGTCAAGAGCATGTAATACATGTAGAAATCAAGCATCTCATAGTTTGCAGATGCATTTAAGATATCATGGTGAAACAACTATAAGCCTATCTCCATAGGAGCTACAATGGATTTTTAGTTCTCAAGTTCAAAATATTGGAATAAATGTTAATATGATTTGTTGCAAAGAAATTAAATTATCCATAAATGTTGATAAAATGAATAGACATTTAGATTTATAGACACCACAAATGAGAGTAGCCACAAAATATCTGCATAGGCTCCCAAAATGCATATCTGCATAGACACCACAAATTTTATCTGCATAGGCTCCCAAAATGCAGATATAGATAGCATTTGGGAGCCTATGCTTGGTCTTATGCATTATATTCATTACTAAGGAGTCTATTTAAATGCGAATTCTCCTTGATACCATTCTTTTGGTAGAGGAAGGAAATCACCAAAGAAGATGAGGATAAGCTTAAAAAGGAGATGAGGAAGTACTTCTTTATGAAGTATTTTCACCATTGAGATGCCTATGCATATGCAATTTTGCATGAAGAAGGCACTCAATGGAGACAGGAGCAAAGCCACAAAGGAGATGAGAATGAATACGAAAAGGACAAGAAGGAGCTGACTACTCACAGATGCACATGCATGTGCAATTTTACTTGGAGAGGCCATTGTTTACTAGAGGAGGAGAAGTAGAGGATAAACATGTACTCAGAGATGCATATCCATATGCAGTTTTACTTGGAGAGGCCATTCTTTTTTTTTTATAAAAGGAAATTCGGTACTCTCGTGGACTTTAATTAAAATAAAGGAAACAATTGTACAGGTGAACGTGTCTAGCACCCACGGGACCCCCTGGGTCCCACAACGCAGGGGAAGAACATACAAAGTTAGAGGGTTTTCCAAAGGGGGTTGATAACCTTCTTGTCCTCCTCATACGGGGCTCGGTTGGATTTAATCTTGGAAAGACACTCTATGATGCTTAAAAGGTGGGGGCTTCTTACAATTTGAAATTCTTTTGCCAAGAAGGAAAAGAGATTTCCGGATAGACCATTCTTTAGGAGGGTTTCCAAAATTGGAAGCAGGGCTCTCTCTCCAAATCTTCCAGAGAGTCTCATCTCTTATAACATTCCACAATGATGAGGAGAAGCCAATGGCCTTGTCGAGTAATGCTTACTTCCAATTGATTTGTTCCAATAGCAGAAAGATTTTTTCAAAGATCTACCAGACTGAGAGGCCATTCTTTCATAGAGGAGGAGAAGCAAAGGATGAATATGTAAAGGGTATGAGTACTCAAGCTTCTTATATGAATCTTCACATAGAATATATGTATCCCCTTTCCTTTTTTTTTTAAAGGAGGTTCGGCCAAGGTCTACTCCCCCAACTTTAACTTTGAAATTACAATTGTAGAGGGAAGGGCTTAGTACCCATGGGACCCCCCTTATCCCACAAGAAGAGGGGTTAGACTCAGACCTGGAAGGACTTACAATAGATGGGGTTTAAACTGGCCTGAAGACACTACACGATTTATTGCCCGAAGTCACATGTTCCATGGCCCGAGGACACCACATTTTTCCATGCCCGAAGGCACAATTCTGTCCCGCAGCACAGGGGGGTTGAACCCACGCTCCCGCCTCAAGAGGCGAGGGATCCAACTGCTACACCAGGCATCTGGGACAAAAATATATGTATGCTTGTGAAGGAAAGCTCTGTAATGTGGAAGTGTATGTGAAAAGAAGTCATTCATTAGGCTTATGGGGATTGTCGAAAGGCTAATGAGATATTTCGGCTTGCATTAAAGACAAAAGAAAAACAAAATAAAAGACGTGGAAAAGCGATCTCGATAGGGAGAAAGTCGCGTGGGGCCTACGACTGTCGGAAGCCGACAAAGAAAGGTTCGTAGTCGGCTACGACTGTCGAGCGCCGACAAACAAAAGGTCGTGCTCACAATTTAAGAGTGGACGGCAGAAAACAGTTTTTGCAAAGTAGAAGAGCGTTAGCCACGTGGGCAGCAAGAGAACCCATGGCTGAACTGTGTACGAGCTTGAAAGAAAACACTCAAGAAATGCATAGGGGGGGTCACATGAGTGAATGGCCACGCGAAGTCTGGTCATTTATCTGCTTTTTTGCCAACGTGGAAAAGCACTATGCTGAGTTGTGCAATGAAAGGCAAGGTGATCTGAACGGATGATCACTTCTCTATTTTTTTCTGTTGGGTCACCTAGTAACTAACAATAGATAAAATAGCTTATGCAAACGCCTCTGCTTACTTTTCTGCTCGATTGTCAGTGCATGTGCCCTTGATTCTAGTCAGAGTTCATCAAAACTATCGTACATATGCCCTAAACTCTCTGTTCGGCGACCCAAAAAGCCTGATCCATCGACCTGATAAGAGATCCATGTGCCCCCGCTAGGAGTGGCATAGTGCATTATTATTATTATTATTTTCAAAGAGGAAGTTCGACTAAAGCCTAACCTTCTTTGTAGGTTGAATTTAGAAAGAACAAATGTACACATGAAGGGCATAGTAACCATGGGATGTCCGTATCTTACAAAGCAGGGGTTAGACTACCTAAAGACAACACTTGAAAAGGACTATCCGAAGGCGATTGGTTTAAATTTTTCTGAAGGCAATAATACACTGACATAGAACCCACATATGTAGTGTTGCTAGCAGGATTTGAACCATCACTTCCGCCCTCAAAAGGTGAAAGGCCCAACCAGATAGCCTAGCACGTGTTGACCCCGTTATGCATTATTCTCACCTTCTCGAGGACACCCTTATCCATCTCCATGATAGTATTACAATTTGTCCGCCGGCTCCATTGTGACCCTTTCACCAATAAAACATCCCATTTTTTAAACTTGGCCTTGCTTACCCTCTTGCCCCTCACCACCCAAAAGACTCCCTCTAGATGGTGTGTAACTAAGGAAGAAACATTTATGTGTTACCCCTCCCTACACACATCCATCACAACCATCATGGGGCTACCCATGCTTTGACTTGGAGTTACTCGTTAATCAACCAACCCATAGATGTATGTATGTATGCATGTATGTATTTGTATGTATAATTTATATGTGTATGTATGTAGAAAACATCTACATTTATATGTGTATGCGTATGTATGTAGAAAATATCTAGCTCTCCGTATCACTGAAATATTATCAAATTTATAACCAGTTATTGGGCCAACTGGTAAGATGTACAAAATATAAAAAAAAAAAAAAAAAAAAACATAACATAAAATAGACAACGGAATACTCATAGGAAACATATTTTCTTTTCTTTAAAGATGGATTATACAATGGATGACATAAAGGCAACACCATTTTTTGGAAGTTTAGTTCAATATAGATCGTAATTTGGAAGCTTTTCTAAGCTATTGCTATTGTGCCATTTTATGCTTTGTATATGAGGGGGATCATTTTCTTGGAGGAGGGCAGATTTAATGGGGTCCCAAGCAAGCATCGTGACTTTTAGCAAACACCAATCATCCCAATCCATGCATCATTCTAGATTAATATCTATGAAACTGATCCAATGTTTTCTTTCATGATTCCATAGATTCTTCCACAGGGGAAACCCTTTGTTCCATAATTTCTTTGCTCTATGAAGTTTGTCAAAGTGGATTGCCCTAACCCCCTTGATTGGGAACCAAATTGAATTGTATTTTCTAATATCGGTGACCCACTTCCACTCGTCATTGATCTTGAGGTACAGTTTCATCTTGTTCCAACTTCTCCAAAGCAAACAAACCAAGAGTGAGCCTTTGGGGTTAACAAGAAAAGGGAGAGAACAATAAGGTGAGTAAGTTGTGTCCCTTCCACCTTCGTAGACTAGCAAGAGTAATGTCTCTAATTTTCCTAAAAGTTAATTTGGCAAATCAGGTGTCCAAATTTTTCCAAGCTTTTATCAGCCACTTGGCCACTAAATTGTCCCCTAATTCCTCGATGTCCAGAATGCCAAGCCCCTCCCACTCTTTTTTACTCATACAAAATGTCCATTTTATTTTGGATACACCTCTTCTATTATGATCTCCTATCCAAAGAAAGTTTCTACAAATTCTTTCTAACTTAGCCATTTCAATATCTTTCAGTCTCTAACAGGAAAGTAAATAAATTATGGAGGCTATTAGAAATTTATTGAGGGCATGACCCACCATGTAAATCTACTTACCTTTCCGATATCCCAAATTTGAGTCTATCTTGGTAAGAACTCAATCCCAGCTCTCACTCATAATGACCTCAATGCCTAATAGAATGCCCAAAAGATGAAAAATCCGACCAACTTGATGCCCTTGATCCACAAGGAATTGCAGTTGGTGCCAAAGAATGGCCTTGAATGTAGTTTTTGCATGGCTTATTTTGGATTCCAATGCCACAAAAAAGTATTTAGATAGTTCCAATACGAGGCAATGCAATATGAGTCATTTCATAAGAAGGCATTGGTATCATTTGTGAACATTCTCCTAAGAAATTGTTCTTGGTATTTTAATAACACAAGTCCATGGATCAAGTTGTTGGCACTCAAGGTCAAGCACAAGGCAAAGGTATGCTTCAAAGAAGTGGACACATAAGAAGAGGGAGCTTGAAGGAGCTCCAAGAAGCACACATCAAATTTTCAGAAGAAATAGAGCGCATTGGCATTTGCGAGGAACCCTGTGTTCCATGCTCGCACTAAGCACATTGAGATGCATTATCACTATGTCAGGGAGAGGTTCTCTGCTGCGGAGATCAGCTTGGCATATGTGCCCACGTAGGAGAACATTGCAGACCTTTTCACGAAGGCTCTGCCTAGGGAGAAGTTTGAAGCTTTCTGCAAAGCTTTGGGCTTACTTCCTTTTGTGGAGTGATTTCCACATAGCTTGGCACTTCCTTATACATGAGTGCCAGATCCTTGTTCACCGCATCACTCCTAGGGGGGATTTGTTGATATATTTAGGTAGTGATGTGTGTGATCACACTAGGACCACCGGGGCACTTTTTTCCCTCTTTAGAAGGTTTTTTTCCCCGGCTTGTATATACGCCTATTGCCCTAATGGGCTACTTATCTTTGTACATTCTCTAGTAATACATTCAGTATTGTGTGTTGTGCTCCAAGCTTTTTCTTCTTCCTTGTGCTGTTCGCGTGCTTCCGCAGACGTCTAACTCCAACATATACACATATACACTTACACATGCACATGCACATACATGCATATAGACATATACATATGTACATACATTCATATACACACACATATTACACACATATACATGCACATACGTACACACATATTACACATATATACATGCACATACATACATACATATAGACACCTACACATGCACATGCACATACACATACATACACATGCACATGCAGATACATGCATATACACATATACATATGCACATACATACATGCACATATATACATAGATACATACATATACATGCATATAGACATATTTACACATATAGATATATACCTACATGTGCATATATACATTTTATATACACACAAGCACACATAAATATGAATGAATTATATAATTATAGTACTAAAACACATGCTTAATATAAACAATAATAACAATCACTAGAACAAAACTTTTCATTACTTAATATCATACACACAATTCAAAACATAACTGAAATGAACAATACATAGATAATATATATATATATATATATATATATATATATATATATATATATATATATATATATATATATATATATATATATATATATATATATATATATATATATATATATATATATATATATATATATATGTATGTGTGTGTGTGTGTGTGTGTAAATACATATCCAATGTCATAATCAAGAATCCTATTCATCATCATCATCAGCATCATGATCATCCTCATCATCACGATCATCCGCACGATTTGATGTATCTGTGTGAGCACCCTGTGACGATCGAGATCGTCCCTCCTATGTTTGTCTCTCCACCTCATCCATATCTGCCTCTCCATAATACTCCTGTATTACAAAAAACAAACATAGATAAGTAAAACAATTCAAACATCCATAAAAATAAAATAATTATAAAAAAATTTAATAATACTCACAAAGGCATCCGAATGATCTCGCATATACTCTCTCAAACGCCAATATCCAAAATATGTAGCATACTCGATCTCATGTTTCATAGGATATCGGCCATAATCATTTCGCTGCATTGAAACAAATAAAAAAGATTAGTTTATTCCATTTTCACTAAAATAAAAAATATACTCACAATAACACATATACTTACAAATGGAGCTACAAAACCATGATGGCCCATTTGGGTTAGGTGTGATGTGTGGCCCGACTCAACTCTCTTCTTTGTGGCAGCCTGTTTATTTAAAGAAAAAAGAAATACATAAATTAAATGTTAAAAATTAATAAAATATATTAAAATTATAAATATAAACTAATCATTTGTATACCTTTTGCTGAGGAAATGACTCCTAAAGACGTAGCTATCTACGAAAAAATTGCCACGTCTCAGGTGGTATGTTAGGCCGCCTCTTATTTTTTTCCACCATACAATATCTCCTGTTAATTTAATCTCAAACAAGAAGAAAGAATCAGAATACATACACATATATACACACACATACACATACACATACCCACATACACATATACATGCAAACATATACAAATACATATTTGCATACATATACACATATACATACATATACACATATACATACATATAACATAAACACACATATACATATCCACATATATACATACACACATACACATGCATGCATATACACTCATTCATACAAAATACATGCCGTTATCCCACAATAATGTGTATTTGTGTATATGTGAATATGTGCGTATGTGTAAATTGTATATGTGAATATGTGTGTATGTGTAAATATGTATATGTGAATGTTTATGTATGTAAATAATCGAATTATTAATATCAAATACCATTATTTGTAGATTTCAATCAATCAGATTGAGCTCCACTAGTCTCCTAATCGTGCAAGGACTATATACTGTAAGTATATCAAACTTTTAATTTTAAATATATTTGATAGATACATAACTGATATATTTTTTTGTTTCTTGTTATAATCAGATTCTGATCAATCAGAGGGCACTCCACCACCTCCTACCCATGCAACAACTTCACGTGTGTCCTCCGATAGGAATATGATGAATTTTACTATCAAGAGCATATTATATGTTGGTGAAACTCTTGCTATGGCACGTATCGAAGACCATGATTGGAATGTATTGAATATGAGGCATGGTACTTTTGAGTGTGCACCACCACTTGGACAACATGATAATGCTTGGGTATGTATTTTTTCTATAAATTAATGTCATTATTTTATTTAAAAACCATATACAAAATCAAATTACTATTGATATACAAATACTTGCTCGATGATGATGATGATAATAATTCTCATAATGTTAATATACCTCGTACATGTCATGGACTTGTTGCTCATCAATTACAAGCAGAGGTTTCTAGAAATCCTCTACCTCCTAGTTTAGAGACTGAAACGGCTGGAGATTATCCATTGCTAGCTCGTGATCATTCTCTAGTACAAACATATGATAGAAGAAGATATGGAGGATCGAATAGAGGACCGCTTCCTTTAGATGGAGAGGTTTTCAAGTTTTGGGTTAATCGCTATATGATTGCTCCATCCACTATTACTAATGTTGGTGGTGGTCTCTTTATTGTTGAGGATTTGTATGTGCCTCTGAACTCTGAAGTCACTCTTATGTCATTTTGTGGTCCTATATATGGATGGGGAGATTGGCATCAACTTGCGCATTATGTTCAAAGCATGAGTACTTATGGAATATGCTTGAATGTAGCATCCCTTACTAGTAGAAGGATTTCACATGCAGAAAATGAAAGATTATATATTAATGATGGAAGACTTTACATACATGCAAATATAGCAGGTTTAATAAATAGTAGTCGAGGGTTACATAATAGTTCAAGGACTAATTGCACATTTGAGGAGCGTGAAAATAGTCATGAATCACCATACATGAGTGGAGATGTATCAAGTTACATAGTTGTCAATGCTATTACTACATTACATGCTGGTGATGAATTATTAGTGAATTATGGATGGCGTAGACCTCGAAGAGCACCTTTTACCAAGAGAGAGAATGAAAATTTTCTATCCATATTTAATAACTTATATATTAATTTTATGTTTAAATTTTATTTTTTATTCATTTATGGAATACTAATGATTTTTATTTATGTGTGTAGATTCCAACATATGATGTTGATGATATTCCTCCACACCATTCACAATTGCTAGTAAGACCTCATTTATCAGAAGCTTATATGAGGAGGCTACACAAAAGTGATCCTATGGAATATGCAAGGTTGAAAGATCTATATTCAAAAGAAGATAAAGTACAAGATTTGTGCCACAATGATGAAGATGATGGCATGGCAGATTTTATTGAGGATTGGTATCAAAATGAGAGTGAGAGCATTAATATTTTTAAAAATGAGAAATATCTTCGAGAGGAATGTCTAAAACATGTATATCAAGGAAGTCGTTTGACACGATCAAGTGCAAGCTTACTTATTTGATGGAGAATTTTAATCTCCAAAATAACAAGTTACTCTTGTATTTAGAGCACCTCTATAACAAGAATAACTCAAACCTCCACCAAATTTAGAAGATCAATACTCAATTATCAAGATTTTGAAAAATCTGTGAAGATGACTCTATAGAAAGTCTCCTGCACATATCTCTCTCATTGACCTATCAATTGTGTAAAGTTTTTGATGAAAATTGGCACAAGGTTTTGCCTATAGATTGCACACCATCTCCAAGTTGAATCACTCCAAAAGATTCAGTATAACTTGAGAAATAAACTTAACAAGTTACCTATGTCTAAACTTGTCTCCTTGTAGAGTCGACTTTGACACCTGTAACTTCTAAGACATAGTTCTCCAAGACTAGAACCCATTTAAGCAAATGCTTTTATCCACAAGTAGCTTACCTTCCAACTTAAAGATTAAGTGCTTACTTGTTCAAAACTTTAAACTGTGGAAGGAGAACTGATCAAAACATTGACTTCAAATTTTGTGCCTGTTTCAGGAACCAGTGAACACTTCTTCACATATGAATGTTCCTACACTCAATTCTCTCAGCCTGATCACAGTTAGAAGTGGAAAATTTGTGTAGAGGTCAGTCACCTATAGACTTAGACTTGTACAAAATCATTTCACAAAAGATCTAACACAGAAGGAGAAAACTCAGAAATATCGGGCGCAACATTTTCTTCATTCTTGAGAATTTTACAACTGAGTAATGAGAGAGTCTTCAATCACTTCTAGGATGTCTAATGACTCATACAGCTCCTAATTACTCTATTCTCATGCTCTCTCATATTTGTCCCGACATTTCCATAGTATATATATCCAAAAATTTACAACCTTATGACTTCTCAAAATCATAAGTGAACTATCTGTACATATGTGTACATATCTTCCTCTTCTGAATGTATTCTTCTTCCTTGCTTCACAACTTGAATCTTTCCTTCAAAACTTGACTTCAACTCTTCATCAAAACATCAATTGTTGATTGTAATGCACCAACAGCTCCCCCTCAATCATCAATTGAGGTTTTCTCTATTTTCTTTATGCCTGCCATATCTTTGAATCTCTGTAGCTTTGGTCCATCCAAGCTTTTGGTTAGCATATCAGCTATCTGATCTTTTGTTGAAGTATGTATGACTTCAATCTCTTTATCCATTACCTTCTCTCTTAGGAAATGGTACTGAATCTCAATGTGTTTAGTCCTGGCATGAAACACAGGATTAGCAGCTAAGTACAATGAACTCATGTCATCTCCATGAATAGTAGGTGTACTCTGAATGATATCAAAACTCTTCATCAAAGTCTTAAGCCAGATTACTTCCTTTGTAGCTTCAACCATGCCTTTGTACTCTGCTTCTGTAGATGAAAAAGCAACTGTGTGTTGCTTCTTTTAACACCAAGAGATTAACTTATCTCCCACATAACACATGTATCCATAAGTTGACCTTCTATCATCAGGATTACCTGCCCAATCTGCATCACTATATATCTTGATATTTGTATCTGATGTAAAACCATAATACAAACCTTGTTTGAGTGTACCCTTAATGTACCTCAACACTCTTTGTCCTGCAATCCAATGTTCTTTTCTAGGGCAATGCATAAATTGAGACAAAACTCCAACTGCATATGACAAGTCAGGTCTAGTTAATGTAGCATAGATAAGACTACCAACCAAACTCTGATATAACTTCATATCCTTGAACTCTTCTCCTCCATATCTGCTTAACTTGTGATTTACCTCCATTGGAGTAGGTGCTACCCTGCAATCATTCATCTTAAACTTGATCAACAAGTTCTTCAAATACCTTTCTTGAGTTACATACACTCCATGTTGAGTGTATGAGATCTCCATGCCCAAGAAGTATGATAAGTCTCCCAAATCACTGATCTTGAATTCTTTCTCCATTTGCTTCTTTAGTCTTTGAATGCCTTTCTCATCTGTACCTGTAAGAATTATATCATCAACATATATGCACATGTAAATGAACCCATCATCACTTGCTTTAACAAGCAGGCTACTATCTGCTTTAGATACTTGAAATCCAAGTTCTTTCAAGAACTTCACAAGTCTATAATTCCATGCCCTTGGGGCCTGCTTCAAACCATACAAAGCTCTCTTGAGCTTACATACATGATCTGGATACCTTCCATCTCTGAATCCTTGGGGTTGCTCCATGAAAACATCATCTGAAATATAACCATTCAAAAAAGCATTCTTCACATCTAATTAACATAATTTCCAACCTTTACATGTAACAATAGCTATGAGTGTCCTTATAGTTGTCATCTTTGCCACAGGACTATAGGTCTCATCATAATCAATACCGTATGTTTGAGCAAACCCTTTCACAACAATTCTAGCTTTATACCTAGACACACTGCCATCTGCAAACCTCTTTGTCTTGTAAACCCACTTGCATCCAATGATCTTCTGGCTATTTGGTTTTGGAACCAAATCCCATGTCTGATTTTCCATCAATGCATCATATTCTTCCTGCATAGCTTTCTCCCAATTTTCCTTACCTTTTGCCTCTTCATATGTAGAAGGGTCTTCATCTGCCTTTATCATATAAGCATAATCTTTGGTAGCCAAAAAAGAAGTATCATAGCTATACCTTGTAGGTTGCCACTTTTGTCTTGATGACCTTCTGAGTTCCCCACTCCTTGAGGTTTCTAGTTCATCAAACTCAGGATCAAATCTTGGCATTTCTTCAACTTCATTCTGCACTTCATTATTCTCTTCTTCATCAAATATCTGAACCTTTGATTTACCTTTCTTTTGATTTACAACTTATTCATCACCTGTATTAATATTGATTGTTCCTGCATACCAAGTACCTTGCTCATCAAATGTAACATCCTTTGATACAAGGAATTGTTTGGTGGATGGACTCCACAACCTATATCCCATCTGCTTATCATCATAACCAATGAACACATACTTTTCAGCTTTAGGTTCCAATTTGTGCCTTAATTGTGATGGCACATATGCATATGCCAAACATCCAAATACTTTGCAATGATCTAGAGTAGGTCTCTTACCCCACCATGCCTCATATGGTGTCATACGCTTCAAAGCTTTACATGGTAACCTATTGACCAAATAAGTAGATGTATTTACAGCCTCAGCCCACAAATAATTAGGGTAATTTTTCTCCTTCATCATGGATCTTGCAAACTCAACAAGAGTTCTACTCCTCCTTTCTACTACACCATTTTGTTGAGGAGAGTACCTGCAAGTAATTTCCCTTTTCATACCTGCATTCCACAAGTAATCACTGAACTCATTAGAGAAATACTCTCCCCCTCCATCTGACCTTAGTCTCTTCAATTTATGACCTGTAATTCTCTCTACATACACATGATAATGTTTGAATGTATTGAATACCTCTGACTTATCTTTGATCACATAGATAGTGATCCATCTGGTAGCATCATCAACATAAATCACATAGTACCTTGAAACATTGATACTGAAATCCTTTGATGGTCCCCACACATTTGTGTGTACCAACTCAAGCTTCTCTGAATACATAAAACCATGCTTGGAATAATATTGCTTATGGGCCTTACCTAATTGACATGCCTCACATCTATATGTCATATGTTGACCTGCAACATTAGGCAATCCGAGCACTGAACCATTGTTAATCATATCTTTGATACCTCTTTCATTGAAGTGTCCAAGCCTCTTGTGCCAAAGATCTCACTCAGAGATCTTATGTCCTTCATAGGTGAATAATGCATGACCAACCTTACCTTGAATCTTCAATGTGAATAATCTTCCTTCTTTCTTTCCTGAAACAATCTGTTTGTACCCATTACTAGGGTCTTCCACAAACACTCATTCATTAGTGAATCTAACTTCATAACCTTTTTCAACAATTTGTCCTACACTTATCAGATTCTTAGGAATTGTAGGAACATACAAGACCTTACTCAATAAGGTGCTACCATCCTTGGCCTTCACTGATCCAGTTGACTTCACATTGTGCTTTGTATTGTCACCTGTTTGAACAACATGATTAGATACCTTATTCTCCAAATCAGTCATCAATGCTATGTTACCACTCAGGTGATTGCTACACCCTGAGTCAATGTAGAAGACTCTTTGGTCTTCACTTTGCCTTTCACAAGTTGCATTCATTATTAATGTTGAATCCTCCTTCTGATCCAAAGCATAATTGTAGTAGGTATTATTCTAATGTTGACTTTGGAATCCTCTACTTGCATTTCTTCCAAAGTAACCTCTACCTCTGAAACTACCTCTTTGATTTCTGCCACCTCTGCCTCTTGAATTAAAGTTTTGATTAAATCCACCATTACTCTGAGTATTATGCCAACAATCATTAGCTAAGTGATTTGTCTTACCACAAATCCAGAAAGCTTTGACTCCATCTTTATTATTCCCGCCTCTTCCTCTACCTTTGCCACCTCCTCTTCCTCTTAGGAAGTTGGCTTGACTAGTTATGCCTTCATCTTCATTTGCTTGTTGTTTCCCTTTATTATTTTTCTTCTTATCCTTTGAGTACATTGCATGACCTGTACTCTTGTCACCTTCACCCTTGACATCCTGCTCAAAGGTTAACATATGTCCTAGCAACTGATTTAAGTTAGGAATAAAATGATCAAGTGATAATTTAGTAGACAAAACGAATGGCTTCCATTTGTCATCACCTCTCAACCCTGTGAGGATTTGCCTTACCAATTTATCCTCCTCAATGTCTTCATCAACAACTCCTAATGCATATGCAATGTCCTTCATCCTTGTTACATAGTCTGAGATGGATTGAGAGGCCTTCTTCTTGAAAGTGGTAAATTCTGCCCACAAAGATGCCTTCTTTGACTTTGTGGTGTTTTGGAAATGCTCCTCCAAAGCATTCCATATATCACTTGCACTTTCAAGACCTCTAATGTGAGGTAGCAAGTAGTCATTGACTGCCATATAGATAATGCTCCTAGCTTGAGCATCTCTTTTCATCCAATTCTTCAAGTCTGATAATTCCTCCATAGTTGGAACACTAGGATCTCTGAATTGAGGCTTTTCTTCTTCACCTGTAATGTAAGCTATCAAATCTTTGCTCATTAGATGAGCTTCCATCCTCATTGACCATGCTGGATAGTTCTCTCTATCCAACTTCTCTATTTGAAGAGAGTCTCCCATTATTTCTTCACCTGTGTATTAAATTCTTCAACCTTTATGAGTAACAGATGTACCTTTACTTCGAATGATACTCCTTTTTTCTTTCTTAATGTCGTATGACCTCCTTCTGAAGCTTTGCTCTCAAGCTTTCACCTTTTGAACCTTCAGATGTTGAATTCTTTGTAGTTGCAGCAATCGGGATCCTCCTTTCTTCAATTCTGATACTTCCTACTCTGATACCACTGATGGAGAATGTTAATCTCCAAAAGAACAAGTTACTCTTGTATTTAGAGCACCTCTATAACAAGAATAACTCAAACCCCAACCAAATTTAGAAGATCAATACTCAATTATCAAGATTTTGAAAAATCTGTGAAGATGATGACTCTACAGAAAGTCTGCTGCACATATCTCTCTCATTGGCCTATCAATTGTGTAAAGTTTTTTATGAAACTTTGCACACGGTGTCGCCTATAGATTGCGCACCTTCTCCAAGTTGAATCACTCCAAAAGATTTAGTATAACTTGAGAAATGAATTTAACAAGTTACCTATGTCTAAACTTGTCTCCCTGTAGAGTCGACTTTGACACCTGTAACTTCTAAGACATATTTCTGCAAGACTAGAACCCGTTTAAGCAAATGCTTTTATCCACAAGTAGCTTACCTTCCAACTTAAAGATTAAGTGCTTACTTGTTCAAAACTTTAAACTGTGGAAGGAGAACTGATCAAAACATTGACTTCAAATTTTGCGACTGTTTCAGGAACCAGTGAACACTTCTTCACATATGAATGTTCCTACACTCAATTCTCTCAGCCTGATCACAATTAGAAGCTGAAAATTTGTACAAGGGTCAGTCACCTATAGACTTAGACTTGTACAAAAGCATTTCACAAAAGTTCTGACACAGAAGGAGAAAACTCAGAAATACCGGGCGCAACATTGTCTTCATTCCTGAGAATTTTACAACTGAGTGATGAGAGATTCTTCAATTACTTCTAGGATGTCTAATGACTCATACAGCTCCTAATTACTCTATTCTCATGCTCTCTCATATTTTTCCCAACATTTCCATAATATATATATACAAAAATTTACAACCTTATGACTTCTCAAAATCATAAGTGAACTATCTGTACATATGTGTACATATCTTCCTCTTCTGAATGTAAGATGTTTTGTCCATCTAGCCTTTACAATTGTCAACAGAACCTTTACAATCTTCCCGACACATCTGTTTCTCCTATTCTAGTGGACCTAACACCTGTGTTGCTAACTCTTTTAAGAACTTTGCATACAAATATTAAGTATCAGTTAGCTATGGAGGTATTAGGTTGTCAGGAAAATGGGAGGACCAAATTTATCACCAAATTTATCTCGAAGATTTTGAAGGATAGAAAAATAATTTTAAAGATTGGCGGAAAGAAAGCGTCCATTCAATGCAAATTTTTATTCTTACTTTAGCTAAGGTAAGAACAATAACTTGCATTGAATGGACACTTTTCTGTCGACCCATCCATTAAAACTATTCATGCATCTTTCAAAATCTTCAAGATAAATTTGGTCCTCCTATTTTCCAAATGACCTAATACCTTCATAGCTAACTGATACTTTATATTTGTAAACAAATATGTAAGTTTTAGTTAGCAAGGCAGGTAATATATTGACTATTTAATGGGATCTATATACATACATACACATACATACATACATACATACACATTTATACATACACATATATATGCACATAAACATACATATACACGTTATGAGAGTAAAGTCGAATTATACATACCTGTATCGAATGAAGATATTTTGTCCATCTAACCTTTGGAATTGTCCGCCCAACATTTAGAATCTTCCTGACACATCTGCTTCTCCTATTCTAGTTGACCTAATACCTACACTGCTAACTCTTTTATGAACTTTCTATACAACCAACACAAAGGAGTAGTCATGCACAATCTGGTAACAAGGCCTAATCATTTTTTCCATGAACTATTTTCAACTCAACTGATTTTCATCACTACACAAACATTGTAAATTCCGTTTTTGGTAGAATAGACTCCATTTTGTTCAAGCCACAAAGTCCTTGACTTGAGGAGTATTAGAATTAGCTACATACCAATTTTCATAATTTTTAGATTCCGTTTGAGCCTTCAAATAAGCGGAACCTAGTTTTTAACTAGGCCGGACACTAGGTCTGGACAGAGCCAAAGCTAGTCAAAAAACTATAAAAAGAGTTAGAGAGCTCATTTTTGGGGTTAGATTGTTAGTGAGAGCTTATGTAAGAGACTTTTTGACTAATGCAAAGAACTCCATTGTTCCTCTCCTTGTTCTTGCCTTGTGTGCATGTGTGTGCATGTTTGTGTGCTTCTCACTCACGCACTTGTGCCGTCACTTGCTCATAGTCTTCATACTAGTCCTCACGTCTCCATGGATTGACAATTATGAGGTGGATCTCCTCACGTTAGTACTTGCCATTGTGCTAGGGTGACACCAAATTTGGTGCCGTTGTTGGGGAGAGAGCTTCGAGGACGAGCATGTGATGGTAAGACGTAGAGTTTAGACATTGGAGTCATAGGTAATATCCTTTCTTTTCCTTATTTTTCCTCATTTTTTCCTCCTCTTGCATCAGCATCATCACCATCATTATCCTCACCATCTCCCACCTCCATCTCCATCTTCACAAAAAATTTCAGTTTTTTGTCCATATTCCCCTCCCCAGCTCATTTCCCTCATTTCACTTGTGATAGAGAGCGAGAAAGAGCTTGTGTGCGATTTGTTTTGTGTGTTTTTGAGCTTTTGCTACAGGCTTTAACTGTACCACCATCTCCAGAAGCTTGCCTAGGTACGATACAACTCTGCACAGGTCCCAAGATGATGACCTCTATTTATCGTGGCAGAGAGAGAAACTCAGTATTTTTTGAATGCATCCTTGGCACGATAACCTACACCATTAGAGCACTCCAAATCACTAGAAGTTAAAAAAAAAATTGCATTTTTTCAGTCTATCGTGACAGAAAGAGTCTATCGCAATACACAACATCTATCACGATAGACACCGTCTATCGCGACTCTCTGTCTATCGCGATAGATAGTGTTGGGAATGATGGATGGACACTTCAAGAGAATGAGTAGGTACTGCCAAATCCTGCTTTGGACCAGCTCTTTGATGCTTCAGAGTTGATAAGTGGACCTTCTTAGCTTTCCAATGACACCACAAAATGGCCTATGTACTTTGGAAATGACATATGAAAAAGTTGAATAAAAAACAGACAACTTTGAACTTCAGTTCTTCAAGAAAACCTTCTATTTTTGACTAGACACCTGCTGAATCTTTTGCTCAGTATGACCAGCACAATAGGAATTGGGAAAATTCCTTTTAGGGGTATCTAATTAGCTTAGTAAGCTACTGATTTCAAGTGAAATCACTTAAAAAGATTAACTATGCTCAAAGAAATTAATTTAGCAAGTAAACCTTTACCCCCGATATTTTAGGACTGTTGGAGACTTCGACCAGTGATCACCTCGATGGACTTTTCTCTCAAATGGCTGAATAGAAATTCTTCAAAATTTTGACAAAATTTAGACAACTTTGAGCTGGTTCCAACAAGTTATAGATCTTTGAATTTGGTGGAGAAATGAGTGAGATATGATCTCCACAAGTTGACAGACTTTCAGACAATATGATAGAGAACTCAGAAATGAACAATGGAGATATATGTATTAATGAACACTGTTGTACAATGCCATAGGCATGAAGATCATTGCCTAATGGTGTAAATAGGTGTGGGCTAGAGTATATGCCTCACACAAACACTCACAAATGATAATGAGAAGCTCGGAAAGTGACTCTTCTATCCGCGACTTTTTGAGTTGATCTTTTATAGTGGTTGAGTTCAAAGTTTGAATTTGAATTCAAACTTTGGCTCTCTATAATCATGCTCCTACATCCTAGGAGATATTCGATCAATCAAAGCTAACTTTTCCACGAGTTTTTTTTGGTAGGTGTTTACAAAGATTCCAAGTCAAATATGACTTTTACAAAAGGGTAAAGTGGTAATTAACCACTAGCATTGATTCCTATGCATCTTCATATGTGTATGAATTACAAGCAAAATGTGTAGGATTGTGAATTGCACCAACAGCTCCCCCTCAAGCCAAGCATTTTGGCTTGGTCTTCATCTTCAGTCTTCATGTATAATCCAATCATTGATTTAAACCTGCAAAGTTTTGTTCCATCCAAAGTTTTAGTTAACAAATCTGCACACTGCATGTTGGTTGATACATAAGTTAGTTGAATGTCCTTGCTTAATAGATTCTCTCTCACATAATGGTAATGGACCTCTATATGCTTGGTTTTGGCATGATAAATAGGATTAGCTGCAAGGTGAAGTGAGCTTGTATTATCTCCAAATATCAATGGTGACCTAGTATATAAACCCAATTCTGTATACAATAACTTGATCCATATAGCTTCTTGAGTGGCATTTTCCAATCCTCTATACTCTACCTCTGTAGAAGTTAAAGCTACAATAGGTTGCTTCTTTGAAGACCATGATATTGGTTTATCTCCTGCAAAAGAAATGTATCCTGAAGTGCTTCTCCTATCACCTTACATCCTGCCCAATCAACATCTGAATAGATCTTAATGTCCAAGTCTGATGTGTAAGGAAAATACAAACCATGATGTTGAGTACCCTTGAGGTATTTTAATATCCTTTTGGCAACCTCCAAGTGAGGTACTCTAGGCTTGTGCATAAACTAACTTAGCACACTAACTCCATAAGCAATATCTATCCTTGTCAAGGTAGTATAGTTCAAGCTTCCCACTATGCTTTGGTAACCTATAATATCATCAATTTCATCACCTTCATGAGCACTTAGTTTAAGGTTTACCTCCATTGGAGTATTTGCAACTTTGGCATCCTGCACATGAAATTTCTTCAACATATCCTGTATGTATTTTTTCTGAGTAATATAGATTCCAGAGTTAGTATAGACTAACTCAAGTCCAAGAAAATACTATAGTAGACCAAGATCAATGATCTTGAACTCCTTCATCATCTGGTTCTTGATTTGTCTGATTCCATTGACATCATTACCTGTAAGAATGATATCATCAACATATACACATATGTATATTGCCTCTGAATTACTTCTCTTGATAAATAGAGAAGTGTCTGCCTTGCTCATGACAAATCCTTGGTCTTGAAGGTATGTGGTCAACCTGTGATTCCATGCCCTAGGTGCCTGCTTCAATCCATAAAGAGCTTTATTCAATTTGCACACATATGTTACCTTGTTTGGATCCTCATAGCTATGAGGTTGTGACATATATACCTCCTTTGAAATCCATCCATTCAAGAAAGCATTTTTTACATCCAATTGATACATGTTCCAATTTTTTGGTACGGCCACACTCACCAACACCCTGATGGTTGGCATCTTGGCCACAGGTGAGAAAGTTTCTTCATAGTCAATGCCTTAGGTTTGTGCAAAACCTTTGGCTACCAATCTGGCTTTGTACCTGTTTATTGACCCATCAGAATTTCTTTTGAGTTTATAGATCCATCTAGATCCAATTACCTTCATGGACTCTTTCTTTGGTACTAGTTCCCATGTGTCACTTTCTTTGAGCGCTTCAATCTCCTCATCCATAGCTTCCTTCCATTCTATCTAAGTTTTTGCTTCTTCATATGATCCTGGTTCTTCAATTGACAAGTCTTTGGCAAGATAAAAAAAATGTTTAGTAACAAGAGAGGTATCATACCCATATCTGATAGGTTTTTTGCTCTCCCTTTGTGATCTTCTGATTGATTGATTTGAAGATTTAGGTATGTCTTCAAGTTTCTTCATCTTGACTTTGCCCTTGGACTTCCATGCCTTGAACTCTTCAAGATTGATAATGTCTTCATCATTTGAATTGGTGTCTTCATTTTGAGTAGGTTCTTCCTTAGCAAGACTTGGAAACTCCTCCTCCAAGTCATAGGGTAGTTTAAACTTCCTGCATTCATTCTCATACCAAGAATCATTTTCATCAAAGACAACATCTCTACTAACCATGAATCCTTTATTTGAAGGGTTGTAGAACATGTACCCCTTCTCATTTAGATCATATCCAATAAAGATACACTTCTCAGCCTTAGGGTCTAGCTTACCTGTTATCTGAGAAGGAATGTGTACATATGCTACACATCCAAATATCCTGCAATGATCAAGTGAGGGTCTCTTCCCATGCCATGCTTCATAAGGAGTCATCCCATAAGGGACTTAGATGGTAACCTATTTATGAGGTAAGTGGCAGTAGACACACTCTCTGCCCATAGGTAATTAGGTAATTTCTTTTCATTTAACATTGACCTAGCTGTTTCAACAATCAACCTATTTCTTCTTTCAGCTACCCCATTCTGTTCAGGAGTATACCTTATGGTGATTTCTCTCTTGATTCCTCTATCCTGCAAGAAGGCTTCAAACTCATTGGAGAAGTACTCACCTCCTCCATCTGACCTTAGCCTCTTTAAGTTCTTCCCTGTCTGATTCTCAACAAGTGCAAGATACTTTTTAAAACAGTTGAACACGTCATCTTTTTGCTTCATAAAGTACAATACAGTCCACCTGCTATAATCATCAATAAAAGATACATAGTACCTTGATCCTGAAATTGAAGGGTCCTTGCTTGGTCCCCAAACATCTGTATGAACAAGTTCTAGGTAGTCCTCATGCATGTAGCCTTTCCTTGAGAAGGGTAACCTATGAGAATTCCCAAATTGACAAGCACCACATTTATATATCATGTGTTGTTTGGAAACATTGGGTATTCCAATTACACATTGATCCCTGCATAACTGCTGTTTCAAGGTTCTTTCTCCTACATGCCCTAATCTTTTATGCCAAATCTCAAGCTCTGAAAGTGTTTGATCTTTATAATTGTAGAGTGCAGTATTCTTTGTATCTTCTAGCTCAAAAGTAAAAAGTCTACTTGTCTTTTCTCCTTTAGCAATTCTCTTGAACCCCTGCTTAGGGTCCTCCACAAATGCTCCAAATTGGTTGGATCTAACCTACAAACCTTTTTCCACAATCTGTCCAACACTCATCAAGTTTTTTGTAATGGTTGGTACATATAGTACCCTACTCAACAAGTTTTGATTTCCATCACAAGTCTTAAAATTTCCAACTTTAACTACTGAGTGCTTGGTGTCATCACCTGTTTGTACTTGATGCTTACCTCTTGGTTCTTCAAGGTGAGAGAGTAGAACTACATTGCCAGCCACATGATTTGAGCATCCTGAGTCAATGTAGAAGAGATGGTCATCATTTGTACGTGGTTTTGAAGTCATGTTCATAATCAGAAGAGAATCATCTTGCTCTTCTGTATAGTTGTTATAATCCTTTTTGGTTTTGAATCCTCCTTGGTAGTTGCCATTGTTGTTGTAGTTGTTATTGTAGTTGTTGTTGTATCCTTGATGATGGTTGAATCTGCCTCTTGACTGTGAGTATCCACCTCTTTGATATCCTCTTCCTCTCTAATTCTTGTAGTTCCTGAAACACTCATCTGTAGTATGATTTGATAAGCCACAAATGTTGCATGGTGAGGAGTTATAGGATCTCCCCCTACCTTGCTTACCTCCTCTGCCCCTTCCTCTTGATGATCTACCTCTCCCTGCATAGTTGGCTTGGGAGGTAGTGCCTTCATCCTCTCCTTTCTTGTTCTTGCCTTTATCTTTAGACTTACTTTTATCAGTGTATAGGGCAGAAGAGCTATTACCTTTGGATGAGTCTCCATTCTTGTTGAGCTTGGCTTCATGTTCAATTGCCCCATGAGAGTGGTAAGATATGGAATTTGCATGTCCAGTGTAGGTCCATGGCAGTGGTGAAGCTTTCCCATTTGTCATCAGCTTTAATCCCATTGATCACTTGCCTTACTATATGCTCTTCTTCAATATCTTCTCCTATGCTTGCTAACTTATCTGCTACATCTTTAATCTTAGTCACATACTCTGAAATAGCTTGCTTAGGTTGCTTCCTTAGTATGGTGAATTCAATCCACAATTGGTTTTTTCTGGCCCTTGTGTTGGAAGAGAAATAAGATGACAAGGTTTCCCAAGTCTCTTGGGATGTCTTACAGTTTCTAATATGTGGCAAAAGAAAATCAGAGATGGAGTTGAGTAAGTAAGACCTTGCTAATGCATCCTTGGCACACCATGTGTTGAGCTTTTCATGTTCTTCCTTTGTTTGTAGTCCTCTGGTTTTGAATGAGGGAAATTCCTCATCTCCTGAGATGTACCCATAAAGACTCCTTCCTTGTAGGTATGTCTTTGTCCTTAGAGACCATGCCTGATAGTTGTTCCTGTCCAATTTATCAATAAATGAAGGAAAACCATCTCCCATTTTACCTTAACTAGCTCTGATACCACTGTTGGGAATGATGGATGGACACTTCAAGAGAATGAGTAGGTACTACCAAATCCTGCTTTGTACCAGCCCTTTGATGCTTCAGAGTTGATAAGTGCACCTTGTTAGCTTTCCAATGATACCATAAAATGGCCTATGTACTTTGGAAATGATGTATGAAAAAGTTGAATAAAAAACAGACAACTTTGAACTTCAAGTCTTCAAGAAAACCTTTTATTTTTTACTAGACACCTACTGTATCTTTTGCTCAATATGACCAGCATAGTAGGAATTGGAAAAATTCCTTTTAGGGATATCTAAGTAGATTAGTAAGCTACTGATTTCAAGTGAAATCAATTAAAAAGATTAACTATGCTCAGAGAAATTACTTTAGCAAGTAAACCTTTACCCCCAATATTTTAGGACTGTTGTAGAGTTCGACCAGTGATCACCTCGATGGACTTTTCTCTGAAATGGATGAATAGAAATTCTTCAAATTTTGATAGCATGGAGTTGGTTCCAACAAGCTATAGATCTTTGAATTTGGTGGAGAAATGAGTGAGATATGATCTCCTCAAGTTGACAGACTTTCAGACAATATGACAGAGAACTCAGAAATGAACAATGTAGATATATGTATTAATGAACACAGTTGTACAATGCCATAGGCATGAAGATCATTACCTAATGGTGTAGATAGGTGTGGGCTAGAGTATATGCCTCACACACGATCATAAATGATAATGAGAAGCTCGGAAAGTGATTCTTCTATCCGCAACTTTTTGAGTTGATCTTTTATAGTGGTTGAGTTCAAAGTTTGAATTTGAATTCAAACTTTGGCTCTCTATAATCATGCTCCTACATCCTAGGAGATATTCCATCAATCAAAGCAAACTTTTCCACGATTTCTTTTTGGTAGGTGTTTACAAAGATTCCAAGTCAAATGTGACTTTTACAAAAGGGTAAAGTGGTAATTAACCACTAGCATTGATTCCTATGCATCTTCATATGTGTATGAATAACAAGCCAAATGTGTAGGCTTGTGAATTGCACCAACAGACAACACCCCATGACAGAGAGTGTCTATTGCGACAAATAGCGTCTACCGTGAAAGAGAAGACCCCACGACAAATAGCATCTATCGCGACAGACAAGCCCCACGATAGACCCCGTCTATCATGACAAACCAAAACCATGACATACGACAGAACTCATCTATCGTGACAAACACCTGTCTACACGATAGAAAACATCCCACGACAGAGACCGTCTATCGCAACACACCCCGTCTATCGCGACAGATAGAGCCACGACAGACGACAGACAATAGACTCAATCTATCACAATAGACACCCATCTATCATGACAGATTGGACGCCACAATAGACCCCATCTATTGTGACAGACACCCGTCTATCGTGACAGACAGAGCTCTGCGACAATCATCATCTATCACGACAGACACTGTCTATTGCGACAGACACCATCTATTGCGACAGACAACCGCACGTGACAGCTAGTGTCTATCGCAATAGACACCGTCTATCGCGATAGACAGACATTTTTGGCAAAAAATATAGGGGTATTTTTATTTTAATTTGGGCTAAATTTTGGCACATTTGCACATTTACTTACCCATCTAATTATTGAGGCCTTAGAAAAATGCCCTAGAATCTTGAAAGCTCATGATTGTCTCTTTTAACCTCCTAAACCCTGAACCGTCATAACTTTTTCATATGAAATCCATTTTTTGAGCTCTAGAGCGTTGATTTTCAGATAGGGCATTTTGAAGTTTACCCTCTGTGAGGTAGGTACACCAAGGGAGCTCTAGAGAAAATTTTTTGGTAATACAAAAGGGGGAACAAGGGTCATTAAAAGTGTTTGAAATGAATTGTCTATCAATTGAAGGTAAAAACTTGAGCTAAACTTGGAATTTTTACAAGATCATCGACAACTTCTGGAGAAATCAAGCAAGTGCCATAGTGTGCAGGCTTGGGAGCGTGCTTCCTAGGCAAACAAGTGTAGCAAGGAGAAACGACTTGAGGTTGGAACATCTCTCAAACCCCTCAGTCCATTCTTAGCTTAGGCTAAGTACGAGTAGTTATCTTGATCGACTAGGGGTACGATAGGAATACTCAAGTTCTAAGAGCCTCTACTTTCTCAATTCTAAGAATACGTTAAATTGCAATCAAGGGACACCTTAAGGGAAAAGAACTTAAACTAAGTGGACGAAGAACACCAAGTACGACACACTTAAGTGCTCCTGACGACGTTTAATTCAAGACAAGAAAACGCATACAAAGGAACTCGAAAGGATTAAGTGATTGGTATCAAAGAATCAACAACCTGGTTGTACAAGGATCATTGGGTTAATTGGAAGGGCATATGAACCTTAGATCGGGAAGGCACCTAGGGAGAGGCCATCAAAGTATTAGATAATCCCAGGCTAGTGTCAACCATACAGCTAGATCTTGGGCCGAGCAATTGAGTGATTACCCCTACACTTTAGACTCAGAAACCAGTGACTCTGAGATTTCTTACAACATGGAGAGACCCGTAGGTAGCACAAGAGTGGCATACCTATAGAAACCAAAAGGTCCCTACAAGACGCAACTAGAATATATCCAGACCAACCGTTTAGGTGCTCGTATTTATGAGGATGGTTTGAGAAGACCTGTTGTCCAAATCAAAAACCCGGATCAGCCCATGGGACTAGAACACCCTATAGTGAAGTTCAAAAATGGTTCCTACATTGATAAAGAAGGAACAATGTATGTGGTCACTAGCCAACCAGAAAGAACATATGAATTTGGCAACATAATTGCAGAGACCAAAATAGGTGACATAGAGCAAGGGAACTTAGGAAAGGAGCCAAAAACCCCTCGAGGAAAGTAAGTTATGATGAGAATAATCACACCAGAGTGGGTTCTCCAGCACAATAGGAGCATAGATTTTCTTGTGATCGAGAGACGGATGAGGCTTTTTTGAGGTATAAGCATGAGAAGCCTAATGAAGTGGGCGCACTTACCATCTATGAATTCAAAGATCCTGACAACCCAGACAAAGTGACCTACTTAGATGATGCTTCGGAGAGGATCTTTGTGGTCTCAGAGCATGGAAGACACACATACACTTGGAAGGGTGAATTTGTTTTACCCCAACCTCGATCCACTGTGTCTTATGGTCACCAAGGAGCTGGGACATCTCAAGCTCATGGGGCTCAGAGAGAAAAGAGTAGAGATAGGCCCGAGGTGAGCTTTGCTAACCCATTGGGACGAGAAAGAACGAGAACATGGATGGATAGGATGGAAAATGAGAGACATAGGGACCCAAGGAATCCAAGAAATGTCAAGGACTTTCCTCTAACAAGGCCTAGAGAACACACCAGGACCTTAAGGCCCACACAATTGGTTAAGTCCATGAAGAATTGCTTGGATCGCACAAGAGACCCGTATGACCATGTAGTAGAGTTTAGGCAAGTTTTGAGAGCTGAGCAAGTTGAAAACTTGTTCACTCAATACAGTGCTTTTGGCCTAACTCTTAAGAACACTGCATTGACTTGGTTTCAACAGCTTCACCAAGATCAGTACAGAAATATAGACCAAATTCTTGAAGCGTTCATCACTGAGTTTTCCAAGAATGGTAGTAGGCATAACACATCCTCCTTGATGTATAGCTTCAAACAAACACCTCAAGAGATAGTGAGGCTCAGAGGAAGAAGGTTTAGGCAATACCTAGAGAGATGCCCTGTTCTAGAGTTACCCACTCTAGCCAAACAAGTGGCCTTATTTCTAGATGGATTGTTAAGTACCAAACTGAGATCATATGTGTACTTAAAGGACCCTAGATCCATAGAAGAGTGTGTATGCATGCGCATAGACATTGCGGATAATCTAGGGGAGGAATTAGAACTCTCAAAGATCTATAAAGATTCAGATAGTTCTACTAGCCTCGCTTCCTCACAATCCACGTCGATGAGAAGGTGGCTAAGAAATTAGGAGTCTCTAGCAAGCAAATTCCTAGATTTGCCCCAGGAAAACGATGCTATACCTATGGAGGAGACCATATGGCTAATGGGTGCCCTATCATGGCTCAACCTCAAGTGAACCCGAACAACCAATACTGCACCATAGAAAGGAGATACACCAATCACACTGCACAAGACTACCCATATAACAAACAAGCAGTTAGACAAATTATCCTCAGACTTACCCACAACAAGGAAAATACCAGAATCAATACCCACAATAGTAGTATGGTAGGCCTCCTGAACCCTATCAACCACCCTATCAAGGGCAACAAAGACCTCAACCAGTTCTAGCGCAACAACCCCCTCCTCCAACGAATGTGATCCTAGTGAAGTATGCAGCTCTAGAAGAAAATCTAAATAGAGCTTTAGTGCCAATGACACCATTGCTTTTAGAAAGTGACCCAAGCGATCATAGTTTTGACCCTACCCATATTGATAGCCCACATGCTTACTACATGCACTCACCCGAGCATAACGAGTCATACAATTATGAAGAACTGAGTGAATCTAGTTGGATTGGAAGCGATGGAGCAAGCCAGCACTGAGGCCCATGAGAATGAAGTTAGAAATGGCCGATGGTCACATAGAAAGACCCTTAGGACTTCTAGAAAGGATAACTCTCACTACTTGTGGTGTGGAGTTTGAGCATACTTTTGCTATATGTGACTTTTAACAAGAATTAGGCCTATGAGATGATTATGGGAAGACCCTTCTTGAGGAAATTGCAAGTAGTACAGGATTGGGGGACCAATTCTTTGTATTTTCAACACTTGGGTGTCACGACCCAAAGTGAATCTCAAATATTTCTCTCATAGAGAAATATTTGAGATTCACTTTGAGCATACTTTTGCTATATGTGACTTTAACAAGAATTAGGCCTATGAAATGATTATGGGAAGACCCTTCTTGAGGAAATTGCAAGTAGTATAGGATTGGGGGAGCAATTCTTTGTATTTTCAACACTTGGGTGTCACGATCCAAAGTGAATCTCAAATATTTCTCTCATAGAGACATGCCCCCCATTCAGTGGAATCCCATCCATAGAGCCATGGATGATATAGAGTTTGTGCATTCCATAGGATTAGGATCCTCATGGATGCATGAAGACACTCACTTGTGGATGTGCAAAGTGGCAGTAGAAGAAGAGAAGAAAGAAAAATCAAGAGAGGTAGGTGTGAAGGAAACTCATAGATCAATTCAAGACCCAACCTATGCACCTATAGTATATTCCGATGAAGAGTTTGAGCCTCATGGTTGGGTAGAAATCTTAGCAACTATGGATGTAGCCATCAATGAAGAGAAATGGACACCCCACTATGACAAAGATGGCTATGACATTTGAGTCTTCACAATAGAGCCAATGATGTGTGATCCAATTGTTGAAGAATGTGAACACAGCACTGATGCATTCGAGGATGCAAGTGACTCCAATCTAGAGTCAATCATTATGGACCCACCCTTTGCATTAGATGAGGAATATTTTTATGAAGTAGAAGCTCACCCTCAGAAGATTGTGTCCAGCACCAATTTTGACCACACCAGATTGGAACAAGCCATTCCATGTGCATGTGGATGCGTCCAATTATGCTATTGGGTGTGTGTTAGCACAACCTACTAGTGAAGGGAACATGGATCTCCCAATTGCCTATGCGAGTAGACAGTTGAATGCAACTGAACAAAATTATACCACTACTGAGAGAGAAGGATTAGGCATGGTCTATGCGGTTAAAACGTTTAGACACTATTTTCTTGAAAATAGGTTTAAATTTTTTTACTGATCATCAAGTGCTACTGTACTTGGTAAACAAGCCATGCAATACAGGTAGATAAGTAAGATGGTTCCCCTTACTAATGGAATATGTCTTTGAGGTATTGGTGAGAAAGGGAAAGACTCACTTGAGAGCGGATCATATCTCGAGGCTCACATCCGGAGAGGCCCCACAAGAAGTATTAGATGATCTCCCTGACGCTTACTTGTTCAATTTGGAAGTTGTACCATAGTGGGCCAAGACCTTAGTGCCAGTATTGACATATGGGGCTAAACATCCAGTAGTGAACACTCAAGATAGGGAGGTAATAAAAGCCCAGAAGTACCATATCATGGCAGGGACTATGTAGAAACATACAGATCAAGGAATATTAGCTTGTTGTGTGGAAGAGGATGAGTACGTAAAGTGGTTGCAATTAGCACATGTGGGTGCATTAGAGCAACACTACTCAAGGCAAAGAACTTTAAAGACACTGAGGAGACTCGGAGTGCACTGGCCAACTATGGATGTCGATGTCCATAGGATGTGAAGGAATGCCCAACCTGCAGTACTAGACCTCCTGTGGAACATGCCACTTTTTATCAAGTGTCTTTAGTGCCAGATTGGAGTGAGCCATTAGTAGGCTTCTTGAGGACGAGAACCTTTCCCCAAGATATGACATTGGCTAGACAAAGGAGCTTAGAACAAGAAGCTTTAGATTATACTCTCATTGGAGATAGTTTATATAGATGAGGAAAAGATGGGTATTTTAGATTCTGTGTCCACGAGAGCGAATATCAGAAGATCTTGGAAAATGCTCACCAAGGTGTAGCAGGAGGACACTTTGGACGAGATAGGGTGATCCAAGCCATACTATTTGCAGGTCTTTAGTGGCCAAACCTTCACATGGATGCGCATACCAACGTGAAGAGGTGCGATGTTTGCCAGCAAACTCAATATCCTATATGCAAAGATGAGATGCCATTGAAACCTATGATGGGTGGATGTGCATTCTCTAAGTGGGGAATAGACTTTTTCGGTCCTATTAATCCCCCTACTAAGGGTTCCCATGTTGAATACATTATTGTGGCCACTGACTATCTAACCAAATGAGTAGAAGTAAAAGCTACAACGAAGAAAAATGCCCAGATGACAACTAAGTTGTTATTCGAGAATGTGTTCACCAGATACGGATTGCCAATAGAGTTAGTAAGTGATAGAGGCACACACTTCTTGAATGAAGTCATAGAAAACCTTCTCCAAGAATTCTTGGTGATACATGAGAAGTCTACCCCCTATCACCCACGAGCTAATGGTCAAGCTGAGAGCACAAATAAGATTCTATGCAATGTACTGACAAAATTGGTGAATAATAAACGCTCTGATTGGGACAAACAACTACACCACGCTGTTTGGGCATATAGAATTGCCTATAAAATGGTACTCCAAGCCACACCCTTTTAGATGGTGTTCGGCCAAAATGCAATGCTACCATTGAAATTTTTGATACCTACATTGAAAGTAGCACAAGAGCATGATTGGACATGCCATGAGCTTTCCTCTAGGATCTTGGATCTTGAGCGATTAGGTGAAACATGATTGAGAGCAGCAACAGCGATATATGCAGCCAAGAAAAGGCAAAAGGCATATTTTGACACACATGTGACGGATAAGGGCTTGAAAGCAGGAGACCTAGTCTTAGTCTACACTTTGAAGCAACATGCTCGAAAATTAGAGAAGAGAGGCTATCGACCAATGATTATCAATAGGATCTCCACAAGTGGAGCAGTTCAACTAGCCACTCTAGAAGGTGATATTCTACCAAGTTACATAAGTGGATGTAGAGTCAACTTATATCAAGAACCTCTGACGGAGGAGATGCTAAATCGACTCAACACTGCTAAGAAATGCAAGGAAGAAGGAAAATGAATTCGAGAAGAAGCACAGGTAGAAGCTTTAGAACGCATTCGACGAATGAAATTGCGAAGACAAGGTAGAGATCAGCCTATGTCTACCACTCAAGAAGCTCTGAGTTATCACATAGCCATGTGCGAAACATCAGGTGAATGATCCCGGATAGTTGATCGACGACTCTTTGTGACCCTAGAGGTAGGATGAGGAGAGAGTGCAAGGATTGTAAGGGCTTTGATTGACTCCGGAGCAGCTACTAGTGTAGTCCGACTTTCTTACTACTAAGAATTGCAATTGAAGGTCAATCCTATAGAGGCATCTCTCATAGGGTTGGGAGATGTGGAAACCCCTTGCATGGGTGAGGTGGAACTACCCCTCTACATTCACGAGGTTCTAATGGTAGTCAAAGTGCTAGTATGTGAAGATGAGGATCTAACCAAACCTCTTGTCTTGGGCCAAGAATGGATCTATGATCATGCAGTCAACCTCAACCTAAGAAGTGGACTTCTTCAAGCTTGAAAAGGTCAAAATCGCATCATAACTGAATTAGAAAATCAAGCACTCAGGCCACTACAAAAGGCACCAAATCCTCGTTTGATGTACATTCCAACCATGATGAGGTGCAAGTGCACATATGCTATGAACAGTAGTCATTCAACATGTAGGTGCAAAGGTCTCATCAAAATCAATGTCTCTTTCTTGTGCATAACCCTTTGCAACAAGTATAGCCTTATATCTTTCAACTGTTGCATCAGGTTTACACTTCATCTTGTATACCCACTTAGTGCCAATGGCCTTCTTGCAGGGAGGCAAGTCACATAAATACCAGGTACATTTTTCATGATAGCATCATATTCAAAGTGCATTTCAACCATCCAATGTTCAGAATTTTGTGCTTCATGAAATGAAACAGGCTCAATCTCATCATAGAGCCTAGAGGTAGCAACAACATAGCAATATAATGCAAAAGAGGTATGACAAAGGTGCATCTAATTTGCTATCATGCAAAGTGTGTACTAGCCATTTTGGCATACTTATTGCCTCCTCAATATCAGCTCTCTCATCAACAAGTGCATCATGTAAATTTGCATAAGAAATGGAATGATCTTCATCATCACATGAAACTTGTAAAGACTTAGAAGTTGCCTCATTTGGACCAGCATTAGACTGGCCACCTATAAAGAGAGGCAACAATGTATCAAACATGTCTTTGGAGCTAACAAATGTCTCCTTAGTACATGAAAGTAATGGTTGAATAACATCTTTCACAAAAACATCATAACCAAAGTTCGTTTAGTTCATGGATGATACACACGATAGCCTTTACTTTCAGAACTATACCCAACAAAAATATATTTCACTACTTTATCATCCAATTTTCTACGATTTTGTTTAGGCACTAATGCATATGCCAAACAAGCAAAAACATGCAAATGAGAAATAGATGGCTTGTGACCATGCCAAGCCTCATATGGAGCTATAGATTGCAGGACTTTAGTGGGACACCTGTTAAGTACATATGCTGTACACATAACAACCTCAAGCCAGAAACTATGTGGTAAAGCCTGACTCTTCACCATACATCTTGCCATCTCCATGAGTGACCTATTCTTTTGTTCAGCAACTCCATTCAGTTGAGGTGGATATGACACTGTACACTGATGTTTTATCCCATGTTCAGCCAGAAATGCATTAAATTAAGAAGAAATGTATCCCCCCCTCCCCCTCGATCAGAATGGAGAGTGCCCATTTTATATGCCGAAAAAATTTCAATCAAAACCAAAAACTGTTTGAAGCACATAAACACTTGCTTTGAGTGGATTTACCCATGCATGCCTAGAAAAATCATCAATGAAAGTCACCAAGTAAAGATAGTTTCCAAAAGAGGGTGTGTGCATAGGATTATAGACATCACTATGAACCAGCTCCAATTTTTGAATATCTCAAATTGATCCATCTTTTGGGAATGAGGAACGGTGTATTTTGTCCAAAATACAACATTCACATACATGTTTACTAGGTGCCTCAAGATTAGGCAAAGAGGACACCATATCAGATATCTATAGGCATAGCAAACTAGCAAAATTCAGATGAAAAAAGTGTGCATGCCAAAGCTTTGCATCTGACATAGCCTAAGAATCAGGTACTACACATGCTGAATCATTCACATATTTTTCATACTCTATGAGCTTATACAGCCCAAGACATAAAATGTCAGATGCAATAATCATGTTGCCATTTGACATATCATGAACTACACATCTATCATCAATAGATTTCACAGCCAAGATTAACATCTAAGTCAACTGCAAACATACATTGTTCATGTGAAGATGGGTCAAAACTACAAACACTATTAAACATCCATTCTTCATTCTGCACAAGATTAATGTAATCAAGTTTCGATGTAGAGGCCTCTGCAACAACCATTCTAGCCTCTTTTGCAACCAGTTTTGGACAATTCTTTATGACCTGATCATTTGTGTTACAATAATTACAAAATATTTTTTGCTTTTTTGTTTTCTTCTTGTCTCTATCATCCTTCTTTGATTGTGCAGAATTAACAGATTTTTGCTTATTGGTAGAAGAGCTCCATTTACCTTTGCTCTTCTAACTAGCCAAAAAAGCTTGATCTGCAACATGCATAATGGACCTGTTCTACCTTGATTGATCTTCTTGCAATAGAACACATACTAACTCCTCAAATGTTAAAGCATTTGGATTGCCTTTAATCATTAAACAAAGAGTAGAAGCAAAACTCTAGTATGAATCAGGAAGATAATTCAGAATAGTCTAGACAATTGAACTGTCAGGCAAGACTTCATCACAGAAATTAATTGTTCCTTCAAATCTTTGATCTTTGTTAGAAACATGTCTATAGAATCATCTTCATTCATATGCTCACTCTCCAACTATTTCCGGAGGAAAAACAATACGAGCCTCATTCCTAGGCTGGTACAATGTGGTAAGTGTATCCGAAGCATCCTTAGCTATTCTGCAAGAGAGAGTGTGAGGAATAGTGGCATGTTTGATAGACAAGGCTATCAATGCATGTGCATGAGCATCTATGCCATTCCAACAAATTTGTTCTACACTACGTGCAACAAAAACCGCATCACAAATAGGAATCTGAAGAATATCACCATCTTTGATGCCATCTGCATCAACTTCAGTACCAGTATTTGCAGGTGTAATAGGATGTTTTTCAACACCGTGCACAATATTCCATAGTCCTTTGGCGACCAATACATGATGCATCATATAAGCCCATAATGGGTAACTCGTACCATCCAACATATCCTCAACAACCAACATACAAAATACATTGTTGCTTTTAGCCATGGCCACTAACTAGAATACCTTGATGCAACAAATTGACTATATCTCAAAAAGTTGAGCATAATTATCCTTTCCAGTTCTGCTAAACCTATAGCAAACTTGGAGATGCTTATACTGGCGAACCGAAACCTATATATATCTTTGGCAGAAAAAGACAAATTAGCATGCATAAGCACTATGATAGTGCATTCAGAGGATGAAATGAGCAGAGATCATGATTTTGGCACCACAAAGTGAAGCAGTTTTGATCTCCTAATCACCCTAAGTATGCACACCAAATTTCATGGGATTCTAAGACTATGACCGGAGAGGTGATGATGACGCTCTAGATGAAGCGGTGACCTGCTCTAATATCGATTGTTGGAGTTCAAAGTCTATGGAAGCACGTGAACAACACAAGGAAGAAGAAGAATCTTGGAGCACAACACACAATACTGAATGTATTACCACTAGAATGTACAAAGATAAGTAACCCATTAAGGCAATAGGCATATATCCAAGTCGGGGAAAAAAACCTCCTAAAGAGGGAAAAAAGTGCCCCGATGGTCCTAGTGTGTTCACACGCATCACTACGTAAATATGTCAATTGTATTGTGGGGAACCAGAATAGCTTAGACGAGCAAAGTGAGAGAAAATAGGAAATCAAGAGAAGACAGGAAATCCAATAGAGCTTATAAAAGACCTAGTACCTAGTTGGTGAATGAACTTGAGATCCGCACGAGTGTTAGGTAGTCAAGGGAGTGTCATATCTTCTGGGGGAAGTGCAATCCAACCAAGCCATCATCCTATCTAGTCAGACACTTCTAGTGAATCTGAGGAGGAAAGACTCATGGCTTCTGAAGACATGCATAGTTCAGTACCTAGGGAAGGTTTTTTGTTTACTATGGAAGAAGAATATCGAACTACCCTACTATATGTGTCCACTAACTTACAAGGAATACCCATCTACCTCGACGGTAAGGTCGGTAGCAAGAATGATAAACACTATGAAATCCAAAATAGTTCTGAGACCAACTGTCAAGTACGAAGGTGGTGTTTACATGGACAAGATGGGCCAGATCTATGTAGTAACCAAAAACCTTGATCAGTTTAATGATAGAGGAGAGTTAGAGGGATAAGAAATTCTAGGAGAACCAACAATGGAGACACTATGACTACCCCAAAGGAAACATCAGTGGTGACTCAAGTATTAAGAGAGGACCTAATACCTCAAGATGACTATTTGATGGCTGTGTACTTGGTATATGGATCAGACTTACTCTTACAAACCAATTCACCAACACAAGGAGAAGGCATCAACCCAGTAACTATATATGAGCTAAGGATCCAGAAGATGCGTCTAGAGTTACATACCTAGATCCGAATCAAAGGCAATATTGTCTGGTAGATGAAGTGGATATGTCAAGGCTAAAGTATATGGGGTTGCCGGTATTCCCTCCTTGAGAACATGCAACTACCTCACAAAACCCATTCGGAACCCATCAAGGTATGGAAAACATGACATCAAAACAAACTAGCCAATGACGTGTTCCCAACAAACCTCATGTGCAATTTGCTATGCAAGGAGTGAATCCCAACAGCCAGATAAGCCAAGGAACGCAAAATATGAATAGGCCAACCTTTAGGACAAGACCATCTCAATGTGTCGGACCGAGAATGAAGCCAATAAGACTAATAATTCCTATCATAATTTGACCCCTAGAGCCAAGAAGGAAATTGAGACCAATCCAAGTGGCCAAGTTTATACGAAATCATTATGATGGCACAGGAGAGCCTTATGACCACATTTCAGAATTCAAATAAGTATTGTGAGCAGAGAGAGTGGATGACTTTTTCATGCAATATGAATCCTTTGGGCTAACCCTCATGGGAATGGTCTTGCCTTAGTTAACCATTGGACCCAAATCATTTTGGCAATATCTAACAATTCTTCTAGGAATTCATTGGGGAATTCACTAAGTGAGGGATTAAACACAATTCATCATCTTTAATCTACAATTTCAAATAGGCTCCTAATGAGACGGTAAAAAATGCAGCAAGAAGATTTAATCTATATGTAGACCGATGTCTTATGATGGAGAGACCTTCCCATCAAAAAATGATATCCCTATTATTAGATGGTCTAACTAATGGAACATTGAGAATCTTAGTATATGTAAAATGATTGCAAACAATGCGTGAGTGTCTTCAAGAGTGCATAGATTTGGAAGACAATTTAGCAGATGATCTCAAGACCACACTAAATTCTACTAAATTGGAGGACACAAGGAGCAACACGACATCTAGAACAAGTAATGTAGAGGAATTGGCTGAGTTAGTAGCCAAGAAAGTAAGAGCACAAGGATAGAGGAATCTTGAGAACCTCCCCATGACAATGCCAATGCTACGGAGATGTACTCAATGCGGTGGAGATCATCCATCCCATGTCTGCATGAGAGGAGGTTTATGATTGTCACAACCTTACCCCTACAATAGGCAACCAACCAAAGGACCCAACATATACTATCATATCGAGTAAAAGTACACCAACCGTAACACTAAGAATTGCCTTTTTAATAGGCAAACAAGACCAGTGGTAGCACCTCAGTATAGGCCATATAGATGTCCTCCTAGGGAACAAGGCAGAGAAGTTTGAAGGTATAACCCTTACCTAGGACCACAAGTAGCACCAAGACTATATGAACATGGAGGATATGCCCAACCACAACTGGTGCTAGGACAACAACTACCCACCCACAGAATGTAGTGTACCAGTGAAGTATACCCAACTCGAGGAAAACCTAGAAAGAGCCATAGTGCAAGCGACACCTTTGACCAGCTCAAAAACAACAAATTAGGGTTTCGATGAGACTCAAGGGGAGCATTACTCTTATGATGCAAGCCTGATAGAATATGACCAGAGCTATGAGCAACAATACTACGGTTACGAGGGATATGAAAATTCTTATGGATGTGAGTACTCTAATCTCATGTATACAACACCTAAAGTTCCAACTCCAATCAGACCCCCCACTAGGCCACCTACCCTAAGAGGACCGTGCTATAGGTGTGGAGCAGATCACTTCATAAGGGAATGCACTTCATCCTATAACCCACCAACCCCCCGAGTATGGGAAGGTTACTATTGTCATGAAGAAGGAGATAAGGAAGAGAGCTCACACACACACTCTCACAATCAAAGAGAAGCACAGAAACACATAGATTAAGGCAAGGAAGAATAATCTTCTTCTTCTTCTTCTTCTATTACATAAAAGGAATGTACAAGAATGACCTAAAAGACAACCATACAACAAGTGCCATATATAAAGAAAAGTACATGAGGAAAATCCTAATGTCCGCGAATGAGTGAGCTAGCAAGAAACAAATGTGCCATCACTCTCAATAGATAAATCTAGTAAACCTCAATGAAGTATCCCTGACATATACTAGTGTGACTACTATACATGTCATATAAATGAAAAACTGATACGTTTCATCTTGGATCATCACATGTTGAGCTTGATATCTCAACACTCGTCCTCAAGCTCAATGCCATATCCTCTAATTCAAGCATCTTCCAAAACTTCTTTAGCTTCTCTTCTCCAAGTGCTTTAGTGAAAATATCAACAACCTACTCATCTATTCTCACATAGACAAGATCAATATCACTTACTATTACCTTCTCTCGGATCAAGTGATAATGTACCTTAGCATGCTTTGTTCTAGCATAGAAAATAGGATTCCATGCTAACTGTATGTTGCTAAGACTATCACAATAGATGGAGATAGGATTTTGCACTTCCACACCTAAATATGTAAGTAGCATCTCTAGCCATGATGCCTCACATGCTGCCATTGCCGCACCTCTATACTCAACTTCTATATTTGACAAAGCAATAATGGGTTGCTTCTTACTACTCCATGTAATAGCTACACTCCCAAGTGAGAATAGAAAACCACTAGTAAATCTTCTATCTCGAATGCCACTAGCCCAATCTGCATCTGTGTCATGTAGGAAAGCATTCTTCACATCCATCTGATATAAAGCCCATCCTTTTGCTATAGCTAATGCAATAAGCATTTTGATAGTAGACATTTTAGCTACATGGCTAAACGTTTCCTCATAATCAATGCCATATGTTTGTGCATATCCTTTTGCTACCAATCATGCTTTATACCTACTTATGCTACCATAAGCATTGTGCTTTACCTTGTAAACCCACTTTAAGCCTATGGGTTTCTTTCTTTGTGGCATTGGAACCAGCTTCCATGTTTCATTTCCATAAATTGCAATCATCTCCTCATCCATAGCTTTTTGCCAATTTGCATTTCCAATTGCATCTTCAAAACAAGAAGGTTCAACATCTTGTATTACCTTGGTCATGTAGGCACAATGACAAGTCATATAACTGTCATATGTCAATCGTTGCACTCAATTCTGCGTCCTCCCAGATCTTCTTAGTCTCGGGTCAGTTCTCCTTGTATCATATGCATGTGCCTCTCTTACTCTTGGAGTCTTCATAGAGGCCAATCCAAGTTCCTCATTGTTGCAGAGCAAAGAGGCACGAAAGAGGAGCCCCAAAATTTTCAAATTAATGGGTACATTTTTTCTTCTTCAAAGTCTTAGGAAATTCCCTCAAGCCATGTAAATGCACTAGAGGAGTTCTCTAGATGCATAACCCTTCATTGTAATATATTTCTTGTAAAATAGTAGGAGAATAGAGATTAGCCAATAAAGTGCCGATCACTCGTGTGAAAGGACCATTTTTAGGGCACATGTATATAAGTCATTTTGTGATGCTTTGTAAAGACTTTTTGTCATTGTGAAGAGGGAGAGCTCCTAATTTTTGAATTTTCTTCTTTCTTGCAGATTTTCATCTTCTCTTTGATCTTCTATGTGTGTGTAATGCTTGGAATGTGTGTGTAGGACTGTGGTCAAACTCCCCACTGTTTTTGAACTACTATAGTGTGTGTGTGAGCTAGTACAAGTTGTGGAGTGAGTGCGGGTGTTTCTCACCATTCATTGTTTTGGTCATAACTTGAAGCACGGTTGTCAAAATCGAGTGAGACCACTCCAATAGAAGCGTCTTGTCGAGAGCTTTGAAATGAACCCGTTATTCCCCATATTTGGAGTTTGGAGCTGGGAGATATTCTCAATTTAGTGAAAACTGTTGTAAGTGGTATCGCGGTAGACATTTTCAGTAGTTAAGTGAGTTTGAGAGATAGATTCGTCTTTTCTCATGCATGTGAGGTGAACCACTTCATTTTCCATCACGTGTGCACACGCCCTCATATGTTTGGTTAGGTCGTTCTTCGGATTGATAATTAAGCATGTGTCAATCCACCACTATATGCACTTGTGTGGCAAATGAGATTTAGTCTCTTTGGCACAAGTTCCTAAGGCTTTGTAACTTAGGTACACACGTTTTTGGCACCGTTTTCGGGGAACACACTCGACCGACGTGCCTTCGTGATGGTTGTAGTTCTAGAGTGACGAAATCGTACTTGTAGGAGTGAATTCGTTCAGTGGCAACTAGTCCGATGCTTCAGCACTTGTTACTTCACATCCCAAAGGTGTGTGTAATGATTTTTTAGGTTTAGGGTTAGGAGAGAGAGAGAGAGAGAGAGAGAGAGAGAGAGGAGAAAGAGTTAGGGTTAAGCTAGGAAGAGAAGTGGAGTAGGAGTAAGTCAAGATTACCGAGAAAAATTCCTAAAAAAATTACCAAATTAGTGTAGTTAGGCTTCGGTCACCAAAAAGTATAAAAACCAAAAATTTGAAGTTCATTTGATACTTGCTTCAGTCTGGTATCGTCTGAGCACAGCGACTGGTATCGCCGATTTGGTATCGTGCAATCAGAGCCCTCACACTTACCTAGTGACCTCAAGGCTTGAGCATAGCAACCTAGAGGTAAGCTACAATCAAACATTAATCTCAAAAATTCTAAAAATCTGCAGTTACACGTGGTTAAAGTCCCGATCGGTATCGCGAGGTGGGACAGAGTGTTTTAAGGATCTCTTTTTGTGAAACGGGGCTGTAGGAGTGAAGAGGGGTGAGAGAAGAGCAAGGGGGTAAAACATTTTTTGAATTTGGAGGTGTTTTGGCTTGAGCATCACGATCAGTTATGTTTTTGATATCGCGATACCAAAGGTTCCCTTGTATCGCTGTCAGGATGAAATCCCGCAGGGAAGTTCGAGCGGTTGATGATATTGGAGGATTATATGAAGTAAAGAATTGAAGATTGAAGCTAGAAGTGAAGAATTATACCCCGTGGTCTTTCTTGTGGAACCTTCCTATAGGTCTAGGTGGTTTCTCATGATTTGCAGTACCTTTCGAGATATTATATGAAGAGAAGTTGAAGATTTAAAGAGCAAAGTAAAGAACCCCGCCCCGTGGTCTTTCTTGTGGAACCTTCCTACATGTTGGGCTGATTGATGATTTCAGAGGTTTATATGAAGTGAAGAGTTGAAGATTGAAGCCCGAAGTAAAGAGTACCCCATCCCGTGGATTGCCCTTGTGGATCGTCTCCTCCAGGTTCATGTTTATGCGGTTTCTGATTATCTGAAGTAAAGAGAAGGGAGGCTACTGCTGAAGATACCTAAAGTAAAGAGCAGAACGAAGACCTGAAGAAAAGCTTGGACCGTGAAGACTGAAGCGGAATCCCGTGGGTGATTTCTCACACTGTAGCGAGGGGTCTAGTTTATATTGGCCGATCCGCACTGTAGCGGCGACAATTATATTGTATCATCGCACTGCACTGTAGCGGTTTTATTGTACCACTGATCCGCACTGTAGCGGGCTTATTTGTATCATTCATTTTATTGGAGGACTTCAATTTCATTTTTGATTGCATCATTGAGTTTCGTCTACATCCCGTATATTACTGCTATATCCGATTGTCTCTTTCCGACGCCCACGGTCCCACGCGTACGCACGCATGTCTCGTCACTTTTGAGGGGCAAGGGGCCCTACGAGGATCGTGCAAACTCCAGAGAGTATAGGCGAGGCAACGAGCACGCAGGACAGTGGGAACGGGTGCACACCAGTAAAAGGGGCCTGATCCAACCCCAGCGCCGGCTTCCTGCCCGACCTCCTTCTTCCTGACACTTGAACCCGACGTGAAGCGAGGCGGTTGCCCGGTGATCCTCGACACACCACCCAATCCTTGAGAAGATAGACGGGAACCTCAGCATCGGACAGATATTCCATGTACCAACATTTTAAGTTATTTGAATTATTTGCATTGATTCCACACACTTTAAAGAGAAAGACTGTTTTACTGCTTGACTTTGATCATCCACTTTTGCATCAGTTTTAATCATACGAGTGTGCACTTTTCCATTGAGGCATAGATAAAGAATCTACTTCTCAGCTTAGATCGTAAGAAGAGGAAAATGATTGAGGAACAGCTTAGGAGATATGAAGAGCGAATTAAGGAAATAGAATTTAACACAAATGAATCTATAAAATCAAAGTTTGGTATTGTTATGACCCTAATGCAAACTATAAATGCAATATCAGATACTATTCAGTTAATGGGCATAAGTATTAAAGACCTAAAAAATGAAATGGATTTTGAGATTTCTAAATTGAGAAATAAGGTTGACTTGTTGACAAACCAAGTTAATGACCTACAAGTATTGAAATGTGATAATGAGCATGAGGTAAAAGTCCAAGGAATATTTGCACACAAAGAGTCATTAGGTCTTAGAAGAACCATGCCTAAAGTGACACCTAGGAAATCAAGTTGGGTTGAGAAGAGACCTATACGTTGCTTTTTGTGCGATCAATTTGGACATATGTTCTGGGACTGCATAGCATATGAGAGTGCATACAGACATAGACTTGTAAGTGAGCATGAAGGAAAAATTTGTAAGTTTCAAGATGAATTCCCTTTGCATTTGAATGTAGGAAAAGGTGGGATAAAAGAATATTTTGAAGAGACTAAAACTAGATCGAAATCAGTTCAAATAGTGTGGAAACCAAAAAGACTTGAAAATAGTAAATCTGATGAACAAAAGAACATACTATCTATTGAGAGTCAAGAGAAATCTATTGAAGAAACCAAAGGTAGACAAATAAAGGTTGAGAAGCAAAATATTGAGCAGATATTGAGAGAACAACTAGAAATAGATTGTAAAAGAGAATTTGATAGAGAAATTCAAGAAAAATTAAAGAAAGATCAAGATGTATATGTTTCATTTGATCCCAAAATTTTGACTAATGGGGATCTATTTGATCAAGAGAAAGTTATGAAATTACAATCCCAATTGAACTTTGACAAACAAATTGAACATGAAAAGAGTGAAGAAGAAATTCAAGAAGATACAAAATCTGATAAACGAGTTAACAAAGCGGAAAAACAGTTGCTTGATGATATTATCAAGCAAATTGAGGGGAATATAAAGACAACTTCAAAGGCTTCTAAGAGTTTGAAGAAGAATAGGAGAAGTAGAAATCTAACTTTTCAAGACATATTTGCGAATCTTGAATGATGATTGAAGAAAAATCATAATGAAACATACAAGAATGATCAAGAACTATTGAATGAACATGAGTGATGAATGTTAATGATTGATATGTATGATGGTTTATGATGATGGATGATGATGAAGATAAATAGTGATTGATGATGATAGTAAAAATGATGGTTGATGATGATTATGATGATATTTGATGAATAATGATGATTGATGAATGATTATGATTGATAAAAGATGATAAATGATGATAGTGAATGATAATGATTGATGATGAATGATTAATGATGATTGATGAAAGATAATGATTGATGTTGAAAATAATTGATGATGATAAATGATATTGATGATTGATGAATGATGATTGATGATGATGATTATGATCATGATGATGCTGGAGGATGCTGATGATACTGATGCTAATGTTGATGAAGAACGATAGATCATGAAATTGAAGGAAAGTTGGATCGATCAATGATGAAGATGGACTAAAATAATCAGGTGAAATGTTTCTGATTTGAGATCTGTTTTCTTTCTGATATAGCATATGCATTGCATTGTGTGCGTGATAAGAAGATGTATGAATTTATGAAAATCATGTAGAATGAAGATAACAAATATCTATTATGGGTTTGCATGAAGCATGAACAACTAGGAATTATATGAATGGAATCAGTTAGCAGACTAGAGACTTTTTAGAGTGAAAGCTTGGGGATGTGATGACATGCTTAGACCGAGTGCATGTATATACTGATTGATTTGAAAGCTTAGTGAGTGGGATTCTTTGGGTCCTACTATTTGCTTCTTGCGAGATCTTACCTCCATATGGATCATGAGTTATAGAAAGACATTCATACTCAAGCCAGCTTATATGTATGTGCATGTTGTTAGTGCACTATGATGGGCTGGTAGACAGGTGGAACCACCTTGGTCGGGCGATCAAGGCCACGAGCCATAGCTAGTTTCGTCATAGGCCTGACCTATTTGTTGTCATGCGCCTGCATGGGTCGGTAGGCGGGTGGAGTCACTTTGGCCGGGTGGTCAGAGCCACGAGCTGATGTCGATTTCATGTAGGGTTGACGTTGTGTATGTCGCGCACTATGTCGGGTCGGCAGACAGGTGGGGTAAACTTGGCCGGGCAGACAAGTCCATGAGTCGCACCCGATTTCGACATAGGCTGATCTGTGAAATAAAAGTAAAAAGAAAAATGCTGAGCTGAGATGAAGTGGAAAATAAAGAAAGAGAAAAAGAAAAAAAATGAAAAAGAAAAAGGAAAAGAAAGAGATCTAATGGAGAGTTGGACAAGTAGGAGATAAATAGTGGGAATCAACGTATATTCTACAAACTAAGTTAGTAGAAACATATGTATATGCTAGTACTTAGAATGAGTTGCTGGATCTAAACCAGTTGAACAAACAGAAGATCTAGAAAGCCAACGGTTTATTCATGTGATTACTTATCAGATTGCAGACACAGAAACATAGTCTGATGTTTGTAAAGCTTGAATCTACTTAATTTTCTAAAATTCGTACTAATCTTTATAAAAAATTGCATGTACTGCATGAGATCACGTTTTGATTTTTGAAAAGAAGAACATAAAAAGTAAAGAGAGTTTCAAAAAAAGAACCCTAATACGCTTCTGTTGATGATATTGGAGGATTATATGAAGTAAAGAATTGAAGATTGAAGCTAGAAGTGAAGAATTATACCCCGTGGTCTTTCTTGTGGAACCTTCCTACAGGTCTAGGTGGTTTCTCATGATTTGTAGTACCTTTCGAGATATTATATGAAGAGAAGTTGAAGATTTAAAGAGCAAAGAACCCTGCCCCGTGGTCTTTCTTGTGGAACCTTCCTATAGGTTGGGCTGATTGATGATTTCAGAGGTTTATATGAAGTGAAGAGTTGAATATTGAAGCCCGAAGTAAAGAGTACCCCATCCCGTGGATTGCCCTTGTGGATCGTCTCCTCCAGGTTCATGTTTATGCGGTTTCTGATTATCTGAAGTAAAGAGAAGGGAGGCTACTGCTGAAGTTACCTAAAGTAAAGAGCGGACCGAAGACCTGAAGAAAAGCTTGGACCGCGAAGATCGAAGCGGAATCCCGTGGGCGATTTCTCGCACTGTAGCGAGGGGTAGTTTATATTGGCCGATCCGCACTGTAGCGGTGGCAATTATATTGTATCATCGCACCGCACTGTAGCGGTTTTATTGTACCACCGATCCGCATTGTAGTGGGCTTATTTGTATCATTCATTTTATTGGAGGACTTCAGTTTCATTTTTGATCGCATCATTGAGTTTCGTTTGCATCCCATGTATTACTGCTATATCCGATTGTCTCTTTCTGATGCCCACGGTCCCACGCATACGCACGCATGTCTTGTCACTTTCGAGGGGCAAGGGGCCCTACGAGGATCGCACACACTCTAGAGAGTTTAGGCGAGGCGCCCAGCGCGCAGACGCCGCTCACAGGACAGCGGGAACGGTACACTAGAGTGGGGCCTGATCCAACCCCAGCGCGCAGACACCGCTCGCAGGTCAGCGGGAACGACGTGCACTAGAGGGGCCTGATCCAACCCCAGCGCCGGCTTCTTGCCCGACCTCCTTCTTCCCGACATCGCGATACTCGTTGAAGTATCGTATCGTCAATTACCAGCCTTGGTATCGCGATACCACTTTTGGTGTTGTATCGCCTGGTTGGTATCGCGATCGCACTTTACCAAGTGGTATCGTATCGTGGTCCACTTTGGTATCGTATCGCCTCACTTCCCAGTATCGTATCACGACCCTTTTTGGTATCCTATCATCCAAAAAGTGGTATCGTATCGTGAGCCTACGTGGTATCGTATCGTCCAAATTTGAGGTATTGTATCGCGTGTTTCCATAGTATCGTATCACCTAGAGAACTGGTATCGTATCGTCTAGTCCTCTGGTATCGTATCGTGGATTTTCCAAGTATCGTATCGTGCATAGAGTGGTATTGTATCGCCTGTTGCCATCCTATCGTATCGCCTAGAGAAGTGGTATCGTATCATCTAGTCCTCTGGTATCATATCATGGATTTTCCTAGTATCGTATCGTGCATAAAGTGGTATCGTATCGTCTAACGAGCAGTATCGCCTAGTGCAGTATCGCCAAAGTGGTATCGCCTAGAACATTTGGAGCATTTTCAAGGGTAAATTTGAGGCATTTGAGGAGCCACTTAGGGAGAGTTTTAGAGATCTAGAGAGCCCCAGGAGGGTGAATGAACTTGAGATCAAGAAGGGTTCTAAGTAGCCGAAGAAGTGTCATATCATCCATTGGAAGTACTGCTGAGGTTAGTCACCGCTCTGTCTATTCAAACACCTCTAGTTACTCTGAGGAGGAAATACCCAAGGCATCTAATGGAGAAGATAGTCAATGTGAAGACTTCAAATGGTAATATGAACCTATTGAGCAAGGTATTGTATATGCCAACCATAACCAAAAATCTCATAAGTGTAGGTCAGATTGTTAAAAAGGGATCGGAGGTCAGATTCACAAAGAATGGAGCATTTGTTGAGGATCCACATCACAAATTCAAGAGGATAACAAGAGGAGAAAAGTTAGGTAGACTATTTACATTTGAGCTCCAAGACACTAGGAACATTGCTTTGTTCAATTATGGTACTCAAACCCTATCAAAGTTGGAAATTTGGCACAAGAGGCTAGCTCATATAGGTGAAAGGGCTCTGAAGCAAATCAATAGGGATTAGAGTGTGCTTGTTCTACCAAATATCTCCAGACAATACATGATTTACAAATGCAATGCTTGTCAATTTGGCAAGTCTCACAGATAACCATTCACAAAGAAGGAATACATTCATGGAGACCTATTAGAATTATTCCATATTGATGTATGGGGGCCAAGCAAGGAGCAATCAATCTCTAGATCTAGGTATTATGTGTCATTTATTGATGATTGTAGAGATGGACAATACTATACTGCATGAAACATAAGGATGGTGTTTTCATGCTTTACCAAATATCTTGCATTAGTAGGAAATCAAATAGAAAAGACTTTGAAGAGGCTAAGGTCAGATGGAGGGGGAGAATACTTCTCCCATGACTTTGATTCTTATCTCCAAGAGAGAGGGATCAAAAGAGAGATTACAACTAGGTATACTCCAGAGAAAAATGGAGTGGTAGAAAGGAGGAATAGAACCATAGTGGAGGATGCAAGGTCAATGTTAAATGAGAAGAAGTTGCCCACTACCTATGTGAAGAGGTTGTGTCCATAGCCACCTTTCTAATCAATAGACTCCCATCAAAATAATTGGATGGGATGACACTGTATGAAGCATGGAATGGAAGAAGACCTAACCTTGACTATTGCAGGATCTTTGGGTGCATAGCATCTGCACAGATACCTTCACAAATCAAAGGCAAGCTATATCCAAAGGCAAAAAAGTGCATCTTTATTGTCTATGACCTTAATCAAAAAGATTATAGGTTATATAATCCAAGCAACAAAGGCTTTATTGTAACTAGAGATTTTGTGTTTGATGAAAATAAATCTTGGTATGAAGATGATTGCAGGAAAATCAAACTTCCATATGACCTAGAGGAAGATTTTCCAACATTCTCAAAGAGGAATGAGTCTACACTTGAAGCATCAAGTGACTGTGATGAAAACCAAAAGACTCCAACAAGAGAAATGAATTCTTGGAACTCCAAAGGCAAAGCTTAAGTGCAGGAGTTGAGAGATGTTGTAGAATGATCTCAAAAAACTATAAGGAGATCTACCAGAGAGAAAAGGAAACCAAAAAGGTATGGTTATGACACATCTTTGGTCACTAAGCATTCAATTTAAATAGCATAGGATACAAACTCAAAAGAACCATCTACTTATGTAGAAGCAAAGAAGAAGCTAGAATAGAGAAATTCCATGGAAGAAGAGATAGAAGCTCTATGAGAGAATCAGACTTGGGAATTGGTTTCCCAAAAACCATCTATGAAGGTCATTGGCTCAAGGTGGATTTACAAAGTAAAAAAGAATTCTGATGGCTAAATTAATAGGTACAAAGCAAGGCTTGTAGCCAAAGGGTTTGCACAAACTCAAGGTATTGATTATGAAGAGACAATCTCACCTATGGCAAAGGTGCCTGCAATTAGAGTACTCATGAGTGTCACATCTTCTAAGAATTGGATTATCTATCAAATGGATGTTGAAAATTCTTTTCTAAATGGTTGGATATTAAAGGAGGTATACATGGCTCAATCTCGTGGCTTTTCAGATCAATCATATCCAAAATATGTATGCAGGTTGAAGAAAGCCTTGTATGGCTTAAAAGAAGCTCCTAGAGCTTGGAATCATAGATTAGTCACTTATTTGTAAGATAAAGGATTTATGGTGAGCAAGGCACATCCTTCCCTCTTCATAAAGAGGAACCACTCAGAGGTCATATAACTTTGTGTATATGTGGATGATATAATTATTACAGAAAGTGATGCAAATGGAATCAGAAAGATCAAGGCCGAAATGAAGAAAGAACTCAAGATCACTGATCTTGGCTTAGTCACATAATTCCTACATTTGGATGTAGTATAGACAGAAAAATGTATGTTTCTAACTAAAAGAAAGTACATTGGAGATATGTTTACCAAGTTCAACATGGAAAATACAAAGTTTGTAGGTACACCCATGGAGGTAAATCATGAAGGTGAGTTAATTGAAGATATAACTAGTTACCAAAGTTTAGTTGGAATCTTGCACACTCCGAGGAAGTCTCACATGGAGACAACCAAGAGACTTCTGAAATACTTGAAGGGAAAAATCAATGAAGGGTTGTACTATCCATATAGATCTCATATAGATGTCAAATTATTTTCTGATGCAGATTGGGTAGGCTCTAAGGATGATAGGAGAAGCACATCAGGTTATCTTACTTTTGCAAGAACAAAGTTGATTTCATGGTCTTCAAAGAAGCTACCTACAATTTCTCTTTCATCAGCGAAAGCTAAATATAGAGGACTTGCAAATGCTATTCAAGAAGCTATGTGGATTAGGACCCTATATTGCCATTTAGGGTTGAATACTTCAACTCCACATACATTTGGAGATAAGATTAGTTGATTACATCTTGTTGATAACCCTATCTATCATGCCAGGACCAAACATATTGAAGATCACTACCATTATGTCAAGGAAAAGATCACGAGTAAGGAGATACAACCCTCATATGTATCCACACATCAACAATGTGTAGATATGATGACAAAAGCATTGGATGGAAGCAAATTAAATAGTTTCAAATTAATGATTGGATTACAAGAAATCATGAAGGACTAAAGACTCAAACATCTTAAGGCTTGAGGGGAGCTATTGGTGCAAATATCAAGCCTAAGTGTGTGGCTATATCTCAGGACTACACACTGACTTATGTAGCTCATGCAGAGGATCACATATATGAACACCTACTTATCAATTTGATTGTATTCAACTTAAATAAATGTAAAATCCAAGAGATTGAAGAATGTTGTGAAGTTAGGGAGCTAAACCCACAATTAATTTGGTAGGAAGGATCAATCCAAATATTTCCTAAAGTCTAGGATCACTTTTAGGTGAGGAATAATTCAAATTCAAACTCAAATCATGAGTATAAATAGACATGCTTTTAGTCATGGGCCAGAGTGAGTCATTTTGAGAGTTATTGAGTTACAAAATTGGGCACTCATTAGCTCAACTCATGTATTAGTAGCCCACTATACTTCCCTTGTATCATATGGTCATTATCATATACATTTTGATACATTTCTTCAAGTACATCTCTATCTATTATTGTGTTGCATCTTCATCTTTTAAGTGATATTGCATAAATGATTTCTCTGTGTATACTCAATCATTTTCTATACTTTAACTTGTTGTAGTTAGGTTGAATTTTTTACTATCTACTTATCAAGTTTCATTAACTTTCAATCAGCCGATCTCGAGATATGAAGTGAGGAAGGTGACTGTGTCTGCACACCTTCTACTTCCTAAAATGTCAAGATGACCTTGCTGACTTGTATTTTGCAGTGTATGGTGCCTCTAAATTCATGAAATAACTTGCTTTAGCTAGTTATACTCTTTAATTAGATGTGTGCAAAAGATCTCTTGTCAACTCGTACCAAGTTGTGAGCTCTAAGCAAAAGTTTGAGCACCTACATTCCCAAAATAGAAGGTTGCTTCACATTCCTTGCATATGCAATTATCTATTCTGGTGCAAACTTTTGGGAAGGATGTTACAAAACACTTGGTATTTCCAAATGCATTACTGTGAAGCCAAAGGAGTCTACTAAGCATCCTCAGAGCTAACTTGGCAGGCATAGAGCATGTTTTGTACAACACCAATTCATCTCTAGAGCATATTCATCCATCTCATCGTAGCTCCACAACTCACCAAGCTTCACACACACACTAAAATGGCAAAAAGAGTAGCGGATGGGGTAGAAAATACCTCTAGATTTTTGCATCACACACATATACAACATTATGGAGAAGAAGATACATAGACAAGAAGAAGAAAATTCAAAAATTCAGCTTGTTTGCTATTCACAATGGCAAAAAGTCCTTTACAAAGAGTCACAAAATGACTTATATACATGTGCCCTAAAATCGGTCCTTTCACATAAGCGATCGGAACTTTCTCTAAAAATCACTAAATTCCTACTATTGTACAAGGTTAATATTACAATCTATTGGGATCATGCAACTAGAGGGCTCCTTTCGAACATTTACATGGCTTTTTGAAGTTTTACAAAGGATTTTTGAAAAGAAAATGAGCTAAAGAAAGAAAATTTTGGGGGTTGTGTTTCTTCATTTCTTTCTCCTACAACACTCTCCCCCTCTTACTCTTTTTCATCCCTTGACAGGCTTTGTATGAGTCATATTAGAGTTGCTACATTAATTTGGGTTTCCATGCACGAAACAAGTGGTTGGTAAGGTATCACATTTTGTGACCCTTTCCCACTTTTTAGCCTCTTGTCGTCGCTTAAAAGTTCATGGTATTTACTTCTTTCTTCACACTTTTTGGGACCTTGGTGCATTCTTTTGGCTTGTGCCTTGTCTTTCCTTGTACCTTCTTTAGCCTGATGCATGCCCTTGTAGGGCTTTGGGGAGAGGGTAATCTTCTTCTATTGGACTATTCCCTTTTTGGATTTTCTTTTTCTTTTTCTTATGCTCATTTCTCCCTCCACACCTCCCTCCTCCTAAACTCTATCATCTCTAATAGGCTTTTGTTGGCCATGTGAGTAGGACTAGTATACAGTTCTCTCTATCTAATTTTGTAGATTGGCTTCTCATATCATAAACTCTTTCCATTTATTTGAATTTATTCCGTCATTTGAGGCTTGTCAATGATCAAGAAAGAAAACTTAATTCATATGCTATTAAGCGGCCATTTAATTTTGATGAAATTTTCAAAAATATCTTTGAATCTATTTTAAAAAATCCTATGAAAAATGCTTCTTCAAATGTTTGTAGATATGGACTTGGCAAAAACATTAAGCGTAAGTAGAAGGCCATGATGGTGAGGTGGCTAGGTGTAAGTGAAACATAAAAAACCAAGGCATATATACCTTGATTGATGCCAACAAAATTCAACAATGTATATTCGGCATGCTTGAAGACTTCCAAAACTGACAAGATCATGTTGAGGATTTAATTTGTCATTTTGATTGTTAGATCTCGTACATGTGGCTGAGTTTAGGCAAGTCTTGAGAGCTAAAAAAGTTGAGGACCTATTCACGCAGTACAATGCCTTTGGTCTAACCCTTAGGAATACTGCTCTCACGTGGTTTCAACCATTGAATGAGAGACATTTTAGGAACATACTGCTTTCATTATTGAATTCTCTAAGAGTGGCATAAGACATAACACTTCCTCACTGATTCATAACTTCAAGCAAACCCCTCAAGAGATGGTTATACTTGCAGGAAGAAGGTTTAGGCAATATCTAGAGCGGTGTCGTGTTTCTAAGCTACCCACACCAGCCAAGCAAGTAGCTTTATTCCTAGATGGATTGCTAACCACAAAATTGAGATCATATGTGTACTTAAAAGACCCTAGGCCCATAGAAGAGTGTGTACGCATGTGCATTGACATTGAGGATAACCTAGGGGAGGAACTAGAGCTTTCAAAAATCTACAAAGATTCAGATAGTGCCTCTAGCCTCTCTTCCTCACAATCTGCATCAATTGAGGAACTCACTGAGAAGGTAGCTTAAAAACTAGGTGTATCTAGCAAACAAATTCCAAGATTTGCCCCAGTAAAGAGGTGCTATACTTGCGATGGTGACCATATGGCGAATGTATGCCCTATTATGGCTCAACCCCAAGTGAATCCCAGTAGCCAATACTGCACCATAGAACGGAGATACACAAATCACACAGCACAAGACTGTCCATACAATAAGCAGGCGGTTAGGCAACCCTACCCTCAGCCATACCCTCAGCAGGGAAGATACCAGAACCAGTACCCACCACAGTAGTATGCTAGGCCTCAACAAACCTACCAACCACAATACCAAAACCAACAAAGGTCTCAGCCTGTGTTGGCACAACAACCCCCTGCTCCAACCAATGTGATCCCAGTGAAGTATGCAGCTGCATAAGAGTACCTGAATAGAGCCATAGTGCTAGTAACTCCATTGCTTTCAGAAAGTGACCCGAGTGACCACAGCTTTGATTCTACACATATTGATAGCCCCCAGGCTTACTACATGCAGTCTCTTGAACATAGTGAGTCCTACTAAAGTGAAGAACCGAGTGAACCTAGTTGGGAGCCAGATTACGCAAATATCATGTACACAAATCCCAACCCTAGACCTCAACCCAGGCAAGTAAGAACCCCATTCCCTAGAGGACCATGCTACAGATGTCAGGGAGATCACCTCATACGTGATTGCTCCCTGCCTGCACCTACACAACCCCAACCAGTGACAATTTAGGGCTTTTGTCAAGATTGCGGAAAGGAGCATCTCTTACGAGATTGCCCAAAGAACCCGAATAATATGCCAAAAATCACTCCTATCAATGTTATTGGGTTAGTAGTAGACTCTACAGGAAGTGTAACTTCCACTGCACCAATGCAAGTGGTCACCAGAGCTCAAGCGCTGCAGCAAAACCAAGGGGTAGGCCAAGAAAAGAGCGCCGAGGTTAGTGAAACAGAGAGCATAGCCAAGAAACGGACGAGAGCATGGAAAGATAGCCGAGAGAGAATGAAAAGACAATGGGCTAAAAAAATGAACGAATTAGAAGAGAGCATAAGAGAAACAAAAGCCAAAATTGTTGAGCTCACCTCTCAAACAAACTCTCACATACCACCACCACCTTCATCCCTATCACCATCTAATCCACCATCAGTCAACCCACCTCATACCATTCCACCGCCCCCTAGAGTAGGATCAGTTCTAGCTGACCCCACTCCTCAAGACATAGACATGATGCTCAAGGCATACCAGGCCAGAATCCAACAAGGGCCAAATGTGACAGATCATGACAAGTGCTACCCTAGAGCTGACCTAGAGATAGAAAGAACCAAGCTTTGTGCTAAGATGGTGGAATTGGCCCAAACCATGTTTGAAGCCAGTCGCCTCTTTAACATCTCTAGTTCTGCTAAGACACAGTTGCACTTTGATGGATTGCTAGAAAGATTGGAGAGGCTAGTTGCACAATCGGAAAAGGAACCTGCCTCTCAACATAAGGACAAGCCAAGTGAAAGGCCAAGCCTTCCTGCCCAGGAAGCTTATGTGCCTAATTCCACTGAACCAGACACCTCTTCTTCTATGAATAGGTTCACACCAGAATTTCTACGAGAGATTCAAGAAGACAAATGGGCTAAAGAGAGTGAAGTCCCTCCTCCCATTGAACTTGTGGATGATGAGCATGACCAATTCCCACAAGACATTCCCTCCATTTATGGAGAGTAGGAGAGTGCACAATCTCAAGAGAGATTAGACTTTGAGTCTAATTCTTTACAAGAATTACCCCACTTCACAGGCCCATGGGAAGCTAAGTCCACTTGTATGAGAACACCCACAGTCATGGTAAGAAATGAAGACTCGGTAATACCTAGACATACGGAGGTAGTAAAGAACACTAAAGTGCAGTGCAATCTCACTTTAAAAGAGTTAACTAGGTCGCCTGCCTTCAAACCTTTATCCTTGACGTGGGCATCAAAGTATGCCTTTTGACGTTTCTTAGCAGCATATATCCCTGTAGCCGCTCTTAGTCTGGTCTCACCTAATCGTTCAAGGTCAAAAATTCTCGAAGAGAGTTCATGGCCCGTCCACTCATGCTCCTGTGCTACTCTCAATGTGGGAATCAAGAAGTCCAAAGGTAGCACCGCATCTTGGCCAAATACCATCTGAAAGGGTGTGGCTTGAAGTACCATTTTATAGGCCACTCGGTATGCCCAAACAACATGATGTAGCTGTTTGTCCCAATCAGAGCGTTTATTATTCACCAATTTGGTAAGCACACTGCATAGAATCTTGTTTGTGCTTTCGGCGTGGCCATTAGCTTGTGGCTGATAGGGGGCAGACTTCTTATGTACTACCAAGAACCCTTGGAGCAGATTTTCAATAACTTCATTCAAGAAGTGAGTGCCTCTATCACTAATTAGCTCTATAGGTAGCCCGTATCTTGTGAATACATTCTCAAACAAGAATTTAGCAGTTGTCTGAGCATCGTTCTTTGTCGTAGCTTTTACCTCTACCCACTTTGTTAGATAGTTTGTGGCAACAATGATGTATTCAGCATGTGAACCCTTAGCTGGGGGATTAATAGGACCTACAAAGTCTATTTCCCACTTAGAGAATGCACATCCACCCATCATGGGTTTCAGTGGCATCTCATCCTTGCGTATAGGGTACTGAGTTCTCTGACAAACATCACACTGTTTCACATATGTATGGGCATCCATGTGAAGGGTTGGCCACCAGAAGCCCGCAAATAGTATTGCCTTGATCACCCGATCTGGTCCAAAGTGTCCTCCTGCTACACCTTGGTGAGCAGTTTCCAAGATCTTGAGATATTCACTCTCATGGACACATAGTCTGAGGTAACCATCTTTACCACGTTTGTACAAATTATCACCAATGAGTGAGTAATCTAGGGCTTCCTGTTCTAGACTTCTTCGTCTGGCCAGTGTCATATCTTGAGGGAATGTTTTCGTCCTCAGGAAGGATACTAGTGGTTCACTCCAATCTGGCACTATGGACACTTGATAAAGAGTGGCATGCTCCACAGGTGGTTTAGTGCTGTAGATTGCGCATTCCTTGCACAACTTTTGGACATCTGCTTCCATAGTCGGCCAATGCACTCCGAGTCTCCTTAGTGTCTGTAGGGTTCATTGCTTTGAGTAGTGTTGCTCTAATGCACCTACATGTGCTAATTGCAACCATTTAGCGTACTCATCCTCTTCCACACAACAAGCTAGGATCCCTTGATCTGTTTGTTTGTACATGCTTCCTCCCATGATATGGTACTTCTGGGCTTTCACTACTTCTCTACCTTGAGTGTTTATGACTGGGTGATTAGGCCCGTAGGTCAGTACTGGTACTAATGGCTTAGCCCACTGAGGTACAACTTCCAAATTAAACAAGTAAGCATCAGGAAGGTCATCTGACACTCCTTGTGGGGCTTCTCCTGATGTGAGTCTAGAGAGATGGTCTGCTCTTAAGTGGGTCTTCCCTTTCCTAACCACTACCTCGAAGTCGTATTCCATTAATAAGAGAAACCATCTTACTAATCTGCCTGTATTACACCGCTTGTTTACCAGGTACAGTAGTGCCTGATGGTCAGTAAAAAATTTAAACTTATTTGCAAGCAAATAATGTCTAAACTTTTTAACTGCATATACCATGCCTAATCCTTCTCGTTCGGTGGTTGTATAGTTTCGTTCAGCAGCATTCAATTGTCTACTCGCATAGGCAATTGGAAGGTCCATATTACCTTCACCTGTAGGCTGCGCAAGTACACACCCAATAGCATAATTGGATGCATCAACATGAACATGGAAAGGCTTATTCCAATCGGGTGTGGTCAAGATTGGTGCTGAACATAATCGCCGTTTAAGCTCATTGAAGGAATTCTCACATTCATCAGTCCACTCGAAATTAGTCAAAAGTCCATACAGAGGCTTTGCTATGATGGCATACATGTGTATAAACCGTCGATAATAACCACAATGCCCCATGAAAGCTTGTACTTCCTTGACATTCTTTGGCCTAGGTAACTCGGCTATGGCTCTTACTTTCTCCTCATTGGTGGATATGCTATTCTTTGACACTATGTGTCCTAGAATCTTGCCTTGCCTGACCATGAAAACACACTTTTCTGGGTTCAAGCAGACTTGATACTCTCGACATTTGTCAAAGATTTGTCTGAGTTCTGGTATATGTGTCTGTCTAATGTTGGAATGAGCACATAGGTCATCAACATAGACTTCCAAATTCTTCCTTAAGAACTCTTTAAACACATGGCACATCAGCCTTTGGAAGGTAGCTGGTGCATTGGTAAGCCTGAATGGCATTACCCGAAAAGCGAATATGCCCCACTCTGTGGCAAAAGCCATCTTATGCTGATCTTCTGGAGCTATGGCTACTTGATTGTAGCCCAAAAATCCATCAAGGAAGTTGTACACTTCCTTTCCTGCTACTCTTTCTAAGAGGTGTTCTGTGATAGGAAGCGGATAGTTCGGATAGTTATCTCGAATTGTGGCTGCATTAACCTTCTTCAAGTTAATGCATACACGCAGCTTTCCATTTTTCTTGGGCACCACTACGATGGGGGATACCCACTCAATGTGCTCAATTTCGTAGATGAATCCAGCTTCAACCAGTTTATCTATCTCCTCTTTGATCTTAGCAGCATAATTATCATTATATGTGTATGGCTTTTGCTTAGAAGGTTTGGCATATGAGGTCATGGGGATAGTGTGTGAGCATATGTCAGGGTCTACACCTTTCAAATCCTTGTAACTCCAAGCGAATACATCTCTGTATTCTCTTAGCAAGGCTATTAACTCATGCTCTTCTTCTTCCGTCAGGTCATTGTACGTGCATCTCTCCTCTCCTTCTTCTAAGGCCACTACTATTTTCTTATTGGTTTCTTTGTTATCATAGGCCTCTCCTGATTGCACCTCTCATTTAGGCATTCTGATCATGACTCTCCTGTCATCTATCTCATACTTCTTAAAATTTTCTGGGACCTCAAACAAAGATTCCTCCTCTTCTGGTGTGACTTCTCTCTTCTTTCTTTTCTTTCCTTCTTCCTCAGGAGTTACATGTGTGGCTAGCCTTACATCATTTGTAAGCTCTCCGTGCCTCTGGGGTTGGAATTCTACTCCATAGAAGTATTCTTCATCTGATGCAAAAGGTGGGTCCATAATGATTGACTCTAGATCGGAGTCACTTGCATCCTCGAATGCATCAGGGATAGGGTCACACTCTTCTAACACTGCCTCTCCCATAATTGGCTCTATGGAGATGAGTGAAATGTCATAGCCATCTTCATCACAGTGAGGTGTCCATTGTTCTTCATTGATGGCTACATCCATTGTTGCTAGAATTTCTGCCCAGCCATCGGGTTCAAATTCCTCGTCAGGAAAAACTACAGGTGCATAGGGTGGGTCTTGAATTGATCTATGTGTTTCTTTTGCACCTATCTCTCTGGCTTCTTCTCTCTTCTCTTCTTCCACTGCTACTTTGCACATCCATAGGTGGGTGTCTTCATGCATCCATGAGGATCCTGATCCTATGGAATGCACCGATTCTGTATCATCTTTGGCTTTATGGATGGGATTCCATTGGATAGGAGGGACATCTCTATGAGAGTAATATTTGAGATTGACTTTGGTCGTAACACCTAAGTGTTGCAAATACAAGGAGTTGGTTCCCCAGTCCTGTACCACTTGCAACTGTCGCATAAATGGTCTTCCCAAGATCATTTCATAGGCATGATTTTTGCTAAAATCACATATAGCAAATGTATGCTCGAACTCGACACCACACGTGGTGAGAGTTACTCCTTCTAACAGCCCTAAGGGTCTCTCTAGATGACCATCGGCCAATTGCAATTTCATCCTCGTGGGCCTGAGTGCTGGCTTGCCCCAACGCTTCCATAGGGAAGTGGTAGCAATTGCAACACCTGCGGCTGAGTCTAGAATGGCCTTGGTCGTGTATCCCTGATGGGTGATAGGAAGATATGTGTTTCCCTCTTCGCCCTCACTCATGTCTCCTATCTTGTCCAATGGTATTTCTGGCGCTGTTCTCTGGGATCCTACCTGGGAACGAGGTTTGGCTATTTCTGGTACTTGTTTGGCTACATGTTTCCATAGCTCTGGCCTTACTCTGAGTAGCTCCTCTAAGGTGAGGTTGCACTGTACTTTCGTGTTTTTCACTACCTCTGTGTTCCTGGGTATGACTGAGTCCTCATTTCGTACCATGACCGTAGGGGCTCTCATACAAGTAGACTTAGCTTCCCATGGGCCTGTGAAGTGGGGTAATTCTTGTAGAGAGTTAGACTCAAAGTCTAATCTTTCCTGGGATTGGGTGCTCTCTTGCTCCTCATAAATAGATGGGATGTCTTGTGGGAATTGGTCGTGTGCATCATCCACAAGTTCAATGGGAGGAGGGACTTCACTTTCTTTCGCCCATTTGTCTTCTTGAATCTCTCGTAGGAATTCTGGTGTGAACCGATTCATGGAGGATGATGTGTCTGGCTCCGTAGAGGGACTTCACTTTCTTTCACATGCCTTGTCCTTGTGACGAGAGGCGGGTTCCTTTTCTGATTGTGCAATTAGCCTCTCTATTCTCTCTAACAGTCCTTCAAAGTGCAGCTGCGTCTTAGCTGAACTAGATATGTTAAAGAGGCGGCTGGCTTCAAACATGGTTTGAGCCAACTCCACCATCTTAGCACAAATTTTGGTTCGTTCAAGCTCTAATTTTGCTCTAGGGTAGCACTTTCCATGGTCAGTTATGTTTGGCCCTTCTTGGAGTCTGGCCTGATATGCTTTAAGCATCATGTTTAGGTCCTCGGGAGTGGGATCTGCTAGGACTGATCCTACTCTAGGGGGTGATGGGATTAGGTGAGGTGGGTTGGAAGGTGGCGGGTTGGATGGAGTTGGGAATGGTGGAGGTGATGGAGGTGGGGCAATGTGAGAGGGGGTTTGAGCTGTGAGTTCGGTTATCCTGACTTTAGTTTCTCTTAGGCTTTCCTCAAGTTCACTCATTTTCTTTGCCCATTGTCTTTTCATTCTTTCACGACTATCTCTCCAAGCTCTAGTCCTCTTCTTGGTTATGCTCTTAGTTTCACTGGCCTCTAGGCTCTTTTCCTGGCCTACCCCTTGGTTTTGCTACAATGCCTGAGCTCGAGTAATCACTTGCACTGGTGCAGTGGAAGTTACACTTCCTGTGGAGTCTACAACTAACCCAACAACATTGATAGGAGTGATTTTTGGCATATTATTAGGATTCTTTGGGCAGTCTCGTAAGAGATGCTCCTTTCCACATTCTTGGCAAAAGCCTTGGATCGTCACTGATTGGGGTTGTGTAGGTGGGGGAAAGGGACAATCACGAATGAGATGATCTCCCTGACATCTGTAGCATGGTCCTCTAGGGAATGGGGGTCTTACTTGCCTAGGTTGAGGTCTAGTGTTGGGGTTTGCGTACATGACATTAGCATACTCTGATTCCCAATTAGGTTCACTCGGTTCCTCACTGTAGTAAGACTCACCATGTTCAGGAGACTGCGTGTAGTAAGCCTGGGGACTATCAACATGCGTAGAATCAAAGCTATGTTCACTGGGATCACTTTCTGAGATTAATGGTGTTACTGGGACTATAGCTCTATTCAGGTTTTCTTCTGCAGTAGCATACTTTACCAGAATCACATTAGTAGGAGCAGGTGGTTGTTGTGCTAGCACTGGCTGGGGTCTCAGTTGGGCTTGATATTGTGGTTGGTAATTTTGCTAAGGCCTAGTATACTGTTGTGGTGGGTATTGACTCTGGTATCTGCCTTGTTGAGGGTATGGCTGAGGGTAGGTTTGCCTAACCGCTTGCTTATTGTATGGGCAGTCTTGTGCTGAGTGATTTGTGTATCTTCGCTCTATGGTGCAGTACTGGCTACTAGGATTTACTTGGGGTTGAGCCATAATGGGACATGCATTCGCCATATGGTCACCTCCACAAGTATAACACCTTTTCACAGGGGCAAATCTTGGAATTTTTTTGCCCGTGACACCTAATTTCTGAGCTACTTTCTCTTCTAATTCCTCAATAGATGTGGATTGAGTGGAAGAGAGACTAGAGGCACTATCTAAGTCTTTGTAGATTTTAGAGAGCTCTAGTTCTTCCCCTAGGTTATCCTCAATGTCAATGCACATGCATACACATTCTTCTATGGTCCTAGGGTCCTTCAAGTACACATATGATCTCAATTTGGTACTTAGCAATCCATCCAAGAATAAAGCCACTTGCTTAGCTGGTGTGGGTAACTCAGGAACATGGCATCTCTCTAGGTACTGCCTAAATCTTCTTCCTGCAAGTCTCACGGTCTCTTGAGGGGTTTGCTTGAAGCTGTGAATCAATGAGGAGGTATTATGCCTTATGCTACTCTTAGAGAATTCAATAATGAAAGCCTCTAGGAGTTGGTCTATGCTCCTGAACTGTCTCTCATTCAATGGTTGAAACCACGTAAGGGCTGTGTTCCTAAGGGTTAGACCAAAGGCATTGTACTGCATGAATAGATCTTCAACTTGTTCAGCCCTCAAGACTTGCCTAAACTCAGCCACATGATCGTATGGATCTCCAGTGCCATCGAAGTAGTTCTTCATGGACTTAACTAGCTGAGTCGGTCTCAAAGTCCTTGTGTGCTCTCTAGGTCGTGGTAGAGGGAACTCATCCGCATTTCTTTGATTCTTGTGAGCTCTAAGTACCTCAGGTTCTACTCTATTTGTTTCGGTCCTCGTTCTTTCTCTGCCCCCTGGGTTGGCAAAGCTTACTTCTGGCCTATCTCTACTTTTGTCTCTTTGAGTTCCATGAGCTTGGGATGTTCCCGCTCCAGGGTGGCCATAGGACACATTCGATCTTGGTTGGGGGAAAATAAATTCACCTTTCCAAGTGTAAGCATGCCTATCATTTTCTGTAACCACAAAGATCCTTTCTGAAGCGTGATCTAAGTAGGTCACTCTACATGGAATATCAGGATCTTTGAACTCATATATCATGATTGTTCCTACATCAATTGGCCGATCAGATTTATACCTCCAAAAGGCTTCATCAGTCTCTCGGTTCAGAAGCAGATCTATGATCTTGTTGTCCTGGGGAACCCACTCTGGTGTGATAATCCTAGTGAGAACAGATTTGCCTCGGGGGGTCCTAGGTTCTTCGCCCATGTTTCCTTGCTCTAGGTCACCTAAGTCCGTTTCTGGGACCACATTCCCAAATTCATCAGTCCTATCTGGATGACTGGTGACTACATATATTGTCCCTTCCTTGTCTAAGTATGCTCCGTTTTCAAACTTGACAACTGGGCGCTCTAGTCCAATGGATTGGTCAAGATTTTTAATTTGTACTACAGATCTTCCTAGGCCGTCCTCATAGATGCTAGCCTAAGCGGTTTGTCCTAAGGTATTCCAGTTGCGTTTTGTAAGGGCCTTCTACCCTGTGCAAGTATGGCACTCCTGAACTTCCCGTAGGTCTGTCCATGCCTTGAGACATCTTTGATTCACTAGTCTCAGAGCTAGGGTAGTATGAGTGGTGGCTCAACTCCTTGGCCCAAGACCTAGCAGTGTGGTTGACACTAGCCTCTGAAGACCTAAGACTTTGTCTATCTCTCCCTAGGTGTCGTCCTGATCTAAGGTTCATAAGCCTAATCGAATAGCCCAAATTTGCCCAAGTACAACCTCGTTGCTGAGTTCTTTTGTATCCGTTACTTGATTCTTTTTTAGTTGATTACCGTGTTTATGTTCTTGTCTGATACCACGTCGTCAGGTATACTTGAGTGTATTTCTGCACTTGAAGTTGATCGTTCCATGTTAAGTTCTTTTCCTTTAAAGTTCTCGACAGTACAAAGATTATGTCGTTAGCTTGAACTTGAATGTTTAGGTATTCTTCAACTTGATAAATGCCTATCGCCGCCCTCGCCTACTCCTATTGCTAGTCGTTCTTAGCTTAAGCTAGGAATTGACAGAGGGAGTTGAGAGTTTCCAACCTTTTGTTTCCTTCTTGGTTGCCCTTGAATGCCTAGGAAGCGTGTTCCCAAGCTTGCACTTACTTTTGCTTAGAATGCCCTTCGATGCTCTCAATAGATCTGTAAGAGTTCCAAAGTTAGCTCAAGACTTAAACTCCAAAGACAGAACCAATCACTTTCATTCATGTAGCACAAACACCAATTTGCACTGTGATTTTTTTTGAAAAACAAATCTAGAGATCCGTGAATTTTGTTCCCCTTGGGTATGGTCAACTTCAAAATACCCTATCTAATAATCCTGATCTTAATTTAACCCACGAGCTTTCCAACAAGACAAGAATCACAGCAAATGGATTTCGTATTAGAAAGTTATGACAGTTCAGGGTTTTGGAGTTAAAACTGGGTTCAAACAGGCTAACAGATCACAGGATTTTTCTCAAAAACACATGTGTAGGGACCTCACAAATCACTAATGGCTCTATAATTATGCCCAAAACTTCCCCAAGGACTTGGAAAAATTAACCCTAAAATTTTGGCCAAAAAGCCTGTCAATCGCAATCGACAGGTCTGTCAATCGCGATTGACAGAGGTGTCCGTCGGGGCCTGTCGGTCGCGATCGACACGTCAATCGCGATTGACAGTGTCAATCGCGATCGACAGAGTCAATCGTGGGTCCTGTCAATCGCGATCGATGGTGTCAATCGTGATCGACACATGTTCCGGGATTTTCGCCGAAAATTCAGTCAATCGGGGCTGTGTCTGTCGCGATGTGCATGTGGCTACGCGATAAAGTCAATCAATCGTTGAAATTCAGTCGGTCATGATCGACGGTGTCAATCGTGACTGACAGAGGTGTCGGTCGTGGCTGTGGATCGCGATCGATGGTGTCAATCACGATTGACAGGGTCCTACGTGGCAGTCAGTCGGTCGTGGGGTCTGTCGGTCATGATCGACAGGTCTGTCGGTCACGATTGATAGATTTTGTTGATCGTGGCTGTCAATCGTGATCGATGGTGTCGGTCGCGATTGACAGAGAAACACAGAATTTTTCAACTGTTTTTAGTGATTTAGAATGTGCTCATCATGTAGATTATGGTGGTGCACTTTGTTTTACCAAATGGGCATTTTTTCTGTCGATCGCGATCGACAGAGGTCGGCGACACACAGACAGTTTTTGAGTTTTCCGTACCTGTGCAGCATGCTGGAGGGGATGATACAGCTGGATCCTGCAAGAAAACTCACAAACATGCAAAAACAATGCACACAATATTGCTCTCTCGCTCTCTCTCACAAGTGGAATGAGGGAAATGGAATGGAGAAGGTGATAAGATCAAAACTGAAAGGTTTGCGATGATGGAGATGGAGGTGTGAGATGGTGATGATGATGATGGTGATGAGGAAAACAAAAGAAAATAGATAAAAGTGAAGAAAATACCTATGACTCCAACGCGTCAACTCTACATCTTACCATCACACACTCGTCCTCAAAGCTCGATCCCCGGCAACGGTGCCAAAATTTGGTGTAGCTCAGTGATGAGTAGCACCTCCTTTAATGTCAATCCGGGAAGACAAGAGGATGGTATGAAGACCTCGAGCAAGTGAAGGCACAAGTGCGTGAGTGAGAGGCACACAAACATGCACACACATACACACACACGTGCACACACGGCAAGACAAAGAGTGAGAAGCAATGGAGTTCTTAGATTACTTTCCAAAAGCTCATACAAGTTCAATTCAATTACAAGCTAACCTCAAAAATGAGCCTTCTAGCTCTTTTTATATTTTTTGACTAGGTTTTGGCCGTGTCCAGACCTAGTGTCCGGCCTAGTTAAAAATTAGGTTCTCTACCCTATTCAGAGGTTCAAACGAAGTCTCAAAAATGTGAAAACTAACAGGTAGGTACTTCTAAAGCTCCTCAAGCTCAAGGACTCCTTGGCTTGCACAAAATGGAGCTACAAAAATGTGAAATGGTATTTACAATGGTTTTTAGTGATGAAAATCACTATTTTTGTAGGGGTTTCTATTAATATTTTGACATACATTTCCTGGAGCTCCCTACTTGCTCCTTCTCCTTGTGTGTCCACCTCTTTTATATGCGTTATTGTCCTGAAAAAATATTGTCCTACTTGCCAGATCGTCGTTGACTGCTCTGTCTGCTTGTACTTTCTCTTCTCTCTGACTCCCTTCGTAAGCTTCCTTGCCTTGTGAGTCCTTCAGTTCCAACATATGCTCAAAAGCAAAAGAAAATACGAAGGGAGATGTCTCAGCCAGTGAAACAAGTGTGGATGCGGAAAGGCAAGCATCCGGTTGCGATCAAGCCAAAAACACGGGCTAAACTTCTTATTAGTAATCAACAACACGACACTAATAAGAGGTCTTTCGAGAATTCTTCTACAAAAATGAAGTCTATTGGGGTACCCAAGAAGTCGATGAAGGCAGGCCCACAATCAAGTCAAATATGGGTGTCTAAGGCCTGCTTGCGGGCTCAAATAGCTCCACAGAGATCACACCATGTGCAACACGGTTCACTCACGTGAATAGCTGATATCCACTCTTATTTAACACGCACTAACACATATTCACCCAGGAGCACGAACAGACTCACTTGTAAATGGGTCCCTAAAAAGCCTCATTTCCAAGCAGACATACTCATAAAGCCCTCCAGAGTATCCACAAAACCAAAACCAAAAGCCATCCACCGTGTTTGGTAGCCTAAAGCTTGTACTAAACCCCCCGACCCCTTTTGTAAATTCATCTCCATTTCCTAAATGTATCATTCTCACACTGCATCTTTTCACTTAGCTCATAGGACCACTTGTTCACTAACAACACACACACACATCGAGCACTCACTAACCCACTAACCCATTACTCACCTCATGTTAATGTTGTAATGGGGACAAAAAAAATTGTTCTATCTAGTCCATTACAATGTTAACGCATAATTCTATATTCTCACAGAACCAGCAAGCAAACGGTAACATGGCAGAAGCAGGAGGCACCAGTTCCCAAGCCGGGTCTAGCGCACAGATTGTGGACATTGAAACCCTCCTCCTTGAACCACAACTCACCGAGAGGCCTCAAGAACTGCAAGCTGTGCATGTGCTCCCTATTCAGGACCCTCCTCAGGGACACACTTCTCAAGTGGGGAAACACGCTCATTTGTTTAGTGATGTCACAGGGCCATTGGGTGATGGTACCTACTTTTGGGAAGCAAAAATTGAGTTTAATGGCAAATGGGGACGCTACCATTTCTTCACTCGCGAATTTGAAAAATATTAGAATGCAGAAGTAATGTGATCGGTATGGACCAAAGCGGGCTTAGATAGGTATTTCAGGGCACATTTACCTAAGCCAGATTTCCTACGCTGCTCCTACTTTATCAGTACCATCACTCCTAGCAGGGCCAACGGAGGCAACATTACTTTTGTGTTACCCTCACTGTTGCCAGGCCACGAACTCAAGAGATTCAAACTGACCCTCAATCTGGTACGGGAAGCATTGAACATGCAAGGTATGCATATTCCCACTAAGAAAGAAACAATGGTTCCAGGCAAGATGAAGCATAAAGACCTCAATAAATTGAAGGACATGGTAGCAATGACACCTACCATTGCTCTCCACCTACGAACAATCATGCAGCATTTTGCTTTTCCCGCCCAAGAACGCTTCACTATGCCACCAAAAAAGATATGGTTCAGCTTATACTTGGCGGAGACAGAGAATCTCACCATCAACATACCACATTGGATCATAGATCAGATCCACCTAGCTCATCAACGGTGGAATAAGAAATAGAAGAACGTGCTTCATGGGTGTTGCACTCTGACAAGAATAATTTACAGGTGCTTAGCATATGACGTGCCTATTCAAAGAGCACTAGTATGGTCCAGGGCCCAGGAATTCCAGAGACGGCTATCAGCATCGGGTCCTCCATCGAAGAAAATGAGAGGGACAGTCCAATTACCGTGTGCCCAAGCAAGGGGAGCCACTACCACCCCATATGTTACCCCTCCACAAATGTGCCGCGTTCGACCATTTACTATTCGACTACCCAGGCCGAGTGCAGAAGGACCCAATCTGGTGTTTCCCCCAATTCCATCAGACTTGGAATTTCGATAGGGCTACACCCTAATTGATCTCACGGATGAAGAAGTTGCTAGGTTGATCTATGAATCTAATCTCGAAACGGAAGCAGAGCAGACCCAGGAACCACAACCCACCACGACAACTTCAGCCCCAACCCAATCGGAAGTAGTAGAAGTCGAAGAAGATGAAGAAGAGACAGAAGAAGAAGAAGAAGAAGCAAATGAAGAACTTGATCAAGAATATGACGAACTTTCAGAGCTAGCAAGTGCCCAAGCATATTCGGCACAAATAAAAAGATTGTATCAAACCATGAAGCTAATCCAGGAACAGCACAAAATGTCACTCGAATCAGGCAAGGTGCTCATGAGCCAACTGTTGGCAGAGGAAGGTGTAGATGAAATGTTCATTGAATCCATGAACTTGCAGCTGGATGCAGTGGGGCTCGATGAAGCCATTCATGCAGATATGGCTTATATTCACCGATTTGAAAAATGGGTACCTACCCGTCCTATGCGCTTCGGCAAGCAGCTTCACATGAATGTATCGACAGCAGAAGACACTACACAAACAGAAGAACATAAGGCGGCACCACTCTCACCACCCTCCCCCCTCTCACTACACAATTCACTTCAACACATGACACTACCCACACAACTTCCACCATTACCGCATGTGTCATGGGCATTCCTCTCTCTCCCGACATCCAATGCGGAGAAGTTACCATGCCCACCTTCACAACACTAGTCACGAACAGCACTTCCACCCCACCCACTATCCCCATCTACACGGTCACACACACATTCGACACCATGAAACATCACCTGCCACAGCACCACTCCCTCCCCCTACGCATCCTCAATCTCCCATACCCCCTCCACCCACATCACCACTTGACTCCACATCATTCACGACTCCCTTCTCCTTCCCCATTCCCCTTGCATCTTCATCTTTCCCTGCATCATTTAATGTAAATAGTATACTCCTGGCATTAAATCAATGTGTGTATCAACTTCAGAATGAGTATCAGGCTCTCGAAGACCGTCATCGTCAACTGACTACGAATCACCAACACCTACAGAGACGGCTTACCACTATAGAAGATGAAAATGCAGACCTCAATCAACGCTACACCACACTCGAGCAAGCTCATCAAACCCTCCTGGAGACACCCCAACCATCACAGTTGCCTAATGTAAAACAACTCGAAGCTTTGCTTGAAGTCTACCAAACAGATAATCTATGGGTTCAGCATAATTTGACTCTACTCAAAAAACATATGGCTACCGCCCTTGAAGAAAACAAGCGTCTACAGAAGCAAAACAATTGAAAAGAATATGAGCAACGTCCTCAAAGCCTAAACAAGCTTTGGAGTTTCCATCACCAAGCTTTGCATTCACAATCCTCTCACCAATCCACAATCCGTTGGGGATGATTAAGCCACTTTTGGACTAGCTATCTGAACCTTGAGATGAAAGCCAATACAATAAGATTGGAGATCAAAAGTGAACAAGGGAGGCAAAGGAAGACTATTTCCATGGGTACTGCATGGAAGCATTTAGCAAAATGGACCATATACTTAGAACATGAATATGAATATGGACCATATAATTAGGCCATGAATATGGACAATATACTTAGGTCATAAGTATTGCAAGCAAATAAGAGCATGTGCCTTTTGATGTCATGCAAGATTATGTGTACATAATCCGCAAGTATGGTTAGATGTGGCCAATGATTTCTTTCATGCATATGATTAGTATTTTTGCATTACCCGTTCATGAGAATACTATGCATGATGAAAGGATTGAAGGCAAGGTACATACTTATTACCCCTGCATCAAGTCACATGCATATACATTACTTTTAACATTCTTTTTAAACATGCGAATCAGAGAGATGACAACCATGCTCCCTAGATTGGATCATGGAATCAAGTGATGCATATTTTTGAGGTTGAAAATGTTCTTCAAGGGCAGAGTGTTGGGGTTAGAGACTCATCAAAGCGGTTTATAAAATCCAAAGAGGGAAAAAATATGGTTGCGGTTGTGAAAAAATGAAGCAAGAACCATGATGGATGAACTCAAACATTGTAATAAACTATGGGGCCCCGACATCTTCAAAGTAATCCATCTTTTATCCAGCAGACATGGTTTAGCAGATGTGCCTTGTATTCCTAGGCAAATGGCCAGGATTCAAGTCCCACCCAGGGCTGGATGCCTCAAAGTTCCCCAAGATGGGTGCCTCTACCTTACGAGGTCGGGTGTGTGTGTCTTTCCAAATTCATTGTACTCTCAAAACTATATATATATATATATATATATATATATATATATATATATATATATATATATATATATATATCCGTCAAATGGTCCATTTTTGTGTAAAGACCCAACTTTACAAATATGTTTGGAAGCATTTTCTAGTATTTTACTCCATATTTATGTCAGGCGAGGAGTCGTCAAGGTTCAGAAGTGATTTTCTAACACTCAAGATTTTACAAGACTTTTTGGCACTCAAAATGGACTTCAAACGAGGGACTAGAACCAATATTAACCTAGGGCAAACATTAATGTGAAAAGGGTCACTTTTAAAACTTGACTATAAAATTGAATTAAACCCGCATTTGTGTGACTTCTAGTTCATTCTCTCTTCTAATCATGTGTGGGTTACTTTGGAGCTATTATGCCTTGTCCATGAGTGAGGCTTGCTTGCATATGTATGTGACCATGTGTGAGACCTATTGTGAGCATGCACATAACTGCTAGTAGGGTGAAGGTCTTCACACCATTGCCTCATCTCTCAGATTGACATCCATTGCTTGACACGGTTTGCTACATTGTCATGCGAGTGGTCTACATGGAACACTTTGGCACCATTGTCACGGATACATCTCATCAGTCATCGCACATGGAAGTGCACTTTGCAAACTAGGAGTTCTCGAGTCTTATTTTCTTGTTGAGTTCATCTCCATTACTTTCAACTCATTTCTATTTGGTTTGGGTGAATAGATAGTTAGAAATGGCAAGTTTAGATTTTTTTAGGATTAGGTTTTGCCAGTTCATTTCTAAGACTTCCAGTAAACCTATGCCTCTTTATTATCTTTTTCTTTTTCTACTACTACGTCTTCTTCTTTTGCATTTTATACCTCATTCCCAACCCATCGAGGAGGGGTCTTGATAGACATTTGAAAAAGGGGGAAGTCCCAAAATAGTTGTTCAAGGAACAATCACAAGGGAACAGAACATGCATGAACAATTTCCCCAAGGAATCTATACATTGAGATGTAGAAAAATGCATGGGGGTGTAGTTTTGAGATTTTAAGGCATGTGTGGTGAGCACATGACATAAGGAGTGTGTTGCTATATACAAGGGTAAGTATCACATCGTGGAGCTCCATCTCCTTAATTTTCAATCCATGGAGATGTAACGATGATATGAAAATCATGAACAAGTGACATGCATGAAGGTGAAGGTGGAAAGCACACTAGTGCACACACACATGCACACACACACACAAGGAAGAGACAATAGAAGAGGAAATGGATTAAGGAGAATCTCATTACTCAAAGTAGAAATGTTCTCTTACAAAGCTCACCTCAAAGTAGATACCTAAAAAATGAGCTCTCTAGCTCTATTTATAGTTTTTGAGGTGAAATGACTGTTTCACATCTAATGATCGGCCTAGTTAAAATTTATATCCTAAGCTACCTTTGGGGTATCAAATGAGATCTAAAAAATATGAAAATTGGTAGGCTTGTTCTATCGAAGCTCCTCAAGCTCAAGGACTCCTCCGATTGCAAAAAATGGAGCATCGCATGACAAAATTGGGTGGTTGTATGTAACATTGGTTAGTTATTAAAATCAATGTTGTTGCTTCTGATGAGATCTGATAATTGTGAATCAATATTGAGTAGAAAATGTAATGGTGGGGCCCCTTCGATCTCCTTCCTTAGCTTCTCACATACTTCCTCTTCTTATTTGTCGTGAGCTACTCCCAACACCCTCCTGTCTCTCGTGTCTCTTGTCCTGTCATAGTCCTCAAGCAAGCATGCATGGTCTTCTAAGAGAATCTTTATGGTTTCGGAGGGGGTTTCCTGAAAGTGGTTGGGAGTAAGTGGTTTGTCGGGTTGATCCATGTCCCGATTTCCTCTTGTGGAGTGGCTAGGTGTCGACGGAGAAGTCCCATGTTGTGAGTTAGTTGTGCATTTCACTCCATCTGCACTCAAAGTTGGTCTTCCACCTCCACAATGGACTCTTTGTTCATGTGTTCTAACTCTACTTCCATAGCATGATAAGCGGCTTTGATCTTTGTGTAGCATGCATTGAGTGATGTGTTCTCTATGCTCAAGGAGTTTAGCCTAGCCTATAGTTGAGTTGCAGTCCTCTATAAGTCTTGATATCTCTGGTGCATAGAATTGAATTATGCTTGTACATGATGCATGTTGTTAAACATCTGTTGTAATGTGTTAACGTATTCTCTGTGCTCAAAGAGTTTAGCCTAGCCTATATATTGAGTTGTGGTCCTCTTTAAGTGTTGATATCTTTGGCCCACATAATTGAATTATGCTCGTACCTTATGCATATTGTTCATCCTATTGATCTTCTACTTGTTGGTCCTATGTACCTAAAATATCTTACTACTCATGCTGAATTGTGTTGTCTTCTTGGTCTTCTTCAGTTACTGTACATTTGTCATCCTCTTGGTCAATAATGGTGTGGCCCTCATCATGATATGTTTGGATCAAACTTGGGTAGCTTGGTCGCTCATATTCTTGTGAGAGAAATTGGGTGTCAATATTAAGCAGATCATGCATCTCGAAATGAAAGGTAGTGTTGAACTCATTGTTTCCTATGTCAGAAACTAGAAAGACAAATGATCCTATAGCAGAGGTGTTTTTTGGTTTTGTGACTGCTTGATTTGTGTCCATTGGTTTAGTCCCATTGGTATTGTTGAAGTTATATTAGTGGATGGCACTGTGCTTACAGTTGTTTGTCCTTCAGGTGTGGGTGTGCATGAGAGGATGCGAATCAGAAGGGATGATTGGATATGATCCTGAAGGTGATAGTTCGAGAGATGGTTGCATAGATGGTGAGGTTTGCACTTGTAAAGAAGGAATGGAACCCCTCATATGCTTAGCTGAATGGCAAGAAGAGGCACGGGTGCTCTTATATCTGTGGAGTTGATTACTAGTAAGAGTGCATTCAATTGGAATGTCATAGGCGAGGGACATATATACTATCCTGGTAATGGCATAGCATTCTTGAAGAACTTGTTTTTTGACCTACCTTTGGTTGGAAAGGTATAATTGTTCTTGTATCCAATGAGCTAGATTGATGTTTGTGAGAGGTGTTGATACATTTAGGTAGTGATGTGTATGAACACACTAGGACCGCCGAGGCACTTTTTCCCCTCCTTAGGAGGTTTTTTTCCCCCGGTTTCTATATACGCCTATAGAACTAATGGGTTACTTATCTTTGTACATTCTATGGTAAAATTCCAACAATTGGTATCAAAGTAGGTTGTCACTTCATTTAGGGCATCGTCGACACCCTTTTGGTCATTATCTCAGAATCGCATGAAATTTGGTGAGCACACTCAATCTGTCTTAAAGATTAAAACAACTTTGCTATGTGGTGGAAAAATCACAATCTGAGCTCGTTCAACCTCTGAACACACTATCACAGTGCTTGTGTAGGCTATTTTGTCTTTTTGTGCCAAAGATATATACATGTTTCGGTTCGTCAATATAAGCATCTCAAAGTCTGCTATAGGTTTAGTAGAACTTGTCAGGGTAATTTTGTTTAACTTTTTTAGATACAATCATTTTTCTACATCAGGGTATTTTAGTTAGTGGCCATGGCTAAAAGTAGTGATGTATTTCATATGTTGGTTGTTGAGGATAAGTTGGATGGTACGAATTACCCATTGTGGGCTTATATGATGCGTCATGTATTGGTCGCAAAAGGACTATGGAATATTAGGGTGTTGACAGACATCCTATTACACCTACAAATACAGGTACTACAAATACAGGTACTGAAGCTGATGCAGATGGCATCCAAGATGGTGATATTTTGCAGATTCTTGTTCTTGTTGCGGTTTCCGTTGCACCTACTGCAAAGCAACTTTGTTGGGATGGCAGAGATGATCACGCACATGCATTGATAGCCTTGTCCGTCAAACATGCCATTATCCCTCACATTCGCTCTTGCAAAATAACTAAGGATGCTTTGGATACACTTACCACATTGTACCCGGCTAGGAATGAGGCTCGTGTTGCTTACCTTCAAAAAAAATTGGAGAGTGAGCACATGAATGAAGGTGATTCTATGGATAGTTTTCTCAAAGATCAAGGATTTGAAGGAACAATTGATTTTTGCTAATGAACTCCTTCCTAACAGTTCACTTGTGCACATTCTTCTGAATGGTCTTCGTGACTCATATGAGAGTTTTGCTTCTACTCTTCGTTTGATGATGAAAGGCAATCCAAATGCCTTAACATTTTAAGAGTTAGTTTTTCTTCTATTGCAAGAAGATCAGTTGAGGCAAAACAGGTCTATTATGCTTGTTGCAGATCAAGCTTTCTTGGCTAGTCAGAAGGGCAAAGAAAAATGGACCTCTTCTACTAGTAAGCAGAAATCTGCTAATTCGACATAATCAAAGAAGGAAGACAAAGATGAGCACAAATCAGAAAAACTGAAATTGTTTTGCAAATACTGTAAAGCAAATGAACATGTCATTAAGAGCTGTCCAAAACTGGCTGCTAAAGATGCAAAGAAGAAAGAGGCCGGAATGGTTGTTGTAGAGGCCTTTACATCGAAAATAGAGTCTGGTAATCTTGTGGAGGATGAAGAATGGGCGTTTACTACTATTTGTAGTTTTGACCCATCTTCTCATGAGCAGTGCATGTCTGCAATAGACTCAGATGTTTGACACTTTAATAGTGGGGTGACCAAACATATAACCTCGCAACATAGTTTCTTGTCTTCACTCGAGCCTACCCCTTTAGGGAATACTGTTACATGCACGAACAACTCCTCTTATCCTATTATGGGAGTTGGTAAGATCATTCTGACTACTACCCATGGTAGTTCTTTTACATTGTCAGATGCTTTATTTGTGCCAAGGATCAAGAAGAATATGTTATCAATTTCGGCCTTAGCCAATATTGGTCTGGTTGTGAAATTTGTTGATTGTAGATGTACAGTTCATGATCTGTCAAATGGCGATGTGATTATTGCTTATGGCACTTTATCTCATAGTTTGTATAAGCTCATAGATTATGAGAAATTTGTGAATGATTCAGCATGTGCAGTACATGATTCTCAAGCTATGTCAGATGCAAAGCTTTGCAATGCATGCTTTGGTCATCTAAATTTTGCTAGTTTACTACGCCTGTAGAAATATGAAATAGTGTCCTCTTTGCCAATTATTGAGGCACCCGGAAAACCTGTTTGTGAAGGTTGTATTTTGGGCAAAATGTTGCGCTCCTCCTTTCCAAAAGATGGTTCAGTTTGGGCTACTCAGAAATTGCAGCTTGTACATAGTGATGTCTGTGGTCCTATGCAGACACCTTCTTTTGGAAACTATCTTTACTTTGTGACTTTCACTTATGATTTTCTAGGCATGCATGGGTATATCCACTCAAAGCCAAGTCTCAAGTGTTTATGTGCTTCAAACAATTTTTCGTTTTGGCTGAAAATATGTCAGCATGTAAAATGGGCACCCTCATTCTAATCGAGGGGGGGGGTATATGTCCCTTGACTTTAATGCATTTCTGGCTGAACATGGGATAAAACATCAATGTACAGTGTCATATACACCTCAATATAATGGATTTGCCGAACAAAAGAACAGGTCACTCATGGAGATGCTGAGGTGTATGGTCAAGAGTCAGGCTTTACCACATAGTTTTTGGCTTGAGGATATCATGTGTGCAACATATGCACTTAATAGGTGTCCCACTAAAGCACTGCAGTCCATCACTCCATATGAGGCTTGGAATGGTCGCAAGCCATCTGTCACTCATTTGCATGTTTTTGGTTGTCTCGCATTTGCATTAATGCTTGAACAACATCCTAGGAAATCGGATGATAAAGCAATAAAATGTATTTTTGTTGGGTATAGTTCTGAAAGCAAAGGCTATCATCTGTATCATCCACATACTAAATGCATTTTGGTTAGCTGTGATGTTGTTTTTGTGGAAGATGTTATTCAACCTTTACTTTCATGTACAAAGGAGACATCTGTTAGCTCCAAAGACATGTATGATACTTTGCTGCCTCTGTTTATAGGTGGACAATCTAGTGCTGGTCCTAATGAGGTAACTTCTTAGCCTTTACAAGTGTCACGTGATGATGCAGATCATTCTATTTCTGATGCAGATTTACATGATGCACTTGCTGATGAGAGAGCTGATATTGAGGAGGCAAAAACTATGCCAGAATGGTTGGTGTAGACTTTGCATGACAACAAATTAGATGCACCTATATCATACCATACTCGCTCAGGCTCTCATTGTGCCTCTCTTGCATCAAATTGCTATGCTATGGCTGCCTCTAGTCTCTGTGATGAGACTAAGCCTGTTTTGTTTGATGAAGCACAAAATTTTGAACATTGGATGGCTACAATGCAATCCGAATATGATGCTATCATGAAAAATGATACATTCTCTTTATGTGACTTGCCTCCTAGAAAGAATGCCATTGGCACTAAGTGGGTATACAAGCTAAAGCATAAACCTGATGGAATAGTTGATAGGTACAAGGCTATGCTTGTTGCAAAGGGTTATGCGCAGGAAAGAGGCATTGATTTTGATGAAACCTTTGCTCCTACTTGCCAAATGACTATTGTTCATAACATTTGTGCACTTGTAGCTCATCATGGTTGGAATGTACATTGGTTGGACATTAAAATGCTATTTTTGTATGGTGACTTGTAGGAAGAAGTGTATGGCTTTTAGCCCCGTGGATTTGTGTAGATATTTAGTTTGCTCGACTAGATATTCAGTTTGCTATCTCATAGATGAGCAGGTTTATGCATTGCCCAGGTGTCAAGCATTGGCAGGCGATTAAGCGCATCTTTCTCTACTTGAGTGATATGAGGCTTCTTGGGTTTTTTTATCCCAAGGGGGATCACCACCACCAGATTTGCATGCTTTTTTTTACTCTGATTGGACTAGTTGCTATGACACTCGTGTGTCCACTAGTGGTTTTTGCTTCATGCTTGGTAGCTCATGCATATATTGGTTGAGCAAGAAGCAGCCTACTGAAGCCACTTCTAGTTGTGAGGCTGATTATATGTCAACTTTCACAGTGACTATTGAGTGTGTGTGCCTCAGATGGCTAATTTGGGTGTTGGTCATTCTTCTGCCACCACCATCTTCACTGACAGTCAGAGCGCATTGATAGTTGCGAGGAACCCTGTGTTCCATGCTCGCATTAAGCACATTGAGGTGCATTATCATTATGGCAGGGAGAGGTTCTCTACTGGAGAGATCACTTGGCATATGTGCCCACGCAGGAGAACTTTGTAGACCTTTTCACGAAGGCTCTGCCTAGGGAGAAGTTTGAAGCTTTCTGCAAAGCTTTGGGCTTACTTCATTTTGTGGATTGATTCCACATAGCTTGGCACTTCCTTATACATGAGTGCAAGCTCCTTGTTCACTTCATCACTCCCAGGGGGGATTTGGTGATACATTTAGGTAGTGATGTGTGTGAACACACTAGGACTACTGGGGCATTTTTTTCCCTCTTTAGGAGGTTTTTCCCCCCGGCTTGTATATATGCCTATATCCCTAATGAGTTACTTATCTTTGTACATTCTAGTGGCAATACATTCAGTATTGTGTGTTGAGCTCCAAGCTTCTTCTTCTTCCTTATGTTGTTCATGTGCTTCCGCAGACGTCTAACTCCAACAAGAGATTGTTGGCCAAATACAAACTAAACCATATACGCTTTTGTGGTTGAGTAAAATGGTCTTGGGTCAAGAATGCAAAGTGTTGCATACACATACGTAGTGGTGTTGATAGCTCCAATGTAATCATTGAAATTTTGACCCATTTTAACACATTTCCTTTCTTCATGGTTTCGGCCAAACCGTGTGAACACCCTCCTATGACATGAAGATGCAACGGTCAAGGTACTCAACAAGCCCAACCACCACACAACGTCTAGATGCGATTAATGAATGATCGGGCAAGTAGGAGGTGGGACCACACACACTTTTTATGTGCACCTGTAGAGAGGTGTAGCTGCACATGGCTATTGCCCTCCCCCTACACTTGAACAAACTAAGACACTCTGTGTTGGTAATTATATAGATACTCCATGTTCTTTTATTGCCCCATGTGGGATATTGCCCCCTTATATCTAGCAAGTAGAGAAGATTGCATGATCGTAAGATATCTCACCTACAGGCTAAGAGGGCAAGAAGTCATGTGTGATCTAGCCATAAGCGGTAGTCCTCTCTTCCACTTGTTCGATGAGGATTGATTTCAACACCCTCCGCAAGTACATATGGTCATATGGTGATGCAGGAGCTCATCCCCACTCTTTAAGAAACTGATATGAGCTCTTCATCCTCTTCTCCTATGAAGCGATGTAGAAGTTCATTGATGAAGCAAAGAGCAAGTTTGAAATAAGAATGAAGAACGAGGATATGTCTTGCTTCATTTGAAGAAGGTTAGCTCTTTAGAAAGGATAATAGAATGATGAAGCATCAAGTAAAGCTAATTATTTTCTTGTTTTGTTTCAATATTTGTTTGCCTTAAGCATTCTTGCATATATTCATAGTTAAAGTAAAAAATAATACTTCAATTATTGAAGTGCACATATGAAGACAAGTTATTTTAATAGGCAAACAAGCATGGTTTGAAAATAAATTAGCACCGTAAGCATGTACATACATTGTTGCAAGAAAAAAGAAGAGTGTATGTGCATTTCCTTTTATTAAGGGGTGATTTGAATGCCTAAGATTCAAATCTAAATCTTTCTTTTTCTGCACATCTCAAGCTTATCTAGGAAAGTTTTAATGCAAAAGGAAAGAAGACCTTTATTTAGTAAGCAATGCACTTCGAGGCAAGCATAAACACATACATGCAATAGGTACATTGTTTCTCATGTACAAAGGAAAACTTTATGCTAGTACATATATTCATAAGAGCATGGAAAATTTTCTTTTCCAAGAATAAAGGACGTATGCATTCGACATCCAAAAACTATGTATAGAGATTATACTTTTCATAATTCTTGCATAAATGCATAAATTTAGATGTACATATTGGGGTTCTCTTGAACGTTTACCAAAAAACTATAAACCATGTAATTCGAGAGTGTCTCCTTTTTCCAGGTATTACGATGGTAAGCTGACCATGATCTTTTGACTCTTTGCTGTAATGGTGCCGCTTCGCCTCCTTCGAGATTGTATACTTCCAAGTTCCTTCTCGTCTCAGTTTTTTCTTTGTTGCATCTTCAAGAAGAAATGTGTCGCACAATGGTTTGCAGGCTGGACTGGTCACTGGTAGGTACTCGGCAGGTGCATTCAGGGCAAACTCCAAGGAGCAGAAACAATGGAATTTGCACTCTCACATCCGGATCGCATCGGCGCGAATTGCTGGATTTCCATTTGACATTCATGATTCATGTGCATTATACATGTCAGAGGCACAGAGACACATGTCACGCAGACGCACATACACATCAAGGCCTCTAAAGCTTTATAAGCTCACCAGTCTTCTTCGACTGTATCAGTCTGTACCATAGCTCTTTCGCATTGCTGTTCTGTGCAATACTTGTTGCTTCATCATATCACCTACTAACAATCTTCACGTAGGCCATCATGCATTTCCACATTTATCCCGAGCAGTACAAGGCAGACATACCAGTTGAGCTGACGGTATCTGAGAAGGCTATGAGCATGAGCGGTGAGAGCTACAATGTCACCAACGCCCAAGGTGAAATTGTCTTTAAGATGGATGGACATGCTGTAAGCATTCGTGACAGGTGCGTCTTGCAGGATCATCATGGCCACGCGATTCTGGTAGCCAGAAAGAAGGTAAGATTTTATCTGGGATCCTACAAAATTCAATCGTGTTTGTGAGTCCCAGTTGTGTACTGTTGAGGTGTTGTGAAACGTAGGGATTTTGCTTCTTTATAATCCGAGGCTGTTTGATGATCTGTTATTCAGTTGAGGAGCATGCATGAGAGATGGGAAGTTGCCAAAGGTGAGCATTTTGACGATGACAAAATCCTCTTCTCCGTTAAGAAAAGCTCCATGGTTCAAATGAAGACGCACTTGAAAGTGTTTCTCAAAGGAAACGAGAATGATGAGTGTCCGGATTTCGAAGTGAAAGGGAACTTCTTCGAGCGAGAGGCTCAGATCTTCCATAAAGATCAACTGATTGCCGAGGTATGCAATGCTCCACGTTGTCACATGTTACCGTCCTGAGAATTTCCACGGCAGTGTACATTTGACAATCATCCTCTTGCGGGATCGAGTTTTCTGATATAGCTCCTTCTTTGCGTGTTGCAGGTGAAGCGGAAATATAGTGTGGGTAATGTGTTGATGGATAAACACACCTTCTCTGTGGTAATCCACCCCAATGTGGACCAGTCGTTCGTGGTTACTCTTGTTATCATCACCGATCGCATCCAGGAAGACTAATCTCCCACGAGTATCAAATGAGAGTTGTTTTGCCTTTCTGTTTCTTCGCGCCTGCCGTAGCTTAATAGTGCAGATTTGCGTCTATCGTGTTAATGCATAGTATGGATTTAGTATCGATCAGTTGTCCTTTTGCCATATATCACCGTATATTTGGCTTCTGGGAAGCAGAAATCAGAAACCAGAAACGCTACACATTTTAGAAACTTTTGTAGAAAATCGCCCTTCCTATGTAAAGGTGAAAGTGTTATATTTTCTTGAAAAATATGCTTTATTTTCGCTTTGCCAAATGCGTCCATAGTCGCATCTGTGAAAAATATTTATTTCAGTATTGTGTCCATGTTCGCATCTGTGTAACGTCTTTAATTCGTTATTGTTAGCTCATTATTTTACTTTCTCATCCGTGAAATCTTTGATTCAGTTTTGTGTCCATATTCGCATGTGTAATATTTTGAATTCATTATATTGTTAGTTCATTACTTTGATTAACATCTTTAATTCATTATATTGTTATTTTAGTTTAGTTTCTCAATATTGTTAGCTGATTATTTTGATTAACATCTTTAATTCATTATATTGTTAGTTCATTATATTAATTTCTCCTCAGTGCTTCATGTCTCAATATTGTTAGAGAGAGAGAGAGAGTTTTTAAGTCTATTAGGATGACAATCGAAAAAAATAAAAGTGCTGGGAAATTTGGTAAAGCTGATATAGATATCCGTAATATGCACGTGGAGATACCTATGAAAGTGGGGGGGTGGATGAAGTGCGATATCTATGTTAGTATATATGCAAAAGGGTAGTACAACAATTATGAGAATGCATCCGAAACGACTAACTAACTCCATCTTGTACTAGTGGGGGCAAGTGTAATATGTGGTACATAGGTGGAGATGGAGTCAAGGCTTCTGTTATGGCTGCAGTGGGATCAACCATCATCTGGGATTGTCTCTCCTCCATGGCGTGATGGTCACGAGCCTAGATCTCCACAATCTAGTGTTGGTGAAGTTTCGAGAGCTGATATCATATCGGGGTCATCTCCTAGCTCAAGAGGTCTGAGCCTGCTAAAAAGAAACGCCTCTCGGTGTGTGAGCTGAGGGGGGAGGGTTACTACGCGTCATTGAATAAAGAAGTCAATGAGGTGACTTTATCTCCCTCTTGTATGGGCTTCTACAATAGGGTGGAGTAGGGAATCTTTGTGACTCTGTATCTCTTAGTAAGAATCGTCCAAGTTGTCACTGGTCACTAGAGTCCATGATCTCTCAGAGGGTAGGATGCCCTCTAAACAGAGTCTCATATCTGCCTCTGATGTCATCATATGTGCTACATCTGCATACAAAGTGCACCTCATCCTCCATCTCTACTCTGCATACCCTGCATATCTGCTCCTCTTTGGGAATGTTTGCAGCTCTGCCCATCTCAATCTCTAGTCTGTGCGGTATTCATGAATATAATAATATTTGACATAGAATTTTATTTGAATTTGGAAAATGATTTTCTTTTGGCCTTTCAATGGAGCCATTGAATGGTCAAGATTTGTTGGAGAGAAAAACTAGAAACGGATGCTCTGAGGTGCGTGGGATGATGCATTAGAGAGAGAAGAACTCAAGATTGTTTTTGTGAAACTCTTTGCAGCTTTTGTGGCCATTAGATGAAGCGCCATCGGACTGCAGCCCGCGTTTGGGGCTGAGACAAGGTTTGCAGTCAATTTGCACCTTGTGATGAGAGGTTGATCTGATGGTCATCAGTGATTTGGGCTGAGCTGAATTTCCCGGAAGATGTGAGCCATCTGATTATCCAATCATCCAAGGGCACCAAAGAAAAGGTGTTTTTAGCTTTTTGTAGTTCAATCTAAGCCATTAGATCATCCTTTGATCCAATGGTTGCAAATTTGGGCGCCCAAATTCATAGAAATTGAATCACAGCCATCTGATTTCTTATCCAATCTAAGGGCTTATATTTGAATGCGCATTTCTTTGGATTTAAAGAATCTCATCCGTTCCTCTTTCTTAAATCCAAGGGTCCATCTTCAAACATGCCTTGACTTTTGCCACCCAATCTTAGCCTTTGGATCATTGAGGAAATCCAAGGGCTACAATTCATTCTTAACCCTTTCAAAACCATTCACATAACTAAAACCACTAGTTAAGGAGGTTTTCTCCTCTTTGATCACACAAAAACCATGGAAGCCTATGCCTAGCTTATGTGATTAAGAGACTAGACTGTGTCCACCACCCTCTTCTCATTGGTCCATCCCTAATCACGCCTTAATCCAAAAGGCCCAGGGTTCATTTTTTCCCCTAATGGGCCTTAGACGTACCTCATGGACAGTGTATCCTCCCAGTCACATGCTCATAGAGTGCATAGATGGCCCAAATCATCTCTAATGGTACTCACAAGCTCTGGAGGCATCAAAAGAGCCTCTCTTGTGGCACTGTATCAAAACCTTTACGGAAGTCCACAAAGGAGCAATATAATCTCTTCTTCCGCACCCTTGCCCCATCAATGAGGCAGAGAAAAATGAAGATGTGATCAATATTGGAGAAAGCTCGTCGAAAACCTACCTGGCCTCATGCTCATAGCCCCTTACTCTCTACATATGAGCTGAGCCTTGCCTCAAGTATGGCATCGTATAGTTTGCCCATGGTGTGGCCAATCATGATGGCCTTGTAGTTCCCTAGGTCCAAGGTATCACCAGATTTGTGGATATGCACAATGGTGTTCCTAGTACACTCCTTTGGGAAGCCCTCTTGTTGACACTCAAGCTTAAGGACAAAGCATGGAAGCCCATCAAGGAAGTGGACACACAAGAAGAAGGAGCATGTAGGGAGCTCCAAGAAGCACATGTCAAATTTTCAAAAGAAGTCCCTATAAAAATGATTTTTATCACTAAAAACCATTGTAAATACCATTTTTCATTCCTGTAACTCCATTTTGTTCAAGTTGAGGAGTCTTCCAGCTTGAGGAGTATTAGAACTATCATCCTACCAATTTTCATAATTTTTAGACTCTGTTTGAGCCCCCAACTAAGCCCTGGAACCTAATTTTTAAGTAGGTCGGACACTAGGTCTGGACAGGGCCAAAACCACTCAAAAAACTATAAAAAGGGCTGGAGAGCTAATTTTTGGGGTTAGCTTGTTGTAGATTTCAGCTTTGTAAGAGAGTTCTTTTGTAATCGAAGTCCTTCCATTGTTCCACTCTTTGCTCTTACCTTGTGCACGTGTGTGTGTATGTGTGTGCACGCTTGTGTGCTTTCACTCACACACTTGTCCCATCACTTGCTTATGGTCTTCATACCGGTCCTCACATCTCCACGGATTGACATTTATGAGGTGAAGCTCGTCACGTTGGGACTTACCATTGTGCTAGAGTGACACCAAATTTGGTGCCGTTGCCCGGGAGAGAGCTTGGAGGATGAGCGTGTGATGGTAAGACGTAGAGTAGCGATGTTGGAAGCTAAAAAAATCACCACTTTTAGTTCAGTTTCTGGTTTCTTCTCCATCTTCATCCTCATCATCATCATCACCATCTCCACCCACCTTCATCTTCTCAGTTTTTTCCATTTTCTAGAGTACATTCACCTTGTTTTTCATTTGTGGAGGCAAGCAAGAAGCTTAGAGAGGGTGCAAAACTGAAACACTGAAGAAATACACCTCGATATACCCAAAGATTGAGTGAACTGTCTTGGACATGACAAGACCTGCGCCAAGTGTCGTGAGTGTGGTATCGCGAGTTTGAAGATAGATTTTGCATCTACAAGCACATGGGAGTGACAAGGAGGACACAAGATACTCACGTTTGCAAAAAAAATTTGAATTTGGACTCCAAAAAATCCAAGTGTCGTGACCGGTTGAGTTCAAGTGTCGCGATACTTGTATTCCTGTGTGTCGTGATATTTGGTCGATATCGTGTGTCGTCGATATCCAGGTGTCGTGACATCTGCGAAACCCAAGTGTCGTGATATCTGTGACCTTCAAGTGTCACGTTATCTGTGACCTTCAAGTGTCGTGATATCTGTGACCTTCAAGTGTCACGATATCTGTGACCTTCAAGTGTCACGATATCTGTGACCTTCAAGTGTCGCGATATCTGTGACCTTCAAGTGTCGTGATATTCCTCAGGTGTCGAGTGTCGTGGACATCAAGTGTCGCGACATCTGCCAAGTGTCATGGATATCAAGTGTTGCAACATCTGCCAAGTGTCTCGTGTGTCGTGCTGCTCAAGTGTCGAGTGTCATGGACCTCAAGTGTCGCTACATCTTCCAAGTGTCGTGTGTCGTGACCGCTCAGGTGTCGAGTGTCATGGACATCAAGTGTCGCGACATCTCAACAAGTATCGTGTGTCGCCAGAACTCAAGTGTCGTGATATCTGATAAGTGTCGCGACATCTCCCAGATGTCGAGTTGTGTTCCATTTAGTTGTCAAGTGTCACGATACCCCTTGGGTGTCATGTGCCATGACTTCCCAAATATTGTGTGTCGCAAATTCCAAGTATTGCCAATACTTACGAAGTGTCGTGTAGGAGATATTGGCCTGTAGATGAAGTGCAGGGGTCTAAATTAAAGTACATGGATCTGCCTATATTCCCTCCTCGAGATCAGGTAACTACCTCACAAAACCCATTCCAGACCCAGCAAAGAACGGAAAATGTGATTTAAGGACAAACAAGCCAATGTAGTATGTCGAACAGGCCTCAGATGCAATCCACCATGCCAGGAATTAACTCCCACAACCAAAATAGCTAGGGAATAGGAAATATGAATAGAACCACCCTTAGTGCAGAACCACCCCAATGCGTAGGAGTTGGAATACACCTAGTAAAACTCGCTTTTCCCATCATAAGTCAAGCCCCAGAGCCCTGCAAAATACTGAGACCAATCCAATTGGCCAAATGTATGCAAAATCGTTACAATGGCACAGGAGAGCCATATGACCACATTGCAGAATTCAAGTAGGTATTGCAAGTAGAGCAAGTGGATGACTTTTTTGTGCAATATGAATCATTTGGTCTAACCCTCACGGGAATAGCCTTAACTTGGTTTCAATCCTTGGATCCAAATTGCTTTGACCATATCAAATAATTTTCCAAGAACTTATTTGGGAATTCACTAAGCAAGGGATCAAGCACAATTCATCATCCTTAATACATAGTTTGAAACAAGCTCCTAATGAGACAATAAAAAATGCAGCACGAAGATTTAATCAATATGTAGCCCGATGCCCTGTGACATAGAGACCTTCTCAACAAAAAATGATATCCCTATTTTTAGGAGGTCTAACCAATGGAACATTGAGAATCTTAGTATACGTAGAACAACTACAAACCCTAAGTGAGTTTCTTCAGGAGTGCATAGATTTGGAAGACAACTTAGTTGAGGATCTCAAAACCACACAAGATCCTACCAAATCAGAGGATACAAGGAGCAATGAAACTTCTAGTTCGAGTTATGTGGAGGAAGTGGCAGAGTTGGTGGCCAAGAAATTAGGGATACTAGGACAAAGGAACTACTAGAACTCTTCCTTGAGAGTGCCAATGTTAGGAAGTTGCACGCTTTGTGGTGGAGATCATCCATCTCATGTCTGCACCAAAGAAGGATTAGGGTTATCACAACCTTACCCTTACGATAGACAACCAACTCAGGAGCCTAACATGTACTCTTATAGTGAGCAGAAGTACATCAACTACAACACCAAAAACTATCCAATGAATAGACAACCACGACCATTTGTACCACCCCAATGTGGACCATACGGATACCCTCCTAGAGAAAAAGGCAGAGAAGTTCCTAGGTATAACCCATGTCCGGGACAACAAGGAGCAACTAGACTGTATGAACATGGAGGATATAGCCAACCTCAACCTATACCAGGACAACAACCACCCCACCCACTAGCTCCGATACAAGGGCAGAACATCACAATACAAGTTGTTTGTTTTGAGTGTGGCAATGAACAGCTCCTAAGAGATTGTCCAAGACATCCCTCTAGTGCACCAAAGGTTACACCCGTTAATGTAGTAGGCGTAGTAGGGGATTCAAGTTCCAGTAGCGATAATGTGGCTCCCATACATGTAGTTACTAGGGCACAAGCCTTACAAAAAGCTAAACTAGCTGAGCAATCAGAGCCAAGTGAATCAAGAGAGCCTAATAGGAGGAAAACAAGAACATGGAAGGATACCAAGGAAAGAACCAATCGCAAGTGGAATAAAAAGCTATCCGAATTAGAAGAAAGCTTAAAGGATACAAAAACAAAAATAGAAGACATCGCATCTCAAACCCCCTCGCATGCTGAAGCTCCATCCACTCCACCTCATCCCATCCCACAAGTCACTATAAATAAACCGCAACCAGGGTCTGTTCTTGTAGATCCAACCCTAGAAGACTTGGACATGATGTTCAAGGCATACCAGGCTCGACTTCAAGAAGAGCCAACACCTGCAAACCTAGACAAGAGTTACCCTAGAGCAGATGTAGAGATTGAACGGACAAAAATGTGGAAAAAATGGTGGAACTAGCTCAAGCTATGTTTGAGGCTAATCAATTGTTCAATCAGACAAATGCTATTACATTGGGTTTGCACTTCCAGGGCTTACTAGATAGATTAGAGCAGTTGGTAAATATACCGCAAGTTTCTTTACCTCCACAAGCTCAACCAACCATTGAAAGAGAAAGCTCATCACCAAAGGAAGTCTATGTTCCCGACTCCATAGATGATGGAGAGCCTCTGTTAATTCAACAACATTCTCAAAACTTCTTGGGGGAAATACAAGAAGAGAAATGGGTCAAGGAGAAGGATAATCCCCCTCTTGATGACCTTCATGAACAATTTCCCCAAGACATCCCGTCTATCTATGGAGACCAAACAGAGCAACAAGAAGATGAACGATTAGATTTTGAATCTAATTCTTTACAAGAGTTGCCACAATTCACAGGCCCATGGGAATCTGGATCTCTTAAGATCAGAGCTCCCACAATATTGGTAAGAAATGAAGACTCAGTGGTTCCAAAGAACACTAAGGTTCAATGTCATCTCACCATAGAAGAGCTGCTCAAAGCAAAACCTAAGCTATGGAATCATGTGAAGGATCAGGTCCTAGAACTCGATTCCAATATGCCAAAAGCAGGCTCTAAGCAAAAAATTCCAGAGATACCTCTCGATAAAATAGGGGACATGAGTGAAAGTGAAGAAGGTAATACTTAGCTTCTGATCACCTATCAGGGTTACACAACCAAAGCAATCGTAGATTCAGGTGCTGGTGTTGCTATTGCAACCACCTCCTTGTGGAAGCAATGGGGTAAACTTGCATTAAGACCAACTAGAATGAAGCTTGAGATGGTTGACGGCCATGTGGAAAGACCTCTAGGATTGCTAGAAGGGATAACTCTAACCACTTTTGGTCTAGAGTTTGAGCCACCTTTGCTATATGTGACTTTGGTAAAACTAATACCTATGAAATGATCCTAGGAAGACCCTTCCTACGACAACTGCAAGTTGTACAGGATTGGGGAACCAACTCCTTATACTTGTAGTGCTTAGGGGTCACAACCAAGGTCATTTTGAAGGATTACACCTTTAGAGATGTACCACCCCTACAGTAGAATCCTATCCGCAAAGCAAAAGAAGATTCTATCTCTATGCATTTGAAAAGTTCATCTGATACATCTTGGATGCATGAAGATACTCAATTGTGGATGTGCAAGGTCGTGAAGGAAGAGGAAAAACGCCTAAAAGCAAGAGAAGAAGGAACTTCTCAAGGCAGTAGACCAATTAAAGACCCAGCCTATACACTAATGATCTTTCGAGATGAGGAATTTGAGCCTCATGGTTGGGCAGAAATCTTAGCCACCATGGACGTTGCTATCAATGAAGAACAATGGACACCTCATTGTGATGAGGAGGGTTATGATATTTTAGTGTTTATGTGTCAACCTGTGCTAGAAGGCTGTGAATTTAGTGACTTCATAGAAGAAGAAGAAAATGATGATGATCTAGAGTCCATTGTGATGGATAGTTTCTTTATTTCAAAGAAGCACTATCTAGAAGACATAGGAGTATTTACACAAAAAGAAGAAGAACCTCTCACAAGCATCAAAGCTGTAAACTCAAAGGATGGAAGTGAGAGTGGTCAAAAAAAGAAGAAAAGAGCATTAGTGAAGCATGATGAGGAGGAACCATTGTTTGAAGTACCAGAGAATTCCAAGAAATACGAAGTTGATGACCGAAAAATTTTGGTACGAATGCCTAAGAGAGAGGCCACAATAGGAGAAGCATATGATAACAAAGAAAAGACCAAAAATATCGTAGTCACCATTGAAGAGAACGAAGAGAGATGTATGTACATAGGAGATGACCTAAGTAAAGAAGAGGAAGCAGAATTGGTAGCTTTATGAAGGGACTATAGGGACGTGTTTGCATGGCACTATAGAGACTTTAAGGGAGTAGATCCAAAAATTTGCTCTCATACGATCCCCATGACTACTGATGCCAAACCCACCAAACAAAAGCCCTACACATATAATGACACTTATGCAGCTAAAATAAAAGAAGAAATCGACAGGTTGATTGAAGCTGGATTTATCTATGAGATTGAGCATACTGAATGGGTGTCCCCCATTGTAGTGGTGCCCAAGAAGAATGAGAAGTTGCGAGTGTGTATTAACCTGAAGAAAGTTAATGTTGCTACAATAAGAGATAGCTATCCACTTCCAATCACAGAACATTTATTGGAGCGTGTTGCAGGCAAGGAAGTTTATAGCTTCCTTGATGGATTTTCAGGTTACAACCAAGTAACCATTTCCCTGGAAGATCAACATAAAACAGCTTTTGCCACAGAATGGGGAATCTTTGCATTTCGCATGATGCCATTTGGGCTCACCAATGCACCTGCACCATTCCAAAGGCTCATGTGTCATGTCTTCAAAGAGTTCTTGCAAAAGATCTTAGAAGTATATGTGGATGATTTATGTGCTCATTCCCAACAAAGAAAACACCACATCCCTGAGCTCAGATAGATCTTCAACAAGTGTAGAGAATATCGAGTGTGTCTTAATCCAGAAAAGTGTGTGTTCATAGTACGTCAAGGTAAAATCTTAGGTCATATTGTTTCTAAGAATGGGATATCTACAGATAAGGATAAAGTAAGAGCCATAGCAGAGTTTCCAAGACCAAGGAATGTTAAAGAGGTACAAGGCTTTATGGGCCATTGTCGATATTACCGTAGGTTTATTCACATGTATGCAATTATAGCTAAGCCTCTTTATGCCTTGTTGACAAATTTCGAGTGGAATGATGAATGCAAAAATTCCTTCAATGAGCTCAAGAGACATTTGTGCACAACACCAATATTGAACAATTTCGATTGAAATAAACCATTCCATGTCCATGTAGATGCATCCAATCATGCAATAGGATGTGTGCTAGCACAACCAACATGTGAAGGAAATTTAGATTTGCCTATAGCATATGCTAGCAGGCAATTGAACATTGCTGAACGAAACTATACCACAACAGAAAGAGAAGGCTTAGGCACGGTATATGGCGTGAAGAAGTTTAGACGCTATCTATTGGCCAACAAGTTTAAGTTTTTCACTGATCATCAAGCCTTATTATATTTGGTCAATAAACCTTGCAATACCGAACACTTAGTAAGATGGTTCCTCTTACTAATGGAATATGAATTTGAAGTCATCGTTAGCAAAAGGGCTCAATTATGGAAGCACAAGCTCAAAGGCCAGCAAACCTCTCTTCTTCTTCACAGACTAATGCAAGCATAACTCGACCAAAGAGGCAAGCAAAAAAGACATCTGCTATATTAACTAGACAGACAGAATTCAAGAAGAAAGAAGCTCAGGGCATGAAGCAGATTTGGGTACGAAAAGGAGGACAACCACCAGCTTTGCCACAACCATTCCCATTGAGGCAAGCCAACCATGCTAAAAGATGCACAAAGAAACAAGGACTAGCTCAATCCTACGGTCTTTGACAAATTTGGGTACTGAAGCAATCGATGAAGGCCGACCATAATAACGTACAAATTTGGGTGCCTTAGAAATTAGTTGTAGCTCAATAAGGACAATTACACATTTGGGTACCCAAGGCACTCCTACATGCACAAACACCACTAATCTCCCTCACAAGAAAAGTTTCAACAAAGAAGCCAAGGAGAGAAACGGGTAAGAATCGAGCACAAATACCAAAGGAAGATAAACTCACCACTTCAAAAAAAATAAAAAGACAATTATCAAGGATATGAGTTTGGATACCAGCAGCTTAAACAAAATCAAAGAGCCAACCACGTGGATACCAATAGAATCCATCCAAAGATGAAGGGACCGGAAGTTATCTCCACAGGGCCATATACCATTCTCAAATGGATCCCTGTAAGGAGGATTACATTAGTTCAAGATCCAATCGACACCTCCAAACAAAGAGTGCATCAAGTCTGCAAAAACATCAGAAGCCTTGACGTGCAACAACCATGTGCCTTTGGCATAATCTTGTCTTTGGCACCATTTAGGTCATGCATTTCCAAAGTATGCATCAATATAGGGCCATATTAAACAACCGTGCATAGACACAATTGAGAATCCCAGGCACATGAGATACACTTGACATATGTAAAATATTTTATTGCTACTAACCACCGTCTTCTTGTTTGTGACATTGTTCCAAAAAAAAAAAGAGAAGAAGAGCGACAAGGAGAAGAACAAGACTAGGCGATCCAAGGATCTCACTAGTCGATCATCAACAAGGACATCCATTCACAACGAAGGATAATCCCATGGCCAATCACCATTATGGGAGTACAACACAAAGAGACGACTATTGACAAACCTTTCACCATGGTAAGAATTTTATGCTCAAACAATATAAACATGAGGGATTCGGAAACCTCTTCGTCAGCATACCCTTGGGCACTTTGCTCAAGACCCCATTTGTTGCACCATACTTCTTCCAATGCATTCCCCAAGTACACATACATAGGGTCACATTACAAGGCCATGCATAAGGCACATATTTTGTTCAACCCATGCACTAATGCACTTACCCATCATCCATTATGGGTTAAAAGTACTTGACATGAAAAATATGAAATCCATCCTGGGAAGAACCAGAGGACATCAAGGTGACAACAACCAGGGCAAGGAACCAATCTACTAGTGAAAGTTGCTCATAATAAATATTGACCACCTCTTTTGAGCATCTAGCAATTTCGAGCTCACAAATGCACCATCAAGCTCGCATACAAGGAAGAAGTACATAGCAAGGGACTACAACCACCAAGGGCTAGCAGTGCAAAAATGAAGAACCAGACAACTGACTATGCTACATTTGGAAGATGGACCGCTCTTGTTAGTACATGATGGATACTACCTCTCCAAGCACTACATGGAACAACCACTACAACAAGGGTTTGTCAAGGACGACAGACTCAAGAGGGGGGGGGGAGTGTTGACACTCAAGTTTAAGGAAAAAGCATGGAAGCACATTAAGGAAGTGGAAACACAAGAAGGAGCATGTAGGCAGCTCCAAGAAGCACATGTCAAATTTTCAAAAGAAATCCCTATAAAAATAGTGATTTTTATCACTAAAAACCATTGTACATACCATTTTTCATTTCTATAACTCCATCTTGTTCAAGCCAAGGAGTCCTTGAGCTTGAGGAGTATTAGAACTATCATCCTACCAATTTTCATAATTTTTAGACTCCGTTTGAGCCCCAAAATAAGCCTTGGAACCTAATTTTTAACTAGGCTAGAGACTACGTTCTGGACAGGGCCAAAACCACTCAAAAAACTATAAAAAGGGCTAGAGAGCTCATTTTTGGGGTTTTTCAGCTTTGTAAGAGAGTTCTTTTGTAATCAAAGTACTTCCATTGTTCCACTCTTTGCTCTTACCATGTGCACGTGTGTGTGTATGTGTGTGCATGCTTGTGTGCTTTCACTCACACACTTGTGCCATCACTTGCTCACGGTCTTCATACCGGTCCTTATGTCTCCATGGATTGACATTTATGGGGTGAAGCTCCTCACATTGGTACTTACCATTGTGCTAGAGTGACACCTCTCCTATAGCCCGATTGAAGACATGTGCAATCAACGAGGCTATAGTGGAGGTTGCATATATGAGATGCCCACTCTACAATCCCATGTGGTTTGTCGAACATCCATGTCTTAATCGTCCTATGGCCCCCTCAAACATCTTTGTTGTGAAGAGAGAAGAACTACTAGGGCGAGGCTCAAGTGGCTCGGTAATGGGAGGCTTCCCAAGTACCTCATATAATCTCTCACCATAATCATGCCATGTATGTAGGTCCCTGATAGGTGTGGTCGGGTGTGGCTCTTGTAGGATACACTATGCTGCAGCAATTTCCATACTCATAAACAGGTGGTATAACTCAAGCTCATGTGCCTCCTCAAAGGCTCACCTCTTTCAACTTGTGAGGGCCTTCATCTATCCTCTCACCTCTCTCTCTCTCTCTTTGTGATCTCTCCCAATGCTCACTAGGATCATGTTTGGCTGTAAAGATCTTTGAATTCCTCATCATAACAGTGATGCTATGTCATAGTCCCGAGAGGAGGTGTGTGGCGAGAATGGATGGTGTATGGGAAGGAGCTCATGGATAATGTCTGAAGGACTCATGCTATCTGTGAGGTGAGTAGGGGTAGTGGAGTGTCAGGATGAAGCAAGAGAAGATCCTTCTCAACTTGAGCCATATATATGTGAGCTAGCTCATGTGTGAAGTGGATGGTGGTATGTGGGATGCGTGTTATGGGTGTGCATGTAGGGGTGTCTCCCTTGAGGGAGAGCACAAGGTATGTGTGATTGGCCCCTATGGGTATGGGTGGGATGGGGAATGAGGTAAGTAGGTGGATGGCCTCTCTAGATCCCATGAAGTAATCTACTTTACTTCCCTTGCCATCTGTGATTGTGTGTGGTATGCATGTTGTCTCTGCCTTTGCACATCTCTTTGAACCTCTCCACGTGTGTCCATAGATCTCCATTACAATTCCAAACTGTAAGATGTATCTCCTCGAGTGCCTCAGAGGCCGCAAATCCCTATGAGATGATCGTGCCATCAATGATGACATGACCATCTCTGTGCAAAGCCTTCTTTCCTTATTTTCAAGCTTGATGTACTCTTGGCAGGCATGCACGGCAATGTGCTACTTGCATGGGTGTGAGATCATCATCAAGGTAGATGGGGGGCCACAAGTGCTCTGAAAATTACCCTCTTGCGAAGGAAAGTAGATCTTACATTTTTTGGGGGGGAGGGGGAGAGAGAGAGAGAGAGAGAGAGAGGAGGGAGGGAGGGAGAGAGAGAGAGGGGGGAGGGGAGGGAGGGAGGGAGGGAGGGGAGAGAGAGAGAGAGAGAGAGAGAGAGAGAGAGAGAGAGAGAGAGAGAGAGAGAGAGAGAGAGAGAGAGAGAGAAAGACAGAGACAAAGATAGAGAGAGAGGGAGAGAGGAGGAGGAGGAGACAGAGGGGGAGAGAGAGGATGAGGGAGAAAGAATAGGAGAGTAAGAAAGAATAGGGGAGGAGACAAAAAGAGAATAGGTAGAAAAAGAGAGAGAGAGAGAGAGAGAGAGAGAGAGAGAGAGAGATAGAGAGAGATAGAGAGAGAGAGAGAATAGGGGGAGAGAGGGAGAGATAGAGAGAGAGAGAGAAAGAAAGAAAGAAAGAAAGAGTTTTTACATCTATTAAGAGGTTGGACTCGGCCTATCAGACAAATTGATGTATATGGGTGTATCTTTTGTCAATCGAAAAAGATAAAAGTGCTCAAAGAATTGGTAAATCTGATATTGATCTTTGTAATATCCACGTGGAGATACCTATGAAAGTGGGGGGTGTGTGAAGTGTGATATCTATGATAGTTTATATGCAAAATGGCAGTACACCAATTATGAGAATGCATCAGAAATGACTAACTAGCTCCATCTTGTAGTAGTGAGCAAGTGTAAGATGTGGTACATAGGTGGAGATGGAGTTAGGGTTGCCGTGATGGCTCAGCGGGATCAACGATCATCTGGGATTGTCTCTCCTCCATGGCATGATGGTCACAATCCTAGATCTCCGCTATCTAGTGTTGGTGAAGTCTCGAGGCCTAATATCCTATAGCATGGGGTCATCTCCTAGCTTGAGAGGTCTGAGCCTGTTAAAGAGTCACCCCTCTCGATGTGTGAGCTGAGTTCAGGGTTTTGGGGCTAAAACAGGATTTAAAACAGGTTAACAGGCAAACAGGAATCCTCAAATTACTTGTGTAACGGCCTCACAATGCAATGATAAACCCTAGTGTTTGTCCCACAATTTGCCAAAAATAGACCACTATTTTTACCCTAAAAAATTGGCCAAATTTGCCCGTCAATCGCGTTCGCAAGCTCTGTCAATCGCGGTTGATATGTCAGTCGCGATCGACGTGTCGGTCGCGATTGACAGGTCCGTCGTGGCTGTCAGTCGCGATTGATGGGTCAATCGTGATTGACACGTGACCCGAAAATCCAATTGGTCGTGGTCAAAGAATCGTTGACTCTGTCGATCGCGATTGATGGATCGATCGTGATTGACAGGTCCGTCGCAAGTGTTCAGTCGGTTGTGGTCAAACAGTCATGGACTGTGTCGATCGCGATTGACAGGTCCGTCGGGGCTGTCAGTCGCGATGGACAGGTCGATTGCGATTGATGGCTCGATCGCGATTGACACGTATCACGCGCTAATCCAGTCGGTCGTGGTCAGTCGATCGTTGACTCAGTCGGTCACGATCGAGGTGTCGATCGCGATTGATAGAGCCGTCGGCAAATGTTCGTCGTCGTTTGTCGATCGCGATTGACAGGTCGATCGCGATTGACAGAAAATTGAGGAATTGTAAAATTTCAAACACATATTCATGAAGCTCTAGGCCTATACATCACATTTATGCACTTAGTTTTTCAAAAAGGTCAATTCTTATGTCGGTCGCGATTGACAGAGGTCAACGCCTCAGGACCTGCACAGTCAAAATTTTTACCTGCTGGAGTTGGTGCAGCTGCTGGGGATGCTGATTCCTGCAGAAAATCTCAAAAAACACAAAAAATCACAAGCACACAAACGCTCTCTCTCTCTCTCTCTCACACAAGCGAAATGAGGGGAATGGCATGGGTATGGTGATATGACCAAAAACTGAAATTTTTTGCGATGATGGAGATGGAGGTGGGAGATGGTGATGATGATGATGGTGATGAAGATGGTGAAGAAAACAAAAGAAAATAGATGAAAGTGAAGGAAATACCTATAACTCCAACGCCTCAACTCTACGTCTTACCATCACACGCTCGTCCTCAAAGCTCGATCCCCGGCAACGTCGCCAATTCGGTGTAGCTCAGTGATGAGTAGCACCTCCTTTAATGTCAATCTGGGAAGACGTGAGGATGGTATGATGATCTCGAGCAAGTGAAAGCACAAGTGCGTGAGTGAGAAGCACACAAACATGCACACACATACACACACATGCACACACAGTAAGAACAAAGAGAGAGACAATGGAGTTTTTTTAGATCCCTTCAAAAAGTGCTCATACAATGTTAAATCTATTACAAGCTAACCCCAAAAATGAGCTCTCTAGCTATAGTTTTTGACTAGGTTTTGGCCGTGTCTAGACCTAGTGTCCGGCCTAGTTAAAAATTAGGTTCTAGGTCCTATTTGAAGGCTCAAATGGAGTCTAAAAATTATGAAAACTGGTAGGTAGCTACTTCTAATGCTCCTCAAGCTCAAGGACTCCTTGGCTTGCACAAAATGGAGCTAAAAAAATATGAAATGGTATTTACAATGCCGCTTTTAGTGATGAAAATCACTATTTTTGTAGGGATTTCCTCTAACGATTTGACATACACATCTTCGAGCTCCCTACTTGCTCCTTCTCCTTGTGTGTCCACCTCTTGGATATGCTTTAGCTTCATGAAAAATTAATGGCCTACTTGCCAGATCTTTGTTGACTACCTTGTCGGCTTGTGCCTTCTCTCCGCTCTGGCTCCCTTCTTTGACTTCCTTGTCTTGTGAGTCCTTGGGTGCCTTGACTGCTGCCAACATAGGGTTGTCAGGTCTAAATCTCCAAAAGGCTTCTTGAGTCTCTTTGTTAATAAAAAGTTATATGCTCACATTATCATGAGGTACCCAATCAAGTGTGATAATTCTTGATAAGATTAGTTTACCTCTATGGGTTCTCGTTCCTTGCTCTCATGATCTATGTCTCATGTGTCTGATTCAGGTACAATCGATCCAAATTCATATTTTTTTTTAGGAAAGTTATTCACCACATACATGTTGAGAGCTCCATGCTCTACCCTTTTGTCCAAGTCTACATTCATTCTCATGCAAGGAGATTTGCCTTCAACTCCATATAAGGAGGGCCTCACTTCACTCCAAACGAGCTCATTCGCTCAAGCTCTGGGCAAGAGTGCCCACACGTTTCTCATGGAGTCTCCATGCTCATATAGCATTCTATGTAATTCATTTTGATGTCAATTTATTCATCATGTTTTCTTATCTTTTGTTCCTTCCTCCATAGCTTGTTTATTGTGTGGTTGCTAGTAGATTAGGTGTAGTTGTTTCCTATTTCAACATAGTATCAGAGCATACGTTACTTCTTGATAGTGTTTCCTTTTGAATTATGATTTTGTTATTTTCATCACTAGCATAGATGCACTTTCTTTCTAAATCTCTCCCTCCCTCCTTTTATAATAACAATGCTTTTAAGCACTATTTCCCTTCTTCATTAAGCATAATAATCATGTACTTTTGTTCATAATATCACTAAGTATCTCCATATCTGTCATTTTGGTAAATAAGACCATCATTTTGAGGAGCAATCGTTAGCATCAGTTTGAGACCTGAAAATTTGGTTGAGCTTTGTTCTCCACGACAAGGATTTTATAGAAGATCCGTACCTATATAAGGTTGCTACCATCCTCTATTGGAAAGAAATAATCAAGTGAAGAAGTGGGAAAATCCACATCCGATGGTGGACAAGAAGCACTATAGTAGCAATGAATCTTCAAGTATATACCATTCAACAAATCCATGGGATGTCTAAGGTACAAATGAAGTCTTTCTCTCCACCTTCATCTAGTAATTATCTGAGAGGATCTAGTAAGGAGACTTTCAAAGTTGATGTCTAAGGAACAACATCAATGATTTCATCCTTGCAAAGTACACCATACATTTGAGTGGTGTCTCCTTGTCAATTGTAGGCGCATGAGTATCTTGGTCATGCTTGGGCCATACTCTGTTTCCATGAATGGCTTCCCTCACATAAGTTATGAAGAGAGGCAGCATCATCCTCACCTTCACCATACCTATCCTCTCAATCTCTGTTGCACAAAATGGTGCATCCATTGCTTATGCTCTTTTTTCTTGTAACACTAGGAGGTAGCATTCTATGTTTTTCTCCCATTGGACATGAAGCATCTTTGGAGATATCAAGGTGCATCAACTGCACCCTTTCTAATCCATGAAGATCTTTGAAGAACAAACACTACCTGTGCAGTTGTAGCTCAGTGATGAGTAGCACCTCCTTTAATGTCAATCTGGGAAGACGTGAGGATGGTATGAAGACCTCGAGCAAGTGGAGGCACAAGTGCGTGAGTGAGAAGCACACAAACATGCACACACATACACACACACACGCACACACGGCAAGACAAAGAGTGAGAAGCAATGGAGTTCTTAGATTACTTTCAAGAAGCTCTTACAAGTTCATTTCAATTACAAGCTAACCTCAAAAATGAGCTCTCTAGCTCTATTTATAGTTTTTGACTAGGTTTTGGCCTTGTCCAGACCTAGTGTCCGGCCTAGTTAAAAATTAGGTTCTCTACCCTATTTGGAGGTTCAAACGAAGTCTAAAAAATGTGAAAACTGACAGGTAGATACTTCTAAAGCTCCTCAAGCTCAAGGACTCCTTGGCTTGCACAAAATGGAGCTACAAAAATGTGAAATGGTATTTACAAGGGTTTTTAGTGATGAAAATCACTATTGTTGTAGGGATTTCTTCTAACATTTTGATATACATTTCCTGGAGCTCCCTACTTGCTCCTTCTCCTTGTGTCCACCTCTCTTATGTGCATAAATGTCTTGAAAAAATATTGGCCTACTTGCCAGATCGTCGTTGACTGCTCTGTCTGCTTGTACTTTCTCTTCTCTCTGACTCCCTTCTTAAGCTTCCTTGCCTAGTGAGTCCTTCAGTTCCAACACCCCCCCCTCTCTCGCGTCTGTCGTCCCTGACAGACCCTTGTTGTTGGGAGTGTTGGATGTAATATTCCACAACCTAAGTGGCAAGCTGATGTTCTTGTATGCGTAGTCCTCTGGCCAAGTCTGTCATCATACGATCCCAATCAATTGGTCCTGGAATGTCCGGATGTGGCAGACGTAACTGATCTGCATGGATCGCTTGTTCTACTGCGAATAGATGTAGCAAATGTGTGGGTCTGGGAATGAAAATTTCTGAATGATATTCCCAGAATCCCGTAGAGAACATTTCCTCAAATGTCTGCTTGAAGCATGCAGGTAAGTACTTTATTCGTGCATGCCAGGCAAAGATTATAGTAACCGAGGGAGTTTGGCTCATGTCGTAGACTAAATCCTTGTTACCTTGAGAGAATCCAGGGGCAGAGATGTATGGAGCTTGTACATTCCGAAAGGTTTTGAAGACAATGGTCATGAGCTCGAATATCTTCATACACATTTTCGCTGCTATGTCGGGTACATTATTTAGACGTGTAGACCAGTGCCGAATTGTTGATATCATGTAGGCTACGGTTGGGGTCCCTCGAGGTGGAGCAAAATATGGATAGTTAACCCAAGTCGAGCATTCTTTATTGTTGCGTACCTTGATCGCTTGCCAAGATCTGCGACGTACCATTGGGCAATAGCATGGATTATACTTGATATACAGTGGCATGGTTGCCCAGGTGCTCATCATCTCAGGGTAATCGATTAGTAGACGTGCACGCCAATTAGGCTGGAAAATCGAGCCCGCACGCGCATCTGTCGGTAAGTCCTCTAGCTCAAATTGAGTGGCAAATGTGGGCTCCTTCCCTGTATGTCTTTTAACTTCTGCATTATAATCATGTAGCAAGACAAAATAAGGCATGTATTGCGACTCTGATGTTGTGATTAATCGTTGGTGGGATAGGTTCTGAAAGTAAGAAGACCGAAGGACACTTTCTTACAGATTTGTGAGAGATTGCATTTGCACGGCAACGCGATCATCATGTGTCTTACCCACTTTCTCGACCCTTTTTACCCAATCTGGAACTTGAATTTCTAAAGTGTCCTGTCCTTCCTCTGTAGTCCGACCACCAGGTGTTGGCATTGGCTCGTACGGCTCTTCATAGCTGTCATCGACGGGGATTTCCACTATTGTTTCAGGTTCTGGTTCTTCAGTGGGCGAGGGTGGCCTTTCATATGGTGCGAGGCGTGCTTGGAGTTCTGCCACCTATTTCCGGAGGGTCTGTACTTCTTCTGTAGAGTGTTGCAAGATTACCGGCTCCTGTTGAGCTGTGGGGGCACTGGCTATCTGTTTCTTTAGGTCTACACATTCAATCTCTAACTTTTCATATGACTCCAAGAAATTTGCATGCTCCTCAAGTAAGATGCGAATGTCTTCCGATGGGACTGCTCTATACTTGGTAGGGCTAATGGTTGCTCCTGCAGTTCCTTCCATAGCCGCTTCAAAGTTGTCTTGGTTTTGTTGTTGAAGCCTCTTGTTCTCTTCTAGTGCTGCTGCCATATGCTTCCTTAATAGCCCAAGGTTGCGTCTGAGTGTAGCATTAGATATCATTTGCGCTTGGAGCACTGTTTCTAGTTCCTTGACTGCTTGATCATCTACTGTCGATGTCTTTGATTCCAATTCGGAGTGAGCCTGCTGTAAGGTGGTATGCTCGGTTAGGAGCGTTTGGTAATCAGCTTCAAGAGTTGTGACTCTAGCTTGCAGACGCTGAGATTCTGCCTGGAGGGCCGTAGTGCGTTCTTCCAATTGATGGTATTCTTGTTGTAGTTGATGTGCACACTGAAGTAATGTGTTGAACGTGCTATTTACATTATGAGATGCAAGGGGAAAAGTTTGAAATGCAGGGGAGGTGGGATTGGGGAGGGAGGTAGTGAATGCTGCGTGTGCCAATGATGTGAGTGGTGAGGTGGGGGGTAAGGGAGGGGGAGATGGTGGAATCGTGGGGAGAGGTGCTGTGGTTGGTGAAATGTCCATTGGGTCAGACAAGGTGGTCTGTACAGGTGCTACCATGTAGGTGGGTATGGTAGGTGAAGTGAATGTGGTGTTCGTGATGTCGTTGCGAACATCGGGGAAATGTGCCTCTGAAACATTGGAGAGCGGATGAACTGCTCCACAAAGGACGGGTATTGGGGTGGTGAGGTCAGGTTGAAAGAGGTGTAGGGGCCAGATGGGAAGTGAGGGTCATGGAATGGAGGTACCCATATTGGGGAATAGGCTGGGAAACACAGGGTGCCTTCGGTGGGTGCCGGGTTTCCAACCACACTTGGAATTATGGGATGGCCAATTATGGGTTCGGAGGGTAGAAGGGTTGAAGTGTACAAGGGATTGGTGATGAAAGAGAAGAGGGTGTCTTGTGAGGTGGGTTCTCGAAATGAGAATGATGTGAATGAGGATGGTTTATAAGTGAAGGTAGAGGTGATGACTGTCGTTTCTTCCATGGTGGGAGGTGGTGGTGGGGGTGGAGAAGGTGGTGATTGGGGATGCTGGGGTGAGATGGGTGATGTCTGAACGAAGGTTTCAGCAGAGAGGTCAATGGTGGTGGTGGGGGTAGCTGTGGTTTCAATGGGTACTTCTTGTTCTGTGACGGGTATCCTGATAGTCTTACCTGCGCGTGGTAATGTGTCAACTCTGCGTTTGTCATACCTCACGGACTGGCGGACTGCTGTGTGGACAGCCTCCGGAACTCCTAAAGATTCTGACACTAATTTGAGGGTGTCAATGAAATGTTGATCCACCCCATCATCTGATAGCATTTCTTGCATCAAAGCTTGACCTGACACAAGAGAGAGTTGATGCCTTTCTTGTACTGCTTTGATTGTGTCGTATAACCTTTGTAGTTGAGTTGTATATGCTGGTGCACCTACAAGTTCTGGCACTTCTTGTTGCTCATCTTGATGCTCTTGATCATAATCCTCCTCATCTTCCTCCTGTTCTTCATCTTCCTCATCCTCTTCATCCACTTCAACTGTGGTGACAGGTACTTGGGAGGTTGTTGCCTGTGTTTGCACATTCTCCACTTGTTGTGCCTCTTCTGCCTCCAGCTCTACATCTTGTAATAATTGTTCGAAATCTTCATTCGTGAGTTCTTCCAAAGGTGCACCACTGGGAAATTCAAGATCGGTTGGGATGGGAGGGAATATCAAGGTAGAACCATCGGTGCTGCGTCTTGGAAGTCGGAGTGTGAATGGTCGGACTCTTCGGGGTGGAGGGGTGACGTCTGGTGTTAGGGTGGCTCCACGTGGTTGAGCACATGGGACTTGGACAGTGCCTCTCATCTTCTTAGAAGGGGGTCCAGTGGATGTCCTGCCTCTAAACTGCTCTACACGATTCCACATTAGGGCCTGTTGAATAGGGATGTCATAAGCCAAACACCTATAAATGATTCTCGTCAGAGCACAGCAACCATATAAAACTTGTTTCCGCGGCCATCGTTTGTGAGCTAGGTGTATCTGATCAATTATCCAGTGGGGTAAGTTGATGGTGAGGCTCTGTGTCTCTGCCAGATACAAACTAAACCAAATCTTTTTGGGCGGCATGGTGAATCTATCTTGTGCAGGAAAAGCAAAGTGTTGCATGCACATGCGAAGGTGTATTGCAATATTAGGCGTCATGGACACCATGTCCTTGAGTTTGGTGAGACTTCGATTCTTCATGTAATCCGGTACTAGGGTTTCCTTCTCTGTAGGAATATGCATTCCGCGCATATCTAGAGCCTCTCTCACCAAGTTGTTTGATAGCCTGAACCTTTTGAGCTCATTCCCCTTTGTCAGAGATGGAATCACAAATGAGCTTGCACCTTTTGGGTTCTGGTTTGGAGTCAAGGTGTTGATGAGATAGTAGCATCGCATGAAGTCAGGCTTTGGGAGCCGTGCACTGAAATATGCATCCAATCCTGCCTTCTCCCATATCGAACGTAGACCTTCTGCATTTTGTAACTTCTCGAATTCTCTTGTAAAGAAATGGTATTTGCCTTGCTTCCCATTGAAGTCCAACTCTGATTCCCATAGGTACGTTCCCTCACCCAAGGGTCCTGCCACTTCACTAAACCAGTGGGAAGTTTTTCCTACAGGCATGGTATGGCCACTGGGAGGGTCCGCAATAGGTATGATTTTGATGGCCTGCAATTCTTCTGGTCTTTCATTTGTCTCAGGCAAAACGGGTAAACTGTCTAAGTCCACCACTTGCTGGCTTGTTTCTGTTTGAGAGCTAGTTCCTGCCGCCTCAGCCATGTTGAAAACCTCGCAGCTGGTTCTGTCAGAATATATGAATAAATGTTAACATTGCAATGGACACAAAAATGACACTGTGTCCCCTGTTACAACATTAACATGAGGTTCGGGAGAGGTTAGGGGGTTAGTAAGTGCTTGGTGCTTGTGTGTGTAGTTAGGAATTGGGTAGACCTAAGAGCTAAGCGGAATGATGTGGTGTGAGAGTGAAGTAGTTAGTAGGTGGACATGGATTTACAATTGGGATCCGGGGGTTTATTACAAGTTTTAGGTTGCCAAATGCAATGGATAGGTTTTGATTTTGACTTTGTGGAGGCTCTGGAGAGTGTGATAGGGTGTTTACTTGAAAAATGGGGCTTTTTAGGAACCCATTTATAAGTGATTCTACTTGTGCTCATGGAAGAATACATGTTAGTGCGTGATGTGTAAGACTGGGCCTCACATGTTCGCGTGAGTGAAACATGTTGTACAGGGTTTGACCTTGGTGTAGCTATTTGAGCTCGCAAGCAAGCCTTAGGCACCCAGATTTGTCGTGATTGTGGGCTGGCCTTCATTGACTTCTTGGGTACCCAAATAGACTTCACTTTCGCAGAAGAATTTATGAAGGAACTCTTATTAGTGTCGTGTTGTTGATTACTAATAAGAGGTTTTGGTCGTGGTGTTGGCCTGGTCGGAACAGGGTGTTCGCCTTTTCGCCTCCATACTTGTTTCATCGGCTGAAACAATCTGCTTTGCTCCTTTTTTTGGCCTCTAGTATAGGTAGTGTTCTGCTTCTTCTGTATTTGATCTGCCGTTGGCTGCTGCATCCTTCTGGCCTTTGGAAAAGAAGGGAGTACCGTCTTATCCTTGACTCCGTTGTTGAGACAATCCTCTTTCTGCATCATACATTTTTGGACAAAAATAACATTGTCAACTTCATGTGCACCCCTGGAAGGACCAGGAGTTCGTGCCTTACCTAGGTCCTTGAGTGCCTCATTTTCCAATTCAACTGTAATTCGACTATGATTTACCCATACCTGAAGAAGTCCACTTCTTAGGTTTAGGTTGACCGCATGATCATAGATCCAGTCCTGACCCAAGACAAGAGGCTCAGTGAGGTCCTCATCTTGACACACTAGTACTCTGACTATCATTACTTCATCTTGAATATAGAGAGGAAGTTCCACCTCGCCCATGCAAGGGGTTTCCACACCTCCCAATCCTATGAGATACGCTTCAATAGGATTGACGGTTAATTTCAACTTTTGACAGTAAGACAATCTAACAGCACTAGTGGCTGCACCTGAGTCAATCAAGGCTCTTACCGTCCTTGCACCCTTTCCTTGTCCTATATCTAAGGTCATAAAAGGACGTCGATCAATTATCCTATGGGAGCTGATACCTGAAACTTCACACATAGCCACGTGATATCCTTGATCTGCATATGCATCTGGCACAGGTTTCTCTCTACCTTGTCTTCTTAATTTCATTCTCCGTATGCGCTCTAAGGCTTCTGCTTGGGCTTCTTCTCGAATTCGCTTTTCTTCTCCTTTGCGTTTCTTAGCAGTATTGAGTTGACTTAGCATTTCCTCTGTGAGAGGTTCCTGATACAGCTTGACCCTGCATCCGCTTATGTAGCTCGGAAGAATATCACCTTCTAAGGTGGCTAGCTGTACCGCCCCACTTGTTGAGATTCTGTTTATAATCATGGGTCCATAGCCTCTCTTCTCCAGTTTTCTCGCATGTTGCTTCAATGTGTAGACTAAAACTAAGTCGCCTGCCTTCAAACCTTTATCCTTAACGTGGGCATCAAAGTATGCCTTCTGTCGTTTCTTAGCTGCATATATCCATGTAGCCGCCCTCAGTCTTGTTTCTCTAATCGTTCAAGGTCGAAAAGTCTAGAGGAGAGTTCATGACCCGTCCATTCATGCTCTTGTGCTACTTTCAGTGTAGGTATTAGGAAGCCAACGGTAGCACTGCATTTTGGCCAAATACCATCTGAAAGGGGGTGGCTTGGAGTACCGTTTTGTAGGCGACTCGGTATGCCCAAACAGCATGGTGTAGTTGTTTGTCCCAATTAGAGCATTTATTGTTCACTAATTTTGTCAGTACATTGCATAAGATCTTGTTGGTGCTCTCAGCCTGGCCATTTGCTTGAGGGTGATAGGGGGCAGACTTCTTATGCACTACCAAGAATTCTTGGAGCAGATTTTCAATAACTTCATTCAAGAAGTGAGTGCCTCTATCACTAACTAGCTCTATGGGTAGCCCGTATCTAGTGAATACATTCTCAAACAAGAATTTAGCAGTTGTCTGAGCATCTTTCTTTGTTGTGGCTTTTACCTCTACCCACTTTGTGAGATAATCCGTGGCCACAATGATATATTCAGCATGTGAACCCTTGGCTGGGGGATTAATAGGACCTACAAAGTCTATTCCCCACTTAGAGAATGCACGTCCACCCATCATAGGTTTCAGTGGCATCTCATCCTTGCGTATAGGGTACTGAGTTCTCTGACAAACATCACACCGTTTCACATAGGTATGTGCATCCATGTGAAGGGTTGGCCACCAGAAGCCTGCAAATAATATTGCCTTGATCACCCGATCTGGTCCAAAGTGTCCTCCTGCTACACCTTGGTGAGCAGTTTCCAAAATCTTTAGATATTCACTCTCATGAACACAAAGTCTCAGGTAACCATCCTTACCACGCTTGTAGAGATTATCACCAATGAGTGAGTACTCTAGGGCTTCTTGTTCTAGACTTCTTTTCCTAACCAGAGTCATGTCTGGAGGGAATGTTTTCGTCCTCAGGAAGGATACTAGTGGTTCACTCCAATCTGGCACTATGGACACTTGATAAAGAGTGGCATGTTCCACAGGTGGTTTAGTGCGACAGATTGGGCATTCCTTGCACAACTTTTGGACATCAGCTTCCATAGTTGGCCAATGCACTCCGAGTCTCCTTAGTGTCTGTAGGGTTCGTTGTTTTGAGTAGTGTTGCTCTAATGCACCTACATGTGCTAATTGCAACCATTTGGCGTACTCATCCTCTTCCACACAACAAGCCAAGATCCCTTGATCTGTGTGCTTGTACATACTTCCTGCCATGATGTGATACTTTTGGGCTTTTACTACCTCTCTATCCTGTGTGTTTATTACTGGGTGGTTAGGTCCGTATGTCAACACTGGTACCAATGGCTTAGCCCACTGCGGCACCACTTCCAAATTAAACAAGTAAGCATCATGAAGGTCATCTGACACTCCTTGTGGGGCTTCTCCTGATGTGAGCCTAGAAAGGTGATCTGCTCTCAAATGAGTCTTCCCTTTCCTTACCACAACCTCAAAATCATATTCCATTAGCAAGAGAAACCATCTTACTAATCTTCCTGTATTGCATGGCTTGTTTACGAGGTATAGCAATGCCTGATGATCAGTAAAAAATTTAAACTTATTTGCAAGCAAATAATGTCTAAACTTTTTAACCGCATACACCATGCCTAGTCCTTCTCTCTCCGTAGTGGTATAATTTCGTTCAGCTGCATTCAATTGTCTACTAGCATAGGCAATTGGAAGATCCATATTACCTTCACCGGTAGGCTGCGCGAGTACACACCCAATAGCATAATTGGATGCATCCACGTGAACATGGAATGGCTTATTCCAGTGTGGAGTGGTTAAGATTGGTGCTGAACATAATCTTCGTTTAAGCTCCTGGAAGGAATTCTCGCATTCATCAGTCCACTCAAAGTTAGTTAGAAGTCCATACATGGGCTTTGCAATGACAGCATACATGTGAATGAACCGGCGGTAGTAACCACAATGCCCCATGAAGGCCTGTACTTCCTTGACGTTCTTTGGCCTAGGTAACTCAGCTATGGCTCTTACTTTCTCTTCATCGGTGGATATGCCATTCTTTGACACTATGTGTCCTAAAATCTTACCTTGCCTAACCATGAAAACGCACTTTTCTGGGTTTAGGCAGACTTGATATTCTCTACATTTGTCAAAGATTTGTCTCAGTTCAGGAATATGGGTTTGTCTGATGTTGGAATGAGCACAAAGATCATCAACATAGACTTCTAAGTTCTTCCTCAGGAACTCCTTAAATACATGGCACATCAGCCTCTGGAAGGTTGCTGGTGCATTGGTAAGCCCAAATGGCATTACTCTGAAGGCAAATATGCCCCATTCAGTGGCAAATGCCGTCTTATGCTGATCTTCTGGAGCTATGGCTACTTGGTTGTAGCCAGAGAATCCATTCAGGAAGGTGTACACTTCCTTGCCTGCTACTCTTTCTAAGAGATGCTCTGTGATAGGAAGCGGATAGTTATCTCGAATTGTGGCTGCATTAACCTTCTTCAAGTTAATGCATACACGCAGCTTTCCATTTTTCTTGGGCACCACTACGATGGGGGATACCCACTCAGTGTGCTCAATTTCATAGATGAATCCAGCTTCAACCAGTCTATCTATCTCTTCTTTGATCTTGGCCGCATAATTATCATTATATGTATATGGCTTTTGCTTAGAGGGCCTAGCATCTGAGGTCATGGGGATAGTGTGTGAGCTTATGTCTGGATCAACACCCTTCAAATCCTTGTAACTCCAAGCGAATACATCTCTATATTCTCTTAGCAAGGCTATCAATTCTTGCTCTTCTTCTTTCGTCAGGTCATGGCCTATGTAAGTGCATCTCTCTTCTCCCTCTTCCAGAGCTACCACAATTTTCTTGGTGGTTTCTTTGTTATCATAGGCCTCCCCTGATTGCGCCTCTCGTTTAGGCATTCTGATCATGACTCTCCTGTCATCTATCTCATACTTCTTAAAATTTTCCGGGACCTCAAACAAAGATTCTTCCTCTTCTGGTGTGACTTGTCTCTTCTTTCTTTTCTTTCCTTCTTCCTTCGGGGTCACATGTGTGGCTAGCCTTACATCATTTGTAAGCTCTCCATACCTCTGGGGTAGAAATTCTACTTCGTAGAAGTATTCTTCATCTGATGCAAAAGGTGGGTCCATAATGATTGACTCTAGATCGGAGTCACTTACATCCTCAAATGCATCAGGGCTAGGTTCACACTCTTCTAACACTGCCTCTCCCATGATTGGCTCTATGGAGAAGACTGAAATGTCAAAGCCATCCTCATCACAGTGGGGTGTCCATTGTTCTTCATTGATGGCTACATCCATTGTTGCTAGGATTTCTGCCCAGCCGTGGGGTTCAAATTCTTCGTCAGGAAAGACTACAGGTGCATAGGTTGGGTCTTGAATGGATCTATGGGTTTCTTTTGCACCTATCTCTCTGGCTTTTTCTCTCTTCTCTTCTTCTACTCCTACTTTGCACATCCATAAGTGAGTGTCTTCATGCATCCATGAGGATCCTGATCCTATGGAATGCACCGATTCTGTATCATCTTTGGCTCTATGGATGGGATTCCATTGGATAGGAGGGACATCTCTATGAGAGTAATCTTTGAGATTCACTTTGGTCGTAACACCTAAGTGTTGTAGGTACAAAGAATTGGTTCCCCAATCCTGTACCACTTGCAACTGTCGCATAAAGGGTCTTCCCAAAATCATCTCATAGGCATGATTTTTGCTAAAATCGCATATAGCAAATGTGTGCTCGAACTCAACACCACAGGTGGTGAGAGTTATTCCTTCTAACAGCCCTAGGGGTCTCTCTATGTGACCATCGGCCATTTGTAGTTTCATCCTCGTGGGCCTGAGTGCTGGCTTGCCCCAACGCTTCCATAGGGAAGTGGTAGCAATTGCCACACGTGCGCCTGAGTCTAGAATGGCCTTGGTGGTATATCCTTGATGGGTGATAGGAAGATATGTGTTTCCCTCTTCGCCCTCACTCATGTCTCCTATCTTGTCCAAGGGTATTTCTGGCACTGTTCTCTAGGATCCTACCTGGGAACGAGGTTTTGCTATCTCTGGTACTTGTTTGGCTACATGTTTCCATAGCTCTGGCCTTACTTTCAGTAGCTCTTCTAAGGTGAGGTTGCACTGTACTTTAGTGTTTTTCACTACCTCTGTGTTCCTAGGTATGATCGAGTCTTCGTTCCTTACCATGACCGTGGGTGCTCTCATACAAGTAGACTTAGCTTCCCATGGGCCTGTGAAGTGGGGTAATTCTTGTAAAGAATTAGACTCAAAGTCTAGTCTTTCCTGTGAGTGGGTGCTCTCCTGCTCCTCATAAATGGATGGGATGTCTTGTGGGAATTGGTCGTGTGCATCGTCCACAAGTTCAATAGGAGGTGGGACTTCACTCTCTTTAGCCCAATTGTCTTCTTGAATCTCGCGTAGGAATTCTGGTGTGAATCGATTCATAGAAGATGATGTGTCTAGCTCCGTAGAGTTAGGCACATAGGCTTCAGGCACATAGGCTTCCTGGGCAGAAAGACCTGCTCCTTCACTTGCCTTGTCCTTATGTTGAGAGGCGGGTTCCTTTTCTGACTGTGCAATTAGCTTCTCTATTCTTTCTAACAGTCCATCAAAGTGCAACTGTGCCTTCGCTGAACTAGAGATGTTAAATAGGCGACTGGCTTCAAACATGGTTTGAGCCAATTCCACCATCTTAGCACAAATTTTGGTTCGTTCTAGCTCTAGTTCTGCTCTAGGGTAACACTTTTCATGATCAGTTACGTTTGGCCCTTCTTGGATTCTGGCCTGATATGCTTTAAGCATCATATTAAGGTCCTCGGGAGTGGGATCTGCTAGGACTGATCCTACTCTAGGGGGTGGTGGAATTAGGTGAGGCGGGTTGGAAGGTGGCGGTTCGGATGGAGTTGGGAATGGTGGAGGTGATGGAGGTGGGGCAGTGTGAGAGGGAGTTTGAGCTGTGAGTTCAGTTATCCTGGCCTTTGTTTCTCTCAGGCTTTCCTCGAGTTCACTCATCTTTTTTGCCCATTGTCTTTTCATTCTTTCACGACTATCTCTCCAAGCTCTAGTCCTCTTCTTTGTCATGCTCTTCGTTTCACTAACATCTGGGCTCTTTTCCTGGCCTACGCTTTGGTTGTGTTGCAAGGCTTGGGCTCTAGTGATTACTTGTACTGGTGCAGTGGAAGTCACACTCCCTGTGGAGTCTACAACTAACCCAATAACGTTGATAGGAGTGATTTTTGGGGTTCTTTGGGCAATCTCGTAAGAGATGCTCCTTTCCACACTCCTGGCAATAGCCCTGGATCGTCACTGATTGGGTTTGGGTAGGTGCACGCATGGGGCAATCACGAATGAGGTGATCCCCCTGACATCTGTAGCATGGTCCTCTAGGGAATGGGGGTCTTACTTGTCTAGGTTGAGGTCTAGGGTAGGGGTTTGCATACATGACGTTTGTGTAATCTGACTCCCAACTAGGTTCATTTGGCTCGTCACTATAATAGGGCTCCCCATGTTCAGGAGACTGCATGTAGTAGGCCTGGGGGCTATCAACATGTGTAGAATCGAAACTATGGTCACTCGGGTCACTTTCAAAAAGCAATTGGGTTACCGGGACTATAGCTCTATTCAAATTTTCTTCTGCCGCTGCATACTTTACCGGAATTACATTAGCTGGGGCAGGGGGTTGTTGTGCTAACACGGGCTGAGGCCTTTGTTGGGCTTGATATTGTGGTTGATAATTTTGTTGAGGCCTAGTATACTGTTGTGGTGGGTATTGACTCTGGTATCTGCCTTGTTGAGGGTATGGCTGAGGGTAGGGTTGCCTAACCGCTTGCTTATTGTATGGGCAGTCTTGTGCGGTGTGATTGGTGTACCTTCGTTCTATGGTGCAGTACTGGCTACTAGGATTAACTTGGGGTTGAGCCATAATGGGACAGACATTCGCCATGTGGTCGCCACCACAAGTATAGCATCTTTTCACAGGGGCATACCTTGGGATCTGTTTGCTAGTGACACCTAATTTCTGAGCTACTTTCTCTGCAAGTTCCTCAATTGATGTGGATTATGTGGAAGAGAGGCTAGAGGCACTATCTGAATCTTTGTATATCTTGGAAAGCTCTAACTCCTCCCCTAGGTTATCCTCCATGTCAATGCACATGCGTACACACTCTTCTATAGTCCTAGGGTCCTTCAGATACACATATGATCTCAATTTGGTACTTAGCAATCCATCCAAGAATAAAGCCACTTGCTTAGCTGGCGTGGGTAGCTCAGGGACAGAGCATCTCTCCAAGTATTGCCTAAATCTTCTTCCAGTAAGTCTCACGGTCTCTTGAGGGGTTTGCTTGAAGCTGTGAATCAGCGAGGAAGTGTTATGTCTTATGCCACTTTTAGAGAATTCGATAATGAATGCCTCTAGGAGTTGGTCTATGCTCCTGAACTGCCTCTCATTCAATGGTTGGAACCACGTAAGGGCTGTGTTCCTAAGGGTTAGACCAAAGGCATTATATTGTGTGAATAGGTCCTCCACTTGTTCTGCTCTCAAGACTTGCCTAAACTCTGCCACATGATCGTATGGGTCTCCTGTGCCATCGAAGTAATTTTTCATGGACTTGACTAACTGAGTTGGTCTCAAAATCCTGGTGTGTTCTCTAGGTTGTGGTAGAGGGAACTCATCCACATTTCTTTGATTCTTGGGAGCTCTAAGTACCTCAGGTTCTACACTGTTTGATTCCGTCCTCGTTCTTTCTCTGCCCCCTAGGTTGGCAAAGCTTACTTCTGGCCTATCTCTACTTCTGTCTCTTTGAGTTCCATGAGCTTGGGATGTTCCAGCTCCAGGGTGACCATAGGACACATTCGATCTTGGTTGGGGGAAAACGAATTTACCCTTCCAAGTGTAAGCATGTCTATCATGTTCTGTAACCACAAAGATCCTCTCTGAAGCGTGATCTAAGTAGGTCACTCTGCCTGGGCTATCTGGATCCTTAAACTCATAGATTATGATTATTCCTATATCATTTGGCCGATCAGATTCATACCTCCAAAAGGCTTCCTCAGTCTCTCGATTGAGGAGCAAATCTATGCTCTTATTATCCTGGGGAATCCACTCTGGTGTGATAATCCTAGTGAGAACCGATTTTCCTCGAGGGGTTCTAGGTTCTGTACCCATGTTTCCTTGCTCTAGGTCGCCTAAGTCCGCTTCTGGGATCACATTTCCAAATTCGTCCGTCCTATCTGGGTGACTGGTGACTACGTATATGGTTCCTTCTTTGTCCAAGTATGCTCCGTTTTCAAACTTGACAGCTGGGTGCTCTAATCCTATGGATTGGTCAGGGTTTTTAATCTGGACCACAGATCTTCCTAGGCCGTCCTCATAGATGCTAGCACCTAATCGGTTGGTCCTAAGGTATTCTAGCTGTGTCTTGTACGGGCCTTCTACCCTATGCAAGTATGGCACTCCTGAACTTCGCGTAGGTCGGTCCATGCCTTGAGACATCTCTGATTCACTAGTCTCAGAGCTAGGGTAGTATGAGTGGTGGCTCAACTGCTAGACCCAAGACCTAGCAGTGTGGTTGACACTAGCCTCTGAAGACCTAAGACTTTGTCTATCTCTCCCTAGATGTCACCCTGATCTAAGGTTCATAAGCCTAATTGAATAGCCCAATTTTGCCCAAGTACAACCTCGTTGCAGAGCTCTTTTGTATCAGTCACTTGATTCTTTTTTAGTCGATTATCGTGTTTATGCTCTAGTCAGAAATCACGTCATCAGGAATATTTGAGTTAATTTTTCGCACTGTAAGTTGATCGTTCCACGTTAGATTCTTTCCTTTAAGGTTATCGCATCACGAAGAGATTATGTTTAATCTTGAACTTGAGTGCATAGGTAGTCTTCAACTTGATTGATGCCTATCGTTGCCCTGACTTACTCCTATCACTAGTCGTTCTTAGCCTAAGCTAGAAATTGACAGAGGGGGTTGAAAGTTTCCAACCTTTTGTTTCCTGCTTGGTTGCCCTTGAATGCCCAGGAAGTGTGTTCCCAAGCTTGCACTTACACTTGCTTAGAACGCCTTTCGATGCTCTCAATAGATCTGTAAGAGTTCCAAAGTTAGCTTTAAGATTTAAATTCCAAAGACAGAACCAATGATTCTCATTCCTGTAGCACAAATACTAATTTGCATAGTGATTTTTAGGAAAACAAATCTTAAGACCCCTGACTTTGATCCCCCTGGGTATGGTCAACTTCAAAATACCCTAGCTGAAAATGGATTTTGTATGAAAAAGTTATGACCGTTCAGGGTTCTAGGGTTAGGACAGGGTTCAAACAGGATCACTGTGCAACAGGTTTTCCCCAAGTTGTTTTCCTATGGCCTCCTTATGTGCTCTAGAGTAAAATGTTCATGCCCAAAATTAGCCAAACTCTTCAAATTAAAAACCCTAAAAAATTGGCTAAAATTGGTTGTCAATCGCGATGGACAGGGCAGTCAATCGCGATGGACAGGAGTCAATCGCGATGGACAGGATTCAATCGCGATGGACAGGAGTCAATCGCGATGGACAGGCAGTCGATCGCGACGGATGGGTGTCGATCGCGACGGACAGGGCAGTCAATCGCGATGGACAGGCAGTCAATTGCGACGGACAAGGCAGTCGATCGCAACGGACAGACAGTCAATCGCGACGGATAGAGCTGTCGATCGCGACGGACAGGCAGTCAATCGCGACGGATAGGCTGTCAATCGCAACGGACAGGCAGTCAATCGCGATGGACAGGCAGTCAATCGCGACGGATAGAGCTGTCAATCGCGATGGATTGAAATTTTGCAAATTTTTCAAAAATTTTTGTGGAAATGTGGTGCGCAGGGTCTCTAGTCCACTGTGGTGCACTCAGATTTACCAAAAGGTGAAAATTTCTATCAATTGCGATCGACAGAAGTCGGCGACTGCGAGACAGTTCTGCACATTTCCGTACCTACGCGACGTGCTGGAGGGGATGATGATGCTGAAACCTGCAAGAAACTCCAAAAGCATGCAGAAAATAGCACACAACAGTTCGCTCTCTCGCTCTCTCTTACAACTGAAATGAGGGAAATGAAAGGAGGAAGGGGATATAGTAAAAAACTGAAATTTTTGCGATGATGGAGATGGAGGTGGGAGATGGTGATGATGATGATGGTGATGAGGTAAGGAAAAGAAAAAAAGGAAAAGTGAAGAAGTTACCTACAACGCCAACGTCCCAAATCTACGTCTTACCATCACACGCTCGTCCTCAAAGCTCGATCCCCGGCAACGACGCCAAAATTTGGTGTAGCTCAGTGATGAGTAGCACCTCCTTTAATGTCAATCCGGGAAGACGTGAGGATGGTATGAAGACCTCGAGCAAGTGGAGGCACAAGTGCGTGAGTGAGAAGCACACAAACATGCACACACATACACACACACGCGCACACACGGCAAGACAAAGAGTGAGAAGCAATGGAGTTCTTAGATTACTTTCAAGAAGCTCTTACAAGTTCATTTCAATTACAAGCTAACCTCAAAAATGAGCTCTCTAGCTCTATTTATAGTTTTTGACTAGGTTTTGGCCTTGTCCAGACCTAGTGTCCGGCCTAGTTAAAAATTAGGTTCTCTATCCTATTTGGAGGTTCAAACGAAGTCTAAAAAATGTGAAAACTGACAGGTAGATACTTCTAAAGCTCCTCAAGCTCAAGGACTCCTTGGCTTGCACAAAATGGAGCTACAAAAATGTGAAATGGTATTTACAAGGGTTTTTAGTGATGAAAATCACTATTGTTGTAGGGATTTCTTCTAACATTTTGATATACATTTCCTAGAGCTCCCTACTTGCTCCTTCTCCTTGTGTCCACCTCTCTTATGTGCATAAATGTCTTGAAAAAATATTGGCCTACTTGCCAGATCGTCGTTGATTGCTCTGTCTGCTTGTACTTTCTCTTCTCTCTGACTCCCTTCTTAAGCTTCCTTGCCTAGTGAGTCCTTCAGTTCCAACAGCAGTGATTGGCACAACTTGCTATTCAATATGTGTTCTTTCTAAGAGTGTACGCTTTCATATAATGCACGAGTGACTTGTGCGAGCTCTATTTCATGGTGATGAGATTATAAAAAAGGACTGTTATGATGGTAATATCAAACAAACATATGGAGAGGAGAGCCAAGGCCTCTAGAACAACCAACATAGAGAAGGCACATTCTCTACGGCATGGGTGAGAGAGAAAGACGGATAGGGGTATGGTTGTTCGCACCAAATTCTATATTTCCAAGTAGTTGGGAGACCCCATGACTATAAGCAATGGCACCCAATTCCAAAGAAATCACTGCTACTATGGCTGAGATGGAGCATAATGAAAAAAGAAACAATCAAGAAAGCTTCTGGAAAATCAAATATGAACAACATTGGCTGTGGATGGATGGTCCACATTTGTGGTCAATCATTACAAGGATGTTGAATTAGGGCATGCTTGACATAAGTAGTGATGTCATGTCTGTCACACTAAACATCATGAACATCATGAGAGATACCTCCAAAGGAGGCCACATGAAACTGCTCAAATTCAAGGGATAAATATTTTTGCTCAATTAAGTCTCCTTCATTTACATGGGAGATAGGGAGATGAAGATGATATAATAAGAATGTATGAGTTGTTTAATTGAGTGCCTTTTGAGGAAGGTCACGTCTATCTAAATAGTTGAATGGGAACTTTCAATGTATACATTCAATTTATAGGAGGGCTAAGAAGGCACAGTCAAGTTGTACTATGAACCTTCAAAATCTAAAAGTTAATGAATCCTAGCCCCTTGTAAAGGAATCAGACCACCTTGGATAATACTCAAGGTAGGACCTTCCCAATACTTTAAAAGATAGAGTACCCCATATGTACTCTATATCGCATCAAATTATGTATCTCCAAAAGGCATCAAACGCTATATCTACTCTCAAGCAAGTGACACTCAAAGCCCGCTACAAGACCAAGCTCAAACATCAAAGGAATGCTAAGAAAAAATTGAAGATCAAGGCATCTACAACATGAAGCATAGATGGAGAAGGTCCCATCAATGTATCACAATAAAAACTACATCACCAACAAGGATTGAAGAGGAGCAAAGCACTAAAGCTCAAAGGACGTAATCAAACAATCTTAAGGGCCACAAAGCTCAAAGAAAGAACCACCTACCCCATGATTTAAACCCTTCATATGTCTAGGGATCACATATGTCCCTAGATCCCCAAATCCACTTGGATCCCAAATGTCCAAGTATATGTCTTGGGATCTCATATGTCCCAAGATCCAAGGGATGCCATATCATTAGGAAAAAAAGTGAACCCTGCATGTTCCTTGTAAGGATCCCTAATTTTTAGGAATTAAGCTTAATTCTATTCTGGTTTAAGGGGACACGGTGAATAGGGCACTATTTAGTATGTTGAAGTAGGCTTTTTTTAGGCTTTACTAAGCCTCTCTCTTTCTTCTTCTAGAGAGAGAGCAAGAGAATCTACTTTCCACATCATCAAACTCATGCATGTATTTGAATAAAAAAATGGTTTCTTTCAAGTCTCATTTTTAGTCTATATTAACTCAAAAGAGCCCATTTTTTAATATATATGTTAGAAGTCACTTTTTTGGGCCCATTTTTTAAAGTTTATTTTAGAAAAAGTATAATTTTCAAACTCCCTCCAAAAGTAAGTGCCACATCATCAAATCCATGACTATGCTTCCCCAAGAAAATGACTTTTTTCAAATTTCATCATTTTTAGCCATACACAGTGGAAAAATACACTTTAACCCATACACATACAAGAAAACATATTTTTCAAGCAAAACATATGCTTTAGAGTCCCTTCCAACCAGTTTTCCACTTTTGTTTTTTATATTATTGGTCATTAGCCAAGATGGTGTTGACATGTATCACAAAGTCCACAGAAGAACGTCCTCATGCTCCTGCATCAACAAGTATCCATGTTTGTGTGCCTAGAGATTTTGCTCCAAATACACAATGCAACAATGATGCCAATTCTCAAAATGAACGTCGTGCAGCTGGAGAAATAAGTCTTGATCTTTGGACTCATGGTTCACTATATCCTCTTGATCCAATATCTTCTTACCATCCAACATTCCATAACCTCTCAACTTTACTTTAGTTCATTGGTGCAGGTGAAGCTAGACTATTAAGTTATTGCAAGCGATTATCTACACATTCACATGCTACTTCTGAGTATTGGTTCCAACAATATCAACTCCATCATAGGAGGGTGGTCACTTTAGAAAGCACAATCATATCTTTACAAAAACAACTTGCAGATTTTGCACAGGATATGGAAGCAAAAGAAAGCACAATTTCAAAGTTAAATGCCAATCTCCAGTAGCTAAAAGACACTCCACTTGGTATGAGATATAGGAAAAGAGCATTGTCATCCTTTGAAGCTCTTTCCGTAGGTGACGGAGCACGCAAACGACGTATACATGCAACAAGATGAGTGTTTGTTTTACTTTTATATGTTTTAATGAAGATTTATGGAATCTTTCATTGTGTAGGTCATTTATTTAAGACATAACTGCTTGATCAACAACACAAGACCAATTCAAGCTGATGAATAGTTGTATAAATAGCAAAGAACTCACTTCTGCTATAGAAACACCCATAGGAAAGTATATTAGAGTTGTTGTTGAAGCTGAGTTTTCAGAGAAGTTAAAAAACCTTATCAAAGTGCAAGATGTGCAGGCAATATGTGATGAAGCGAGGATCAGTAGAAATGGGTATACTGCAATGTACACCCTTCTGAGGCAAGCCACTATAAAGTGTCTATCAAAAAAAAAAACTTGTAATGAGGATGTGACTCATACTATTGGATAATATTTATTCATAGAAAACACTATGCGTGCCTCTGTTTATCATCCAAACATTCCCAAGAAGCAATCAAAGATCCTATCTACACAAGGATTTACTTACACTAAATTCAACAATATATTTATGGATCTTCAGAAGCCTCAACAAGCAATGGTTCACTTTTATGGTTCAACAATCAAAGGTAACCCTACTACATTTTATTTGGTGTTGAAGTTTTATTACATTCAAGTGTCATATTAAGGTAATGTTTCCTCTTTTGTGCAGACTGTAATGTTAATAAATAAACAATCTTGTTAATAAATAAACAATCTTGTTACTAAATAAACAATCTTGATGAACATTCAAATGTACTTATAAATTGTTGCATGCTTATATGCACCCAGAGGAGTCTAGATATTCTCTAATCATTGCACATAAGAAGAGTCTTTCACACTTTCCCAAGTTTAGGTTGTAATTGAGGGACTTAGACTTCCAATATTGGGCAACTAGTGCATGCAATGGCCTAGGAATGCAAAAAAAAAAAGGTCTGCCATGGAAACGGGGCAGGGCCCATCCTCGCGTTTTTGTGGCAGGTCTTTTTTTGCATTCCTAGGCCAGTACAAGCATTTTGGGCAACAAAACTTAAAAGAACTACTAGAAAAATACTGATTAAACTGTGCAAAACTTATGAGATTGTCAAAAACATAAAGACACAATTGATTGAACGTACATGGAAATCAAAAAAACAATAATTGGTATTATAAATTTTTTATAATTGGTTCTTGGCCTTGAGCCTCTCCACTACATTCTTTCTTCTCTGAAAAGACAGTGGCAATTGGTAAGTCAAAATTGATTGGGATATTAACTTAGGATCTCTCAATCCAAGACCTAAAGCTATTCCTATTTGACCTAATATTTTTCCTCTAAAAGTTAACTCCTAGGGTAGTAAGGGCAAAGGACTTCCCAACCATAATTACATAATTGGTCCCTTGCATTATTGTAGATAGGCACAAAAGTTTGCTCAAGGCCTTCAGATACCCAGTCATGAAGTGTCCTTGAGGGAAAAAGTCCTTGTGGATTATAACAAAATCTTCCTTTGGCAATTTCCTAATGTAATGTGCAACACATACAAGGAAGAGACAATAAGAGAGGTAATGGAAGGAGAAAAGATACTTCTCATTACTCAAAGTACAAATGTTCTCTTACAAATCTCACACCTCAAACTAGCTACCTAAAAAATGAGCTCTCTAGCTCTATTTATAGTTTTTGAGGTGAAATAACGTGTTTCATATCTAATTGTTGATGACATGATTGCTCCTACATCATCTCCATTTGTATCCACATGAGTGCATCTCCATTTTTCTTTAAGATCTCCATTGAGGAATGCACTTTTGACGTCCATCTGGTAAATGGGCCACTTAAAGTGAGCACTTAGTGCTACGATGATTCTTATGGTTGTGAATCTTGCAGTAGGAGCAAAGGTTTCTTCATAGTCAATGCCATGTTGTTGCTTGTATCCCTTAGCGACTAATCTTGCCTTATATTTATCTAGAGTGCCATCAGACTTGTATTTGACTTTGTATATCCACTTGACTCCTATGACTTGATGGTTGGTTGGTTTGGGAACTAATCTCCAAGTCTTGTTCTTTGCTATTGCATCGAGTTCCTCTTTCATAGCTGCTTCCCACTCTGGTTGGCCTTGAGCTTCTTTGTAGTTGGAAGGCTCTGGAATTTGCTGAATTTGGTGCATTAGAGCATAATTAACATAATGACTTTGTTCGAGTTGCCTCTTATCAAGTAGCCTTTGAGATCGGTGTGGTTGGTGTGAAGTACTGGCTTCTGAGTTGGAGTTTGGAAATACTGAGTCCCTCTCTGAAGTGTAGATAGGTGGATTAAGACTTATACTTGAATCTTTTCTTGAGTATGTGGAAGCTTCATTGAAGATCACATCCTTCGAAATGGTGATGGAGTGGTTTTCCATATCATATAGATGGTATGCCTTTGATTGTTCACTGTACCCTATGAATATGTGTTTCTTGGAGTTTGATTGTAACTTGTTTCTATCTTCTTTTGGTACATGGACAAAAGCTTCACTACCAAAGACTCGAAAGTAATTCACATTTGGTTTTCTTCCATAGTATGCTTGGAAGGGTGTTTTGTTGTGTAATGCACTTGTAAATCCTCAATTAAGAATGTGAACGACAGTATGCATGACTTCTACACATAACTTGTAGGGTAGATCCTTGTGATGAAGCATAGTTCTTGCCATTTCCATCACACTGCGTATCTTTCTTTCAGCTACTCCATTCTGGGATGGAGTATGAGGCTGAGTGAATTGTCTTTTGATCCCTTTCTGGCTGAGAAATTTATCAAAGTCATGATTGATAAACTCACTAGCTCCATCTAATCTGATGGTTTTAACTTTAGTCGAAGCTTCATTCTCAACTTCCTTGATCCAACTTTGAAACTTAGAGAATGTGTCTGCCTTGGACTTCAAAAAGTATAAGTATACCCAAATATGGCGAGAGTGGTCATCTACTAGAAGATAAAAAGTAGAGGGATCCACTCAGGGATGGGGTGTTCATGGGTCCACATAAGTCCATGTGGATAATGGCTAGAGGGTTCCTCGCTCATGTTGAAGCTTCCTTGGGAACTGGGACCCTATGTTGCTTGCCTTGGGTGCAAGCTTGGCAGACGTCAGTAAGTTGCCCTATCTTTGGCAATCCCTTCACAAATGAAGAGATTTTTTATAAGTAAGAGGTGTGGCCAAATCTTTGGTGCCACAAACTTGAGGTTGATTCTTTGGATACAAAGCAAGATAGTTTGTAGAGGCCCTTTTCTTCAATACCTTGAGCAATGACATCCTTTGTATGGGGATCAACTACCTTAACTGAGGTGTTATCAAACCATACTTGTTTGTCCTGATCTGTAATGGCCTTGACAGAAAGTAGATTCATACATAAATGTGAAACAAAAAGAACATTGGATAAAGACTTGCATTCCTCCATGGTAATTTGAACTTTTTCTTTTCCTTCGATGGGTAAACTTTTTTTGTTGCCAAGATAGACTTCTCTTGTGTGCTCTTCGAGTTCTTGAAAGGAGTCCTTGTCATTACACATATGGGAGGTAGCTCCGCTATCAAAGATCCACTCATGCGGGGAGCTAGAAGTAACTAGGGCATTGGCTTCTGTGGAGACACTAGAGCAGTGGGATCTATGTTGGGATCCTTTGGATGCTTACCTAGACATAGAAGCCTTCGAAGATTGTTTCATTTTATAGCAAAAATTTTCTAAGTGTCCTGATTTTCCACAAAAATTACAGGTGAACTTCTTCGATGAATTATGCGATCCTTGCTTAGATCCATTGCTAGCATGATGACTTGTGGTTTTGCCCTTATTGAATGGGCCTTTGGCCTTCATGGCAGACTCTTTGGAGGAATTCGATTTGGCTCGCGAGTCATGAAGGAGCAATAGTCGACGAAGCTCTTCCCAAGTTAAGACTTGATCGTGATTATACAAAGTTGTGACAAATATCTTGTATGACTTAGGGAACTTGTTAAGAAGCCTAATGGCAATGTCTTCACTAGAGATCTGCCTATCACATAGTGCTAATTTACATTAGTAGTCCTCAAATTGGGCTATGACCTTGGTAATTGTGTCGTGTGGCCGAATGATCAAATTATGAAACTCGACCTCTAATGCATATATTTTCAAAGGGGTTTTGTCTTCATACAAAGCGGCTAATGTATCCCAAGCGTCCTTGGATGTCTACAGGTCGCGATATGTCCTTTCATTAGTTTTCGTCACAGGGAAGTAACAGCTAACCTAAAGCGCGTTTGTCCTTGACATTCCACACATGCCAATTGTCTAAGTTGGTATCCCTATTGGGTTCGGGATCTGACCCGTCTACTACCTCATGAAGGAGATTCGTATAGAGATATGTGCTCATGACATCTTTCCATAGATTGTAATTTTGTCCATTGAGGCATTCATCCTTAGGCATAAAAATATGGATGAAAGAGGATAAGAAGTTAGCCATGGATAATGAGCTATCTTCACTTTTGGTCATTACAAAGCTTTGAGAATAAAGTGTTTAGAAACACTATCAAAGACACTTGCAAAAATACCGCTTCAAAATAATTGCAAAACTTGAAATGAACAACTGGACACCACACTTAAAATTCTTAGGGGAGAGGGGGCTTAGAGTAGCCATGCACTTATACAACACCAAGATAAGTTGATGCGAGAGGAGGGGGCTTAGATTAGCTCGTTGTATATCAACTAAGCCTTAGAGTATGCTTGGATACACAAGAAACTATGTGGGTGGGCTTAGACTAGCCTCCAACCCACAAGGGTGCACACACATAATACTTCTGTTTATATTTTGAGTGTACAAAGAGGGAGGCACTTAGTGCCTTGAGTGTGCCAAAAGAGTCAATACTCTTGCTTAAAATGTGCTTATGGTGGCAAAAAAAAATGAAGGGTGAACCCTTGGAAACGTTATAAATTAGCACTTTGAGAAATGCCAAATGGTGATATCAAAGTGATGCCCCTCGAGACAAGATCAATAGAGAGGAAAGATTGCTAATTGAAATGTTCCAAAATGAAGTTGACTTCGAAACTGCTAGATATAATGTGATCGCCGGAGGGAAATGTATCGTGAGGAAGTGTCACCTTTAGATGTGTGGAGAAATGACAAAGCAGAGCATTGGGAGGAGAAAAGTGCCGATCATAATTCCTAGAGGCAAGTTAAACTCTGGCGCACTCACAGACATCCCATACATGGATAGATCGACCCAAATGCACTGAATACTATGCAGTGAATGTGCTCTGCCTATGACCACCGCCATAGTGGGATCAAGAGCCAGAAGGGCACCCCTTACTCCGTCAGACAATGAGTCGATGGACCGTGGAGCCCTACAGAGATGGTGCGTATCGAATGAATGATGAATCTCTCTCTTTTTCTCTGACGATGGTGGCGCGACGTTTATGTTGTGTGCAAAGGAGCCAGGGAGTTCCTCAAGTTGCCAGTCGATATTGCCAGATGCAACGTATGGTGTCGCTTCGCTTGTCTCTCTCTGTTATGCTTTCATGCGAGGTAGGTGCCACTAGACTGATGAAGCGTGCTCCCGTCTAGCAAGGTGGCTCGCACACAAACCTCAGTTACCACTCGTTCTCAGAGAGCCGTTCTCCCTCGCACTCCAGGTGAGTGGGACAAGTTTGATTGCAGACGACGACTAGAATGGTGTGGGCATGCGACGGGCTTGTTAAGCACAGCACCTCTATCACTCTTGTTTTCTCTGTGTGTGTGTGTGTGTGTGTGTGTTAGAGGAGAGATGTGTGGCACGCTTCGACTGATCTTGTGCTCTCTCTCTCTCTCACCCGAGAGAAGGTGCAGATATGATGAAAATGATCTAGTAGCTGAGTGGTGGTTAGATCCAGCTAAGGGGTGCTCAAAACCAGACGGAGATCTCGTTTCTCCCGCTCTATCTCGAGCTCTCACCTTGGCGCTGAAAGGCAATGGCCTTTGTCACAGTGCTCTTGCTCTAGTGCTGAAAGCAAATCGACACAGAGGAGAGATTTTTGCTCTCTCTCTCTCTCAGAGAGAGCTTGGTACAGGCGAAGCGGGGTCTCTGTGTTAGAAGTACAGAGGATGATTCATCTACTTGAGTACACAGAAAGCTCTTGATTCCAGAACCAAAGGCAACAAAAATTTTCGATTCTTCAAGCGACATTCATTAGCACAAAGGCTAAAAATTGACGTATGAGGACCAAAGATGAAGCTTATGAAAAAAAAAACGAAGTGCATATGATAAGACTCAATGATCACACAATGCTCAATGTTCAGCCTTCAAATATACCATGAGCACAATACATCACTTTGAAGAGATAAGAGGTCATGGAAACCTTGGGATATTCAACTAACTTCAAAGAAAAGTGTTTATAAACACTATCAACAAAGAGAATTACTCAATTATGCATAAATGTGTTTCGCAATGAAAAAGTATCACACTCAATCCACACATAGGGTGGGAGGGAGGGGAAAATGGGATAAAAGGTGTACAAAATGATGAAGAAACGGGTGGGAGGGTGGGCCAATGGGTGAAATGAGTCCCAAAAAATTGATGGCAAAAAGGCACCTCTCAATGAGGAGAAAGCACACCACCAAAGTAAAGCACCAGCACCACCAAAATGACCACCAAAATGCACCACCAAGACCTCCACCTAGCGCTCTGATATCATGTAGAGAGTACACACGCGGAAGCAAAATGAAAACTAAAGTACTCTCACAAAACAAAGAATGTGTGACACACAAAATGAGTAGACCATGAAATGGGTAAACTCATGTGGATTAGAAATGAGATTGCCAAGAGCATGGAGTAGGCTTCTAACCAAGTACAAATGAGATTGCGAAGAGCATGGAATAAGCTTCTAACCAAGTACAAATGAGAGGAGAGGCCCTCCTTATATAGATTTGGGAGGGACTCTCAAAAGTACATCATATATGGGATAAGTCTCCTGAAAGGAGAATGAATACAACTAGTAGAAGCACATGGCAAGGTACCCAAATACAAAGGAAATACAATATAAAATGGAAATAGACTAGAAATGGAGTGCCTCCTAGATACAAAATGGAGGATACAAATGTAGACGAAATAGGAGCAATCATGTCATCAACACTTTTGGGATCTTTTGACCTATCAACATAGCTTCAAATTGCATGAAATTTGGTGAGCATGTTAAAAACTTAAACCTCTACTATCGTAAAAAAATTCATAAGAAATGGCTTTTCCTACATGATGTTATGAATACAACAATATGCAATAGTACCATTTCATTTTGGAAAAAATAAGTTCAATGTCCTTTAATGATTCTTCCTAAGAATTTGAACCAATTCTTGCCTCGAATTAAACCATTTTGATGGAATTATATGCACGAGCATATGCATTAAATAGTCATCAATGCAATGCTTTGTAATATATCATCAATAAAAAACTTGATTTTGGCAAAATCGAATCATCTTATCTTTCATTTATCTAAAGTCAATCACAAAAGAAAATAGATCATTAACTCAATGAACCAATCATTTAGCTATGATTTGATCCCTAGTGCATATACTTAAATGATGTTAGTCTCCCTTCATGTCTAATCTTTAATCAATGCACAATCATTAGATATATTTTTCCATTTTATTCTAAAATTATTTATTTGAAAGGTTACGTGCATTATTAAATACCTACAGACAGGTCTTTGAAAAGAAAGTATTAATGAGTGCACTTCATTCATTGCTCCTATGTGCATATAAATGCATAAAAATTCATTTCTTTAATCTATAAATAAATCTTTCCAATGGAAGATATAAAAGAAATAATTCAAAAACTAGATTCTCATAATAAAACAACCAAAAGCATATTTCCCTTTTCCCTTTTAATTCATTTTCTATGAGAATTGAGATATAACTTTATCTTTATGATTCTAAATCAAGAGGAATCTAAGAAAATCTCTCTTTTATGAGATGCAAACATCTCCCATAAGTATCTATGAAAATGTAACAAAGCAACCCAAGCATCAAGGATTTCTCACAATCCTACACAATCAACTTGAAATCCTTCTATCGATGGTCATTAGTAAGCAAAACCTATCAAATATCTATCATTAGAAATATCCCAATCCATAGCATTTTGAATTTCTGGACTTGGATTTGGACATATGTAGGCCAAGATATGGCCGATTTAGTGAGTATAGGTAGTGAACTCGGTAGTCAAATGAGAGGAAATATGAAGTCCATGGTCTCTCTCTCTCTCCCATTCTCTCTCTATCCAGTTCTCTCCCTCCGTCTCTCACTTGCTTTGATGGTTGGAGAAATCGACTTTTTTTTAGAATTTTCTTCGCAAGAACTTATGCGATGAAAAAATTGCTTTGATGATTGATCACCCTCTTTTGTTTGCCCAACTTTTTGTATATGATGATCACCCTCTTTTGTTTGCCCAACTTTTTGGCATCACATATGGGTCTTTCTTGATAAACTATCACATACATGATGCTTCCCTTCTCTTTTAAAGAACCATCCCTTACACGTGATAGAAATCCGATTTAGTAACCGCCAATCTGAACCACCACGGGCATTAAACTGCCCCAATTGAACTTTGTAATGGCAAAATTGTGCATATTTCCAGCGTCATTTCCAAACTTGAAGCCCTCTAATACATTTGTTCTGCCCAAGGCTCATTCGTTTTCCATACCACCTCTTTGTGTCGATGATATAGCCTTTTTTTTTGGAGAGTACAATGAATTGTAAAGACAACACACCTGACCTCGTAAGGTAGAGGCACCCATCTTGAGGAACTCTGAGGCATCCGCTCGTAGGTGGGACTTGATCCCTGACCATCTACCTATGAGTACAAGGCACATCCGCTAAAGGCACATATGTCGATAACATAGCCATTTCTCCTACGACAAACTATCGACTCTACATGTGTATCAAACCCACTATGCTACTGGTCTCCTTCGTCGGTCATCAAACCTCTTCCTATCCATTTCGCTGTTAAGACCCGTCATATGCTTTATGACCCTTCTACTCCTTCCTCACCCTCTATATCCCTCATTATGTGTACTATCCTTTTTGAGAGTACAATGAATTGAAAACACACTCCACACACCCAACCTCGTAAGATGGACGCACCCATCTCTGAGGAACTCAATAGATACATGTCCATCCAAGACTTAACTCCAAACTTCCTCCCATTTTCCTCCCATTTTTTTTTTCTTGAGAGTACAATGAATTAAAAACACACTCATTGAAAACACACTCGCACACCCAACCTCTTAAGATGGAAGCACCCATTTGTAAAGAACTCATAGATACATGTCCAGCCAAGACTTGATCTTAAGACGTCCTCCCTTTTTTTTTTTGAGTACAATGAATTAAAAACACACTCACTCCCAATCTCGTAAGGTGGAGGCACCCATCTCTGAGAAACTCTTAGATACATGTTCAACCAAGATTTGAACTCAAGACTTCCTCCCAGAGACTCAAGGCATCAAACCACTTGGCTATGCAAGCTTGGCCACATCTATACTATCCTTGTTACACCCATTGATACACAACAAGTTGCGAGATCTGGTTTCCTGTACCAAACTCACCTTTTCTTTGCTGGTCTGATTCAGACTGGAGGGGCAGAGATGGATTCACAAAATTCCACCACTGATGGTGTGTCTGTTTTGGCAAGATATGAGCCGCATGGTTTTCCAAAAAAAAAAAAACAAAGCTCTGACCATGCGAGGCGAAAAACAAAGCTTTGCTGCTCTCTAGTCTGCTGAAGCAGAATTCCTTGCACTTGCCCTCACAAACAAAGGCTGCTCTCTACTCTGCTGAAGCAGAATTCCTTGCACTTGCCCTCACAAACAAAGAGGGCATATGGAAAAGTTGTTGTCGACACTACACCATTGAAGATTCTCTGCACAACCAATCTTACATCCACCTTGCAAGCAGTCCGAAACATGTGGATCTCAAGTATCCACTTCCTCCGGAGCTGATCAAACTCAAAAGAAATATCAATCTGAAATACCAAATTGAGACAATACTCCCACACCTCATGTGGGCAGATATGCTCACTGAAGGATTGAGAACTGACAAGTTCATATTATGTGGGAAACACTTGGGGTCTTGATGGAGTATCACAATAACTGAATCCACCTTGCAAGCAGTCCGAAACATGTGGATCTCAAGTATCCACCTCCTCCGGAGCTGATCAAACTCAAAAGAAATATCAATCTGAATTATCAAATTGAGACATACTCCCACACATCTCATGTGGGCAGATATGCTCACTGAAGGATTGAGAACTAACAAGTTCATATTATGCGGGAAACGCTTGGGGTTTTGATGGAGTATCACAATCACTGAACCACATGCCCCAGTTAAGAGGAAGTATTTCACCCACGTGTAACGTACCTGGAGAGCCACCATACCACTTTGTAAAACGACACATCTCTACCCATGTCGGAGCGGACATGGATTAACGATACAGTAAGATCGATCACCTACTTTTCCTATCGCCTTGTGGTCGCCAAGGTTATATCACTTTCCGACCTTAACCCTTTGTATTATGCAGAAAATGGCACTGCTTTCTTGCACCAATTAGCACAAATCAAGAAGAGCAAGAAACAGACGATAAAGATACAGACGATAAAGATACAGACTTAACGATAGAGATACAAATCCACGGAGAATAAGATCGCGCTGAAAAATCACTTCCACCATGGATGATGGAACTCCTCGAAGGAAAAATCCGCTTCGTCTTTCGCTTTTACTGTCGCAACGCGCATGAAAGACCAGACAACTGTCGTGAAATTTTTGCAGCTGTCGCAACGCGCATGAAAGACCTGACAACGCGCATATGTTCCATAAAATTTTTGCTACCGCAACGCGCGTGAAAGACCTGACAACGCGCATGTCTCACAAATTTTTCCCACGATTGCTCCAAACAAAATACTGTACATAACACACTTCTGAGGAGAAATTAAAATAATGAACTAACATTAATGAATTAAAGATGTTAATCAACATAATGCACTGACAATCAAGAAATTAATAATACAATAAATCAAAGATGTTAATCAACCATGCACTAACAATACAATTAATTAAAGATGTTAATCAAAACAATTAACTAACAATATAATGAATTAAAGATGTTAACACATGCTGAATTAAAGATATACACAATGCTGAATTTAAAAAGAAATCACGGACAAAAAAGAAAAATAACTAACAATATAATGAATTAAAGATGTTAACACATGCTGAATTAAAGATATACACAATGCTGAATTTAAAAAGAAATCACGGACAAAAAAGAAAAATAATGAGCTGACGAAAATGAATTAAAGATTTTGCACAGATGCGAATATGGACACTGCATCTCTGAAAAATCTTTAATTCACTATTGTGTACATTGTCGCAAAGTAAATATGCGAAAATGAATAAAATACTGAATGAAAGAACTTTCACAGATGCGAATATGGACACTGCATATGCAAAAGCAAAATTAAAGCACATATTCACGAAGATTACTCTTAAAGAACACAAAGCATATATTCAAGAAAACATAACATTATCTCTTATATGAACGACAATTCTCTACAAAAGTTTTTAAACTGTGTAGCGTTTCTGATTTCTTCTTCCAAAAGCAAATAATATACGGCGATACATCGTAAAAGGACAAATGATCGATACTAAATACCTAGACTACATTAGGAACGATGAACGCAAAACACCACGATTAAAGCTATGGCAGGCGCGAAGAAGCAGAAAAGCAAAACCACTCTCATTGGATACTAGTGAGAGATTAGTCTTCCTGGATGCGGTCGGTAATAATAACAAGAGCAACCACGAAAGACTGGTCCACATTGGGGTGGATTATCACAGAGAAGGTGTGTTTATCCATCAACACATTACCCACACTGTATTTTCGCTTCACCTGCAACACGCAAAGGAGCTGTATCAGAAAACTATCCCGCAAGGGTATGATTTTCAAACATTGGCGTAAATTCTCGGGACCGCAACATGCGACAACGAGAAGCATTGTATACCTCGGCAATCAGTTGATCTTTATGGAAGATCTGAGCCTCTCGCTCGAAGAAGTTCCCTTTCACTTCGAAATCCGGACAATCATCATTCTCGTTTCCTTTGAGAAACACTTTCAAGTGCGTCTTCATTTGGACCATCGAGCTTTTCTTAACGGAGAAGATGATTTTGTCGTCGTCAAAATGCTCACCTTTGGCAACTTCCCATCTTTCATGCATGCTTCTCAACTGAAGCACAGATCATTAAACAGCCGCGGATTATAAACAAGAAAAATCCCCAGGTTTCACAGCACCAAAACAGTCCAAAAGTGGGACTTAAACGCGATTGAATTTTGTAGGATCCCAGATAAAATCTTACCTTCTTTCTGGCTACCAGAATCGCGTGGCCATGATGGTCCTGCAAGACGCACCTGTCACGAATGCTTAGAACATGTCCATCCATCTTGAAGACAATTTCACCTTGGGCGTTGGTGACATTGTAGCTCTCACCGCTCAGGCTCATAGCCTTCTCGGAGACCGTCAGCTCAACAGGAATGTCTGCCTTGTACTGCTCGGGATAGATGTGGAAATGCATGATGACGTACGTGAAGATTGTAGCAGGTGATATGATAAAGCAACAAGTCTTGCACAGAACAGCAATGGGAAAGAGCGATGGTACAAGAGGTGAAGAAGATTGGTGAGCTTATAAAGCTTTAGACGCCTTGATGTGTATCTACGTTTGCGCGACATGTGTCTCTCTGCGTCAGCCATGTGTAATGCACATCAACTATGAATGTCAAATCGAAATCCAGCACTTCGCGCCGATGCGATCCGGGTGTGAGAGTGCAGTGCAAATTCCATAGTTTCTGCTCGTTGATGTTTGCACTGAATGCGCCTGCCCAGTATCTACCACTGTCGAGCCTGCAAACCATTGTGCGACACATTTCTTCTTGAAGATGCAACAAAGAAAAAACTGAGAAGAGAAAGAAGCATACAATCTCCAAGGAGACGAAGAGGCACCATTACAGCAAAGAGTCAAAAGATCATGGTCAGCTTACAATCATAATACCTAGGAAAAGGAGACACTCTCGAATTACATGGTTTATAATTTTTTGGTAAACCTTCAAGGGAACCTCAAGGGCTTCTTCTTTCATGCATATTGGCAACAATCCTAAAAGTACAACTTAGAGAAATACTAAGATCAACTGCATCATCTTCAAAAATTTAACAGTTAGTTGGCCCTCCATAAAATCCAAAGGCTGGGATCCATGTTAGTGTAAAAACCAGCCAACAACTCCTTGTAGTTGAACAACCTTGGGGGTAAAGAGACTTGTAGGAAGAGTGCAAAACATCTTGGAGATCTATTTACAATCCTCCAAGCCTAAACAAGCTTAGCTTTGGACCTTCCATCACAAGCTTAGCATTCACAACCCTCTCACCAATCCACAATCCTTTGTGGATGATTAACCATAAAAGAACAATGCACTTGATTTCAATACGAAAGTACTGAAAGCAGATAACCTAACCTAATCTGGCTAGCCTTACATTCAAGTAACCTAACCTGGCTAGCCTTACATTCAAGTTAAAGATAAACTCTCTTAAACAATTAGGTAAAACCACCACAGTTAAAAAAGAAGTTTGCTAAACAACTTATCGGAGGAATGACATCACACCCAAGAACCACCATAGGAGTCTGAGAATAGGCCACAACCCCTATAAGCTATGAGTGGCCCCACGTCTTCATAATAATACATCAAATGGCTCATTTTGGTGTAGATGTTTGGAAGCCTTTTCATGTGATTTACTCCACATTTCTGCAAGCTAAGGATTGATTGCCTCACCATCCAATATTTTACAAGACATTTTTGCACTTGATTCTAGAAAGGGTCACTTTTTAAACTTGAACATAAAAGTGAACTAAACCTCATTTGTATGGCTTTTTTTCATTCTCTTTTCTAATAGAGTGAGTTACTTGGAAGCTATTGTGCCTTCTCCATCAGTGAGGCTTGCTGGCATGTGTGTGAGTTTTAGCATGTGCATGTGTGTGAGACTTATTGTGAGCATGCATGTAACTCCTAGCAGGTTGAAGGTCTTCGCTAAGTGGGTTGCAAAGACAATGCACCTTGAGGGCATGAACTAATGGAAAATCAATTGCTAAGTCTTGGGAACAATGCCAATTAAAGTTCAAACAATTGATTATAGAAAACTTTACAAAAAACAACACCCTTGCTATGCAGAGACATCATTTGCTAAAAACACACCCAAAACAAGGGGGTAGAGGTGAAAAATAAACATAAAACAAGTTTAGCATATAGCCTAAGGCCATCGGAACCATAAAGTACATCCAAATCTATTCTTAAGACCCATTTGCAGAAACTAGTCTAAATCTAGTATATAGCCTAAGGCCATCGGAACCATAAAGTACATCCAAATCTAGTCTTAAGACCCATTTGCAAAAATTGGCTTCTAGGGGATATCATTTTACGTTGTTGAACTTATTTTGACACAAAACTAGGAACTAAGTAAGGCTACCTTGTATGGATATCCCCTTAAGCTTAAGAAAAAAGTTTGGGGCCAAAAGGGTTTCATTAGAGCCTTAAAACATCCAACAATATCCTTAAAATAATCCTATTGAGGCAATCCTTGATAACCTGTTTCATGATTTTCACCCCCAAGAGCTTGATTTGATGTAACTTCTTATTCAAAATCCACTTTTCGAACTCTAGAGCTCATTTTAAAGCTTGTTTTGAATCCTAGTGACTCCCAACTATTTTTCCTAAGAATATTATTTCTATTATCAGAAATGGTTTTTTGAAGTTAACCTTATAGTGAGTATGAGGTGAAAAGATTGTTTCCAGTAAGTTTTGGCCAACCAAAGAGGGTGAAAGGACCTTAGGGAAAAACAAGACTAATTTAACTCTACTTCTCTTGGAGAATCTTGAGAATCATTTGACAAATCATGGCATCGTTCTTCTCTCTTCTCTTTGGCACCAAGTCCATGGCACTTGGTGCTAGAGCTGTACCATACACTATCCAAGTAGTGCTAGCTCAAAAGATCCAACAAGATAACCCCCTAGTGGAAATATATTTTGCCTCTGAATACATTGAAACTTTTTGGTGTTTCCCACAACCTCTAGAGTGACAAACTCATCAATTACAGATCCATGTGATGAAAAACCCTCTTCTGGTGAGATTACATACATAGATATGGAGGGATGGTATTATTTCACTCTCCATACACTATGATAATTTGTTCTCTCATGAGAGAAGAACCTTATTTGAGAACGATGTGCCATACATGCTTTTGAGCCTAGCACAAGATACCCAAAAACTAGTAGAACCACCTTGAGTGTCTCATCAAATACTAGAGCTGACCGAGCCTAAATGAACTATCCAAAATTCTGATTTAGGTGGAACTCTTTGACCTACAAAAGTGGTGAAAATGGTAACAAATGATTTTGATGGAAGCAACAATCCTAATACTAGCCATTAAGGTAGAGGATTTCTTCACATAATATCAAACCTTTGGCCCAACACTGAAAGGAATGTTAGGTGGATGTCGATTGTGGACCAATTTTGTATTATTTTCATATTGTATTTATCAAAAATATTGTAAATCCTTGATGTAAATGTACCTTTAAATGTGTGGCAAGTTGCCTATGGACTTGCCTTGCTCGCAACCTTGGTGTCTTGAGCCTTGCCTTTCCACTTCTTGGCCACTTGCCAATGGATTTGCCTTGCTCTCAACCTTGGTATCTTGAACCTTGCCTTTCTACTTCTTGGCCATTATTCTATAGACCTACCTTGCTCTCAACCTTAATCTCTTGAACCTGGTTCTCACCTATGAAAGGTATTTCGGATCTTAAATCCAGTGCTTCCACTGGAAAGTTTCCTCCAAGAGCTTTCCAATGGTATTTTATATGTCTAAATCCGAAGTACGAATCGGGAGATACACTCTAATCTTTGAAAGCGACACGTGCACCTTCCATCCACTTGCCCAAGCCTACTTCCTATGCTCTGATACCAATTCTGGGATTTGAACTCATGAGCTACCAATTAGAAGTATTATGGGCCAACCATTTGCCCCAAAATCCATGGTTGAGGATTACTTCCTAATCCTCTCTCTTAGTGTGTGATTCAATCATCTTTTGCTTGTCATTTCTTGAGTCTACCAAAGGAGATGAGGGAAATACAATTCTTCCAGTTGAATACAATGAGGTGACCTCTAAAGCCATTATAGATTAAGGCACATGCATAGGCATACCAACCACTGAGTTGTGGAAGAAATGGGCAAAACTGACATTAAAGCCACCATGCATGGAGTCACAACTAGAAAAGGAACGTATGGAAAGGCCACTTGATCTTTTTGAGGATTACTTTCACCACATACGGGGTTCAATTCAAGCACACTATGGAAGTCTAATAGTTTTCAAGAATCATGTTTATGAGATGATTTTAGGTAGACCATTCATGTGGCAACTGCAAATAATGCAAGATTGGGGAACCAATTCTTTGAACATGCAAGATTTAGAAGTCAACATTAAAGTCAATCTCAAGGACTACTCACATAGAGATGTACCCCCTTGCAATGGAACCCAGTTCATAGAGCATCATATGACATGGAATCAGTGCACTCCATAGGATTAGGATCCTCTTGGATGCATGAAGACACCCACTTATGGATGTGCAAAGTCGCAGTTGATGAAGAGAAGAGAGCAACCATTAGAGATGTAGGTGCAAGGGAGAACCCTAGAACAAATTCCCATATCCCTTCCCCATGCATTTCCTCCCATATCTATTGCATCTATGTCTTTAAATAATGCCATCGATACTATGATTCAGTGTGCCACACAATTACAGCATGACTATCAACAATTAGAAGAATGAAACAACATTCTCCTCGAAGAATCATAACACTTACAAGTTAGAGTCACTACTCTAAAGGTAGAAAATCACAACTTACAAGCAGAATATGACACCCTTCAACGTGCTCCCAATGAACTCGAGTCAAGAATGCAAAATGTGGATGAAGATGCTATGAACAATATGCGACTAATGTTAGATCATCAAATGCAGCAAAACGTAAAGCTATAAAGGAATATGGGTTTACTTCCATGACACATCCCAGCCAATTCGGAAGAGAACAAGCGACTACATCAATAGAATCGGGATAATTGGAGGCAACTATGGAAGGCACCGCACGAGCAACTATTAGTCCAAAAATATTTCAAGCAGTACCTTCTAACCATATTCACATCTCACTAGAGGAACATGCGAATTTCTTAGAAGCATATGACAAGATAGAGGTAGAATTGGCAGCAAGCCATAGCTAGCACTAAGGTTCCTGAAGCCATCCCTCTACCACCAAATACACAAGAAATTAAAAATCTCTAGAAACAAGTTGAGGAAGAGTACAAGAAAAATTGTTACAATATGAGCGACCATCATCCCCACTTGTAGAACCCAAACCACAAGAGTTATCATAGATACCAGTGGAGGAAACATTTGAGGAAAACCTACCAACCACAACCTGTACCTAGAGGCCGAGTCACGGAAGAAGGATAGGATACATACAAAGCACTTGTACCACAATCATTAAAGCAAGTAGAAGAAATCGGACGAACACGTGATGATTGTGTCATGATTCATATTCAATCACTGTCAAACCTAGAGGAAACCATTCTTCAATCAGCATACTTCCAACACTTGTCCCACCAAATGCTCATCACCACTTCTGAAATGTAGTATATGCCTTATTTTGTTCTTCTATCTAACTATAATGTAGAATTCAAAAGGGTCACTAGAGAGGAACCTACGTTTGCAACATAGTTTCAACCTTGTGACCTCCCTGAGAGAGCTAGAAAAGGGACAATTTTCCAACCAAACTGGTAGGCATGGTTACTTGAGACATGCCTAGAGATGATGAGATCCATGCTACTCCCCAGTCCCTCACCGATGGCCATGGCCCAAGTTTGCTATCAAAGTATGCAATGGAAAATGATGTTAATACTGGATCAATTATCCCTACTTTGCTCCACCAAGAGGGCCACCAATAGTTGCATATATGGTCTCTATGATACACCACTGGACACCGATACTAAAGAGTGTCCCAAAAATTGTAGCCAAAATGTGCACGAAGATTTTTGAACTTATGACTATGGTGTTCAAAACATTCTATAATGTCAAAGCACCATATATCGCTACACCAAGGTTTAATGAAGGCAAATTCGACCTTGTATACGACAAGAGCAAAAACCCATCAATTAACACCATCTATGCATAGCATGCAAGAATTAAATACATGCCTACTTGTTATAAGAAAACATTTGAAGAGATGTTCTCTGCCAAGTTATGGGAATATCACTCAAAAATCTTCATTCCCAGACCCATGCATTTATTGCATCTATTTGTGGTGGAACATGCATTGCATGTAGACCACCTACATATGGCGCATCCAAACGTTCCAGGTCTACTAGATTGGGATCATTTGATAACAGATTTAGCAAGAGTTCTTCACCTAAAAGAACACGATTTAGCTGTTGAAGTGGTGCAATACTACATCTCACAAGAGACGGGGGTGTTGGTAGTAGTCAAGGAGGTCCAGGACTGACACAACAAGGAAGCATGAGACAGATGAGTCAAAGGGAGCAAGGGGAGAGGGAAGACCAAACAAGACCAAGTAGACAAGGGAGTCAACACAGATCCGACGAATAGGCCAAGCTTTCTTTTTTCAAAACAAATCATTTTGGCCACTTGAACTTCAATAGTTTGCTTCACTTGCAAAATAAGGATATGGTTATATGTTCGCCCACACTTTAGTACATTGAGAAGCATGAATGTGAAGGTTGCATATTTGAAAAAATGCATTGTGCTCTATTCCCAAAGATGGTGCTATACATGCGATACAAAAATTGCAACTTGTTCATAGTGATGTATGTGGTTTGGTCAAGGATCCATCTTTTTGCAAGCATGTATACTTTTCTGCCTTCATTTATGATGCAATAGGACATAATTGGGTGTATCCTATGAAAGTGAAGAATGAGGTGTTCTCTTGCTTTAAAATATTTTTACCTATGACTAAAGTCTTTTGTGGAAATAATATTTTGACTCTTTGCATAGATCGTGGTGGTGAATACATGTCACATGAATTTAATGCTTCTCTTTGTGAAAGAAGTATTGCTCACTAATGTAAAGTTCCATATACACCTCAACGAAATGGTGTTGTAGAGTGCAAGAATAGAATACTTCTTTAAATGGCATGATGTATGGTTAAAGGAAAACATCTTCTAGATAAGTTTTGGATGGAAGCATTCATGTGTGCAAACTATGGGTTGAACCATTCTCTTACTAAACCATTGGATTCATTACACCTTATGAGGCTTGGAATGGTCGGAAGCAAATGTTGAGTCATATGCACATATTTATTTGTTTGGCATATGCTCTTGTGCCATCACAACAATGTCACAAACTTGATGACAAGGCAAATAAATATATATTTTTGTCATATAGTAGTGAGAGTAAAGGTTATCATTTATACCATCCATTCACGGAAAAAGTTATTATACTTTGAGATATAGTATTTGTTGAGAATTCAACTTATCCTTTACTTGAATGCAAATTTCAGCAAACACTTATTTCAAAAGATGTATTCAATACACTCATGCCTTTGTTTCAATGTGTGCACCTGACTATGGCCATGTCGGCCTTCTAAATAAGGTTCAAAAGAGCTAAACATTCTTCAGCCAAATATGGCTAGAAAATTCCACCCAAATAAGACTAAAAATCCCTTTGGAGAGAAACATGGTTGAAAATTTCTAGCAAAAGATGGCTCAAAATGTCTAATCAAACATGGTTAAAAAATTGAATCCAGGCATGCTTGAAATTTAGCATTTAGCATGATATTTGTACCACTTTTCACGTACATTTTGACGATGTATTACATGATGCACAATCTATGCCAAAGTGATTGAATAAACATTGCAAGATAACAAGTTGAGCGCGCCTTTACTTGGTGGAACAAGATCACGTACTTGCCATGCATCAAGTGACTTTGTGGATGTATCTCTTATTGCAACTACATGTAATGAAGAGCCACTCACTTGTGAAGATGCATGTGATGATTGAAATTGGATGAACACAAACTAGATTCTATTCACAAAAGTTGTACTTGGGAGTTATGTGCATTTCCAAAAGGTAAGAATGCCATTGGTACTAAGAGGGTTTATAACATTAAAAGAAAGTCAGATGATCACATTGATCGTTACAAAGCTAGACTAGTTGCAACAGATTATGCATACAAATAGGGGATTACTTATGAACACACTTTTGCACCTATTGCATGCATGACTACCATTCATTCTATGATTGCATTGTCTGCCCATCATGGTTGGAAGGTGCATCAGTTGGGTATAACGAGAGCTTTCTTAAATGATGATTTTGAAAGAAGAGGTTTATGTGAAGAAACCTCTTGGATTTTCTATTGAAGGTCAAGAGAATATCGTGTGTCACTTGCATAAGGATTTGTATGGAATTAAGAAAGCTCCATGTGCATGGTATGACAAGATACATGAGCATTTTATTGCTCTTGGTTTTACATGTATTCCAATCAAAATCAAACTTTATGCACACGAACATGAGGTTGATCGTATAGTGCTTGTTCTTTATGTTGATGACATTCTCCTGACTAGGTCATGTGATGTGAAAATTGGCATGCTTATGGATGATTGCAGCATATGCTTGATGTCACATATCTTGGCCTTTTGGATCATTATCTTATAATGTAGTTTGTATCCATTTGGGGGGGGTGGAGAGATTGTTGTGCATCAAGCAAAGTATATTGAGAAACTACTTCAGCATTTTGATTTTGATGATTGCAAACCTTTCTAAACACCAGTGAAAGTAGGATCTAGACTCTCAATTGAGAATGTAGGGGATGCATTTAATACTTTTCTTTATCAACAACCTACGGCATGTTTGATACATGCATGTAACACATGGCTGAACATACAATATGTAGTTTCCTTGTTGAGTTCATTTATGCATATCCTTGGTACTAAGCATTATAAAGCACTAAAATATGTGTTTAGATATCTCAAGGAACTTTGAGTTTGGCTCTCTTTTAGGGAAGATATGTTCAGCCATGCTTGCATGCTTTTACATATGGTGATTGGGCTAGTTTTTCTCATACATGAGTGTCCACTAGTGGTAATTTGTTTCTCCTTGGAGAAGCATATCTTGGTTGAGTAAGAAGCAACCTACTATGGGCACATAAAGGTGTGAAGATGAGTAGAGGGCAATACTCATAGCTAGAGTGGAGTTTATATAGCTAAGATGCATGTTGATGGATCTATGGATGGGGATTGATGCACATACACATATTCTCACTGATAGTCAAAGTGCATTGGTAGTTGTAAGAAATCTAGTGTTTCATGCACACACAAATAAAATTGATGTTCATTATCATTATGTCACAGAGCACCTTCATGCTGGAAATATTGATTTGGTATATCTACCTATAGTAGATTATGTGACATAAATATTTTCCAAAGCTCTTTCATGGGAAAAGTCTGAAGCTTATTGTAAAGCATTAAGCTTATTGCCTTTTAGAGACTAGTCTATCACTACCTATATGTGTTCCCATCATTTGATCTAGGGGATTTTGTTACACTTATGTGTCCCTCGAGTAGCTTTGATGTGAATCATTTTTCTATACATGGGCACTTTTTACTCTAGTGTTGGCTATAGGTTTTTTCCCATGTAGCCACATATACATGTTATAATCATATGTGGTGGTAACTTGTAGTTAGGGACTCACTTATAGCTCTCACTTCATTCATACTTGTAGCACTGATCATCTATCGACAAAGAGCTCCTCCAGACATTGCATGTCTTTGTGCTTCGATCTCCTTCTTGACTCTTGTGTGTACTTTTGTTCGTGCTTCCTCACTCAATCATGCACCCAAAATTTTCCACCTACCAAAAAAATTATAAATTCTATGAAATTTTGTGAGCTTAATAAGAACTCAATCAACTATAAAATTTAAAATTTTCAAAATAAATAACTATTCATAAATGAATTTATAAACAATTCAATGTGCAGTAGAAAATACATAAAAATGTGAAAGTGAATTGAATGTACTTTAATCATTCTTTTGAAGAATTAAAAATGATTTTAATCCTAAAATCATGTTATTGTTATTGAAGTGTGTGGATGCACATATGTTTTTGACGATCAATCATGCAATTTCTCAATCTCTTTCATTGAGCAAGGAATCAATTCAAACCAAGTAGGACCATTTGCATCTTCTACTCATTCACTAAACTTATTTTTTTCAAATGAATACACGCTCTTGATATAAAATATATTGAGCTTAATTTTCCTTCCCTTAATCCATGCTTATCTATAATCCAAAAAAGGAAAACCTAAACTCGTCAATAAAAAAACACGAGAATAGAAATGAAGTGAGAAACTATGGATTCTATATATATATATGCAATCAAGATTTTCGTTTCCTTTTGTGAATGCATTCAAAAAATTATGCTCTTTTTTTCCATGCTATAACTTTAATAGATGCATTCCCATCAATAGAGATGTTAATCTGATATACTTATATGTTTATCCATTTGTAAATTCATGTGTAGTCTAAGAGTTGAATGTATGGATATATGCTTCTAATATTAGTCCTAGAGATACCTATGTGCATCTATAAATGCATTTTCAAACTAATAATTTTTTATAATGAAGAAGAAATAAGTAATACACAAAGAACTAATATATTACAATAGGGAAGTAACCAAAAACATTTTCCCTCTTCTTTCAATCTTCTTCCATGAGAGCTTGTATCTTCATTTCTCTGTTTGTAAGTCTGAACAAAGATGATTCTAAGAAAAATAATTTCCTATGAGATGCAAAAACCTCCCATAAACATCTATGGAAATAAGATAAACCAATTTGAGCCTTAAGGATAACTGATGATCCTACTTTGTCAATGTTAGTGGTAAGAGTGGACAAGGAGGCTTGACTAAACAAGGGAGCATGAGGGAGGAACACCAATGAGAAGGATAAGGTTCAAACAAGGGACTGAGTAGACAAGGAAGTCAAAGAAGATCAGGTAGAGAATAGGCCTCATAAAAAATTCTAACTTTATTTTTCACTACAAATCATTGTAAATACTTGTTTTTGGTAATTTCAAATCCATTTTGTGCAAGTCAAGGAGTCTTTGAGGTTGAGGATTGTTAGTAGAGCTTATGTTTCAAATTTCATAATTTTAGGATCTCATTTGAGCTCTCCAAACAACTTAGGAACCTATTTTTTAAGTAGGCCAAACACTAGGTATGAAACAAGCCACTAGCTAGTTAAAAAACTATAAAAGGAGGTAGAGAGCTCATTTTTGGGGATTTTTTTTACACAGTTAGGGATTGATCTTTCTTTTGAGCATTGTATACTTTTCTTGAGTCAATGAATAGAGAACTCCATTATTCTACTCTTGGTTTTATCTTGTGTGCACGTGCATGTGTATGTGTGTGCATGTCATCTTGCTTCTCACTCACTGACTTGTGCACTCCTAGCACTCATGGTCATCATACCATCCTCATGTATCTGCAGATTGACATTTATGAGGTGGATCTTTAACACGATGGTACTTCCATTGTGTTAGAGGGACGATCAACTAAAGTATTTTCTAGAGATTTTATTTCATCATTAAATGATGATTCCAACCATTCAATAGAGAGATCTTGGAATTAGGACATGCCTAACCCAATTTATGGCTCATATAATGTGCATGGATAGTTGAAATTATTCATGTGTAGAGAGGATCATGAAGGAACTCCATTTCCATTATCCTTCTCCATTTTTGTTTAAAATGATTATGTGGGCATGCGCAAGGATATGTATATCCCATATATGTAGATGAGTTTGTTGTGAAAGGTTATATAAGGTGCATCCAAAGGGACTCCTATGTATTAAAAAGAGAGAGAGAGAGAGGCTATGTTCTCTGATCCCCTCCTTGGCACATGGGCAAAAACCCATTTGCACAACAAGTTCATGAGTTTTTGCAATTGCGTTTTGTTAAAAAAAGGGAAGCCATTGTAATATGCAACATATTACACATAAAAAAAAAGTGCATCAATGGTTTGAGAGTTGGCTGACGAGCCACCAAAGAAACAAAGTGAACACTCTTGCATATCAATGATAAGGTGCAACTCTTGATGATGTACATGGAGAGAGAGAGAGAGAGGTTAGAGAGGAAGTCTAGTAGATGAGGGCGTGCCTAGTTCCCTCTCATGTAGTCCTCAAGGAGCAAAAAGTCTAGAGGAGAGTGCAATCTAACACAAACAACATGTGAATATTTGGACTTATTTATTACTGAACTAGTACTAAAAGTGGAAACTCAATTAATGATAAAAGGGTTTAGTAGTAGCAAAGGGCCCTTAATGAGTGCTTATGATAATTGAAAGAGGAGATTCGGCAAGATTCAAAAGCTCAAAATCACCTTGCCTTTTTTCTTTAATTAAGGAGGGTTAAAATCTAGAAATTAGTTTGTGAGAAGCACTCAAATGGTATAATGTATGATTAGTGATGAGGGAGTGTACTATAAATTGAGAAATCTTTGACTGGTAGAAAGTGGGGCATTACATAGAGCAACCAAAAAGTGTCAAGAGGTACCTTGGGGTCCTTGTGAGTATATGATAATCTGAGAGGGTATAAGAAAGTGCAAGAACACGATAATGGGTCACTCATCTTTGTACATTTAGTTGGCAGTATTGTGCTATGGCCAAAGCTTCTTTTCCCTGGCTCATATATACACATATAACCATAATGGGTCACTCATCTTTGTACATTTAGTTGGCAGTATTGTGCTATGGCCACAGCTTCTTCTTCTTCCTTGTGTTATTCATGTGCTTCCATAGACCTCAAACTCCAACGATTGGTATCAGACCAAGTTGTCACTTCATCTAGGGCATCTTCGACACTCTTGTGGTCACATTCTGAGCATCACATGAAAATTGGTTAAGATTCTTAGGGTTAGGAGTTCAAAAACTCTTTGATCTATGGCATTGAAATTTTGATATCAAAAAGTTAAAATTCTTGGTAAAGATGATGATGAATGGCTATGGTGATGGAAGGTAGTGGAGATGAAGATGATGATGAAAATGGTGAAAAAATCAACAATAACAACAACACATTTTACCTTCCAATATTAATACTTTAGCACTCTTACCATCACATGCTCATCCTCAAGTGCGCTTCACGACAACGATGCCAAATTTGGTGTCACTCTGGACAAGGATGAACACCACATCAAGATGCTTCACCTCTTTAGTTGTGGATCCACAGAGATGTGAGGATGATATGACGGTCGTGAACGAGTGAAGTGCACTGTTGCAGAGCTAAAGAGAGTACAAAGCAGAGAAAAAGACGGGCCCCAAAATTTTTCCGATGTGGACACCCAATTTTTGTATTATAACCATTCTTGTAATATATTTTCCGTTGTAAATGCACTAGAGGAGTCCTCTAGATGCATCCCCACAGAAGACTAGAAACTTACCCATGTAAAATAGTAGGAAATTATACTTTTAGTGAATAAAGTGCCGGTCTCTTGTGTGAAAGGACCATTTTTAGGGCACAAGTATATAAGTCAAATTGTGACTCTTTGTAAAGACTTTTTGCCATTGTGAGAATAGAGAGCACAGGAATTCGAATTTGTGTCTTCTTCACTCTGTATCTTCTTCTCTGTGAGCTTGTATGCATGTGTATTGCTTGGAAAGAGTGTTAGGAAGTGTTGTCTATCCATGAAAGTGTTTATTTGCTGTAGGTAAGGTGTGTGCGATTCACTCGATTGCATGTCCTCATACACTCGGCTAGGTTTGTATACTCATCGGATTGATAATTAAAGCGTGAATCCCCACTATATGCACTTGAGGGGGATTGAGGTATAGTCTCTTTCTCCACAAGTCCCTAAGTTGATACTTAGGTCAACACGTTTTTTGGCGCCATTGCCGGGGAGTGTCGAATCAAACCGAGGCATTCGTGTGATGGTAAGTAGCTTTTTGCATTGAAGCAAGAGGAGGAGTGGTGATTTTCTCTTCTTTGGTAAGTCACTTTCAGCCGCACTTACTACTTCTCATTCTTGGAGTGTGTGTAGTGAGTTGTTAGTTTAGGGAAGTGTGTGGAGTGAGTAGAATAGGTGCAGTAGGAAGTTAGGCTAGATTCCATTCTCTTTTCCCTTTGCTCTTTCAGCCTTTTAACTAGGAAGAATTTTTCAAAAAGTATAAAAGCCCAAAAACTTGTCTTTTGTACTTCACTTGTGATCAAAGCAAGTATCGTGAGATTCTGAGATCGAGTATCGTGGACGAGGAGTTGAGCAATCCGAGCTACGCAGAGCTAGTCAGGAGGGCTAGAGAGTTGAGATAGAGTCCTAAGGTAAGTTCTTGTATCATTCCATCAACTTCATTACATAACTCAAGTTTTTCAGAAGGAAACGATCTGCGTCAGATATCGTTTAGGACTTACAGGGGTAAAAAAAGTGTTTTGAGTGATACAGAGAGTGAGGAGAGGGTAGAAGGACTTGTAAAACATCTGTGTGCAATCAAAACTTAAAAAAATATATATAGCAAAAATTTGAAAAAGGGTCAAGTATCGTATCCTCCCGCGGTCGAGTATCGTGATACTTAGCAAGTATCGTGATCTCCTGTGGTTGAGTATCGCGATATTTCCCAGATATCGTGTATCGTGGTCCATCGATCGCGATACCTATCAAAGATCGTGTATCGTGCTGTCACCGATCCCGATACCTACTGTGTATCGTGTATCGTGATCTATCGATCGCGATACTTGAGAAGTATCGTGTATCGTGTTTGGACAAGTATCGTGTATCGTCTCAGGAAAGATCGCGATACTTCAGAAATGTCGTGTATCGTTTGAGCCAAGTATCGAGTATCGTGTCTTCACAGATCGCGATACTTATCACCGATCGTGTATCGTCTTTATCGAAGTATCGTGTATCGTGTGGTCCAAGTATCGTCTCTCTCGAGTATCGTGTATCAAGTATCGTTTTTCATCAGGTATCGAGTATCGTGATAGTCAAGTATCGTGTATCGTGCATACAGCGATCGCGATACCTATCAGAGATCGTGTATCGTGTGGTCCAAGTATCGTCTCTCTCGAGTATCGTGTATCAAGTATCGTTTTTCATCAGGTATCGAGTATCGTGATAGTTAAGTATCGTGTATCGTGCATACAGCGATCGTGATACCTATCAGTGATCAAGTATCGTGTCTCGTTCGTGTTTAAAGATCGTGTATCGTGCAACTTTGAAGTCAAGTATCCTGGCTTGAAAATTTCATTTTCAGTCAATTCCCAGCTAAAATTTTTCTAGAATTATAATCCATAGTGAAGAGTTCTAGAAGCTAGAGGTTAGCAAGGACTGACCAGAGCTGTTAAGTGGATGAACTTGAGATCTGGAAGAACCCTAGGAAGCCGAAGAAGTGTAATCTCTTCTATAGGTAGTGTAGCCAAGCCAAGTAGCCGTTCACATTACTCGGAGACCTCCAGTGAGTCAGAGGAAGAAATTCCCATGGCTTCAGAGGATATGCAGAACACAGTACCCATGATTGGCATGATGTCAATCATTGAGGGAGAGTACAAGACCTCCTTGGAGTATGCGAACACCAACCAAAATGAGATCCCTATTTATTTGGATGGTCTAAACAGATCAGTGGCCAGGTTAAAGAAGGCGTCAGAGGCTTACATAGTACCTAGGCCAGCAGTCAAGTATGTAGGAGGACTTTACATGGACAAAAGAGATATCCAGTATGTTGTCACGGAACACCCGGAAAACATTAATGAACATGGGGAAGAAAACAATGCTTCAAACTTAAATGGAGGAGGGAATGAAGAGCAAGTAACTACTCCTAGAGGGAGATCTACTGTTGTTAGGATATGGAGAGGAGATCTGATCCCCCAGGATGACTCCCTAATGGATGTGTATTTGATCAATGGGATGGAGTATCTTCTTAGAGCACATTCTTCAATATGGGAAGTTGCCCCTAATCCTATCACCATCTATGAGTTACAAGATCCTGATTTCCCCACCATCATCACATATTTGGACAAGAATCAGAGAAGATATTGGCCCGTAACAGAATTGGAAAGAGCTGAGTTGAAATATCAGAATATCCCAGTGTTTCCCCCTAGGGACCAAGCCACTACTTCACGAAACCCGCTTGGAACGTCTCAGAATGATTCATATCAACAGTCGGGGCAAACACAACAAACACAACAAACACAAATCCCGGTTAGACCACATGTGCAGTTTGCAATGCCTGCAAATAATCCTAATTACCGACCCCAACCACCAGTTGACCCAAGACATGGAATACCTGCCACAGTCAGACCACCTGTAGCAAGAGGACCAGGCATACCCATAGGAAGAGCAATTTTCCCAGTAATGCCTAGATCTCCTTCACTAAAATCTCCTACCTTATCCACTAGGATCTTTACTGTGTTTACTTCATCAGATATCTCTTTTTCTTCCGTCTTGGTCTCCAATTGACTGATTAATTTCTCCTTCAAATGTGGCTTAACCTTCAACAGTTCTTCCAAAGTTAGGGTACAAGGGATTTTGACCTTTCTAAGGTGTTGTATAATTTCCGATGTTTGGACTCATGGGTTCGGTTCTTTTTTCCTTATTGAGGGGATGCAATACAATTCTGAACTATGTTCGTACTCTCCCGTGTAATTTGGCAAAGCCTTTACTCCGTCATCTCCTTTGTCACTAGGATCCATTGGTAAAATTTCTTCTGAATTTAATTCAGGTATTGAACCCTCTATTTCCTCTTCCGCTTCTATCTCTTCAAAGGGTGGTTCAATTCCTTCCACTTTCTTCCATCTGTCTTCTTGGACTCTAGCCCACAAATCTTTAGGCCATTCCCCTTCTACTTCGGGAACAATGGATCCTTCCCTTTTATCCTCACAATAATTGTCATTCTGTGTATTACTTACTTCGGGTTTTTCGTGGTCATGAATGATGACGCACTCTTGGAATTCTCTTTCAAAAATTCGGTTATTGGGTAATGGCAATGCAAAGGAAACACTTGCCTTCCAATTACTTTCAGGGGTTATACCACCAAAGCCATCTTAGATTCAAGAGCTGTTGTAGGCATTGCTACTAGAGAAATCTAGGAGAAATGGGGAAAACCAGCTTTAAGACCAACGCGTATGAAGATACAAATGGCCGACCGACACACAAAAAGACCCTTGAGATTATTGGAACGAGTAGTTTTCACCACATGTAGAGTGGAATTTGAACACACCTTAGCAATATGTCAATTTGAAAGGGCGAGCAACTATGAAATGATACTTGGAAGACCTTTCATGAGACAGCTAAAGGTTGTGCAAGATTGGGGAAAAGATGTTGTATACCTACAACATGAAGGAACCACCACGAGAATAAATCTCCACACTTATACATATCAAGATGTTCCCCCCTTACAATGGAATCAAGTTCATAAGGAAGAAGACGATCAGTCAATTCACAACATAGGTTCTAGTGACCAATCTTGGATGAACGAGGACACTCATCTATGGATATGCCAAACTGCCAAAAAGGAAGAGGATAGGAGAAAGGGATGGCAGCGAAGGCAAGGAGTAGCTAGGTTTGTACAAGATCCAGCTTACGTGCCTCAAGTCTTTTTGGATGAAGAGTTTGAACCTCACGGTTGGATGGAGATTTTAGCGACCCTCGATGTATGTGTGAACGAAGAAGTAATAACTATGAATGAATGTATTGACGAAGAAGGATATGACATTAGTCTCTATGTAGTAGTCCTTCAGGAGGCTGAAGAAGGAGAAGTGATAGAGAAAGAATGGAAGGAGGACTATGAGAGCATTGAGATGGAGCGAGAACCAATGGAACTAGAGGATGAAAATCAAAAAATAGGAATCACAGCTAACGAAGACAACCAGGAACCTACACAGGAAGAAGAGCTGGAGTTAGATAAAGAACCAGAAGGTGAAGAAAACAAGCCACAAGATCAGTTTGAGGTGCCAGCTCACTTCAAAAAATATGAAGTAGAAGAGAGAAAGATTGCTATTCAAATGCCTAAAAGAGAAGCACAACCAGGAATAGCATATGACAATAAAGAACAAACCAAGAAGATAGTAGTAACGTTAGAAGAAGGAGAAGAACGATGTACTTTTATAGGACATGATGTCTCAATGGAGGAAGAACACGAGTTAATACGCCTCATAAGGGAATATCGGGATGTCTTTGCCTGGACCTATAAGGATTTGAAAGGAGTAGATCCATCTATCTGTGCCCATAGAATCCCCATGACATCCGAAGCCAAACCTTCTAAACAAAGACCATATACATAAAATGATGTGTATTCGGCAAAGATAAAGGAAGAGATAGATAAATTGTTAGATGCTGGATTCATATACGAGATTGAGCACACGGAATGGGTGTCACCTTTGGTGGTTGTACCAAAAAAGAATGGGAAGTTAAGAGTGTGCATCAATCTGAAGAAAGTAAATGCCGCGACCATAAGGGATAGTTACCCATTACCAATTACGGATCACCTGTTGGAAAGAGTGGCAGGGAAGGAAGTTTATAGTTTTTTGGATGGCTTTTCAGGGTATAATCAAGTAGCCATTGCTCCTGAGGACCAACATAAAATCACTTTTTCAACTGAATGGGGAGTATACGCCTTTAGAGTCATGCCTTTTGGTCTAACTAATGCCCCAGCCACCTTCCAAAGATTGATGTGCCATGTATTCAAAGAATTCCTGAGAAAAAGTATGGAGGTATACGTGGACGATCTTTGTACTTATTCAGCTATACGATCAGAGCACATCCCTGCACTAGAAAAGATCTTTGCCAAATGTCGACAATATCGAGTATGCCTCAACCCAGAAAAATGTGTCTTCATGGTTCGACAAGGAAAAATATTAGGACATATTGTCTCTAAAAATGGAATTTCAACTGATGAAGACAAAATCAAAGTCATTTTGGATTTACCCAGACCAAAGACTACTAAAGAAGTACAAGCATTTATGGGACACTGTGGATACTACCAAAGATTTATACATATGTATGCCATAATTGCTAGACCTCTCTATGCACTCTTGACTCAATTTAATTGGACCGAGGAATGTGAGAAAGCCTTCAATGAGTTAAAGAATCGATTGAGTTCAGCACCAATCCTTCGAGTACCTAACTGGAATAAGCCATTTCATATTCATGTGGATGCTTCCAAGTTTGCCATTGGTTGCATCTTAGCTCAACCTGCAGATACAGGAAAGCTAGACCACCCTATAGCCTATGCTAGTAGACAATTAAATCAAGCAGAACGCAATTATACCACCACTGAGAGAGAAGGCCTAGGGATGGTGTACGCAGTGAAAAAGTTCAGACATTACCTATTGGCAAACAAATTCAAATTCTTCATTGATCATGAAGCCCTACTGTACTTAGTCAATAAACCTTGCAATACCGGAAGACTAGTACGATGGTTTTTATTGTTAATGGAATTTGATTTTGAAGTAGTAGTCAAGAAAGGAAATACCCATATAAGAGCAGATCACTTATCAAGAATGACCCATGGAGAACCACCCATATGAGTACCAGATGATTTGCCAGATACGTACCTTTTTAACCTGGAAGTATCCCCAATGGGCAGAAAAGTTGATCCCTATACTCACACATGGACCTAAAGATGGGATCACACCAAACCGAACCTAGGACCTTTGGAAGACTAAAAACCTTCATATCATTGCAGGAAGTTTGTATCACCAAGATTCAAGTGGATTACTCATGAGATGCATAGAAGAAGAGGAACAAGAAATGTGGCTTCAGAAAGCACATGTAAATCAATGGAAAACTCATTTGAATGCAAACGGAACATGGCAAACTCTGAAGAGGTTAGGCATATATTGGCCGACCATGCAGAAGGATGCACATAACTATGTATCAGCTTGCCAAACTTGTCAAGAACAAAGTCCAGACGAGAACTCCACTCTATGCTATTCCACAATAGCACCAAGATGGAGCATGCCCCTAGTAAAGTTCTTAAAGACCCAAGAATACCCAAAAGGAGCCACTTCAGCAAGGAAACGTGCACTTTTAGAACAGAGCAAGGATTATGCCATTATAGGAAAACAACTTTTTAAGCGAGGGAGAGATAATCAATTATGAATGTGCATTCATGAAGACGAATATCTTGTTGTTTTAGAGATGGCACATACAGGAGCTGCAGGAGGGCACTTCTCTGCAGATAAAACAGCAAAAATGATCCTCTTTGCTGAAATGTGGTGGCCAACTCTACATCAAGATGCCATAACATATGTGCAACGATGTGAAACCTGTCAACAAACAAAATATCCAATTAGAAGAGATGAGATGCCACTGAGACCCATGATGAGTGCTAGAGCTTTCACTAAATGGGGAATAGACTTCATAGGACCGATTAGCCCACCAGCGAAAGGATCCCATGCCGAATATATAATTGTAGCCACAGACTATCTGACCAAATGGGTTGAAGCCAAAGCAACCAAGAAAAATGACGCAAGAACCACGGCCAAGTTTCTCTTTGAGAACATTTTCACTAGATTTGGACTACCGATAGAAATTGTGAGTGATAGAGGTACGCAATTTGTGAATGAAGTTATAGAAGCCTTATTGAATGAATTCTTGGTAATTCATAAGAAATCAGCTCCCTATCACCCCCAAGCCAATTGACAAGCCGAAAGTCCGAATAAAATCTTGTGTACAGTTCTCACAAAAATTGTTAACAATGGTAGATCTGATTGGGATAAGCAACTACATCATGCTTTATGGGCATTTCGGGTAGCCTACAAAACCGCCATAGGCACTACTCCTTTTAACTTAGTATATGGACATGCTATTTTGCCAATTGATTTCTTAATTCCCACTCTCATAGTAGCAACAAATTACGAGTGGATGGGACATGAACTATCAGCTCAATTGGATCAAATAGAAAAGCTTCACGAAACTAGGTTACAAGCAGTAGCAGGCATTTATGCTGCTAAACGGCGACAGAAAGCCTACTTTGATGCTCACATGAAGGACAAAAAAATTGAAGGAATGAGATTTAGTCTTGGTATATACGTTGAAACAACACGCTAAGAAGTTGCAGAAGAGAGGATATGGCCCATTAATCATCAATCACATATCGACAAGTGGAGCCATCAGCTTAGCAACCATAGATGGAGAAGTATTACCAAACTATATCAGTGGATGTCGAGTAAAAAAATATCTAGAACCGTTGACTGTTGAGACAATGTCACGATTAATCAAGGGCAAGAATAGACGCATCGAAGAGGAAAGGATACGAGAAGAAGCGAGACAGGAAGCCCTAGAACGAATTAAGAAATGAAAGGAGTGGATGAGAGAGAGAGATGAGAGATATCGACTAGGAGAAGAACTCATCCCAATGGCTAATTTTAGAGCCACTAAAAGTCTAGGTCCACAGTGAACACAACCGTATTTAAATTTCGGAGCGGGTAAAACGAAGTACCACTTGGTGGATGCTCTCATTGACAAAGGAGCTGCCATAAGTTGTATCAAACTTTCTTTGACCCAGAAACTCAAGGAGGAATTACGTCCATCGATGGCACAATTGATAGGAATAGGAGGAACAATTACTCAATGTATAGGTGAAATCACCTTACCTCTGCATCTTGGTAACAACACTATGGAACAGAAGTTATTAGTGTGTCGTGATCAGGATTTACTCGAAGATGTAGTGTTAGGTCAAGACTGGATTTACGAATATGAGGTGACCATTCAATTGGCTTTAGGATACATCTCAGCCAAAATAGGACATCGTGAAGTATTCAGTTTGCTAGACGAACGACCAATCAAAGCCGCAAGTATAGAGCCAAAAGTTCATTCTATTGAACACAGTCATGATTGCATTCTCAATAGTACTATAGAAACCCCTTCATCAAGTACTTCAGGTGAGGACACCTTGAATCCTGCTTGCATACCATCTTCTAGTCTAGCAAGTCACAAGAGTGTCAATCAATCTGAAGCCAACCTCAGTGAAGCACCATGCACAAGAAAGTCCAGTCCTTTGAGTAATTCAAAATCTGTACCTATTAAAATATACCCTATTCCATACACCAACCAAGCGTGGATAAGGAAGGATCAAGCGAAGGAATATCTTCGACGACAGAAGCACTGTCGACATCGGAGCAATCAATCAAATAACAAAGCAAATCATTTTGAGCACCAAAGTCAACAACGAAGTACTAGGATATGGATTCCAAAGAAAGTAATAGCCGCCCAACCGGATCGAGTGCAAATATGGATTCCTAAATCATGTGCTCCAAAGAAGCTGAACCAAAACAATGAACCATTGCATAAGGAGAACAAAAACCAATATGGTCTACGGGCAAAACAACCAAAGAAGACTAGCTACAAGAAAGAAAAAGAAGTCTACAGTTGCAACACAAGCCAGTCCGAGATTCCAAAAGCAGATAGAGCAACCGTACAACAGGAGAAGAACCACATTCATCAGGAATGCGCATAATACAATACGTCCCAAAAGAATGAGACAGATTTGGGTGCCGAAAGACAAGACAGACCGCATGCATCATCCAACTACTTCTAGTTGCACACATATGGAGTTATCAGGACCCAAAGTATGCATGATAGGGCCACATTACAAGGCCAAGCATTCGGCACATCTTCCTTCTATTTCAGGATAGTCGAGCACATTTTCCTCTTGGGAAATAGGAGAGCACTTGTACATACATTACGAAAATCACTCAAAAAATAATAATAACCGCTTCGGCTATGATCTAACTTTTTTGTTTTTCTTTTCAGATGAAAACATAAAAAATATATAAAAATTTTTTGAAAACAAATTCAGGTATTACCTTTCTCACACCCACGGGAAAGGGACGACACCATTCACTCGGAGCAATGTCAAGCTTATGATAAAAAAATGAAGAAGGATTTCTGATGGTATAGGGCCACTAATTCATACTCTATATTGAGTGCAGATGGCATCTACTAATTCCGAAGCTACGCAAGAGGAAGAGGTCCAGCTTCTTCCACTCGAATCCATAACAAAAGCAAGAGGCCATTGGTTTCGTTGACCAACCAGTGTCAGACCTCATTTTCATGGCCACTATCAAGATCATGGATAGGGATCACTATTTCCCTATCATGTCGCAGGAGTTCAAAACTATAATACAAGGATTACCGCATATCGAAGATGTATTGAAACAGGCAGGCCTAGAGGCATATCTCAAATTGCCGATTTATATACCAGATTTTCAGAGGTGTACTCAAGTAATGAATACACTGCAGCCTGCAGCAACGAAGATATCAGTTCCCAAAGCATGAGTCTTGGATAAAGTAGGAACATGGAAAACCATTCAATTCACACATGAACTAATCAACAAAGCCTTCGGATGGAATCAAGACGGAATTACTAATGTCAAAGAGGAATGTCATGATCCTAAAAAGAGGTCATTTTTGGATATCAACAGGATTGATATTGAAGAGGCTGTTCGCCTGGTGCACCAACATTTTTGTTTCCCAAGTATGCACAGATATACTGCACCACAAAAGATTGTCGTACAACTACTCTCCCATGCAATGAGACAAGTTGGGAATAAAGTAAATATGACAGGCTATGTCCAAGAAAGATTATTTGAAGCCCAAGAAAAGTGGGGCCAGAAGAAGTTTCTAAATGGGGGTTCAGCTTTGACATTACTCATATATGAAGCTCTTGAAATGAAAAACTGCTTACGTGAGATGCCGACCTCAGAAGGGCTAGCCAAATATGCCAAATCCGCTACGGTCCCCAAGAAAAAGAAAGCAGCGGTTGTTATTGAAGAAGCAGGAACCAGCTCACAGAAACCCATGAGGGGTACAAAGCGTCTAAGAGAGGAAGAAGCCCAAGCTACACCCTAATCAAAGCGGACACACATTCTTCCAAAGATTACGAGGGCTCAAATGCCTATTACGAAAAGACATCTCTCTGCTGCCCTAGAAGAGACACATCAGTATATGCAAGGGCAGGTAAACTTGAATGTCCAAGGTCATCACTATAGACAAGCAAGTCAAGAGAAACAACAAATGCGTCATGAAAAGACCCCAAAACAACCTGGGAGATATAAAGAACTGGGCTTAGATGATTCTAGTTCCAATACAGAATCCAGTCACGAAAAAGACACCCTAGACACTGACATAGGGACAGAAACTCACGAAGAAGAATGGACAGAGACCAATCAAATCGAAGTGATGCCGGACAACCACGAAGAAACGAAAAAGGACATAGAAGATTCTAATGAACCTGAGCATGTCATTCAATTGAATGATACTACAAAAATCAGCATCAAAGAAGCTCCAACAACTGTTACATATGCAAAACCACCTATCAAAGAGGAACTACAAACTCTAGTGAACGCGGATTCGGAGCTATTACAAAACAAAGAATATATAGTGATTGAGGTACCAGATGATACACCTCAAGGAAACATTGAACACATGGTGGCTGAGCCAAGGATCTAGCTTCAGATTAGGCAGCCCCATGACACTACACTACATGTGGCACAGGGCAAAGATGTCACAACAGGCAAGGAACCTAGTATGCCAACAACATGGCTTAATGTGGATGTCACTCAGCTGAAACCTGTAGTCAAGCAAATGATTCAGACAGCTATGGATACACAGCAACAGATGATGGACATAGATGCAGACTATGATAAGGCCATGAGAGAAAAAAGTCAATTCCAGATAATGAGCGAACAATTGTCATCGCAATTAATCCAGGCCCAAAAAGAGATGATAGTCAAAAACACGGAGATGCTGGAAGTCAAAACGCAATATGACACATTAATCACTCAACATCACCAACTGCAAGCACAGCTCGCGGAATTACAAAGATTACATGATGTAAGCGAAGCTGACAAAGAAAGAATGAAGGCTAGAAGCACTCTACTGGAGAAACAGATAAAGTTGTACATGGAAGAGAATGACACTCTACGAAGCCGGAATAAAGAATTGATGAAATCATTGTTATATGATCAACCTATTGAGCAACAAGAATCATCCGAAACTAAAGAAAAAGAATTAAGAGAGCAGGTAGCACAACATGCAGATTTGCTGAGACAAGAGCGAGAATTGAAAGAAGAATGGGAACGGAAGTACAGTCACAAAATAAATGAACTAAAAAAGCAGTTGAATACAACACATGGGAAACTTGCAGCAAGCTACAGTGAAAATATGGACCATGTCGCTGAAATTGGTAATGAATTGCTTGCAGCAAAGGAAGCGCTCAGAGCAGCCATGCAAGAAAATAAAGAGAAGACAGAGCGAATAGAGCAATTAGAAATCCAAATCAACCAGAACGCCACGATCGGGACACCAGTAGTGCCACCTAAGGAAAATCCTACTGACGAGGTAGAGGTACGTCCTCTATCTCCCCCGATCTATAATTCTCCAATACATGAGCAGATGGCGGATATACATGATGATCATCCAATGCCATACACTGCAGACATAAGTCAGAAGGAACGGGCACTAGTGGTGTCCAGATTGACGGAAAATTTTGAAAACGAAGTAATCAAAGTAATGAAGGAAGCCAAGATCAAGGGTAAAGACTTGGAAAAGATCATCAAGCCTTTCAACATTCCGTATGGATTATTGAAAGAGAAAACTAGACAATATATCAAGAAGATTACAAAGAAAAGTCCAGATGAGTAGCTAAATTTTAAACACGACACATTCGCATACAGTCAAGATGAATTCAAAGCTGCACAACCATTTGGAGAAGAAAGTTTTTGGAGAAACATCCCACACTACGGGTGCATTGGCAAGCAGCACCATATTTATTACAGGTAAACCCTTCATTTTGTCCTATACCACACAGAAGGGATACAAGAGAATTTTTGGAATTGCAAAGACATGGCGCTATAAATAAACAGTGGCTGAATTACCCTCTGCTTCCAAGCCCACCACATAACTACTTGCCAACGGAAGATTATATGGTCAAAACCATCGAATTTTGGCTGCAAAATTATGCGACAGTACCTGACCTAACTGTCAAAATGACAAATAAAATACTCAGTATGGTACTTACAGTTTTGAAGGTTTTCAAGCATGCGGCCTACACATTTTTGAATTTCATTGGTATTAATCAAGGCACAGAAATCCTCATTTTTGACCTATCCATTATGCCTAGCCGACCAACAATAATGGCTTATTATTCCAGATTGATGTTCTTGCCAAGTGTATATATGCAAACTTTCGAAGAAGCGTTCTTTACAGGATTTTTTGAAATTGATTCAGAAGTCTTTTTGAAGATGTCCTCTAATTTGAATGCCAGATTAGTGGCATACAAACTTAGCTTCTTCGTAGATCACAGACAGCCACCCAATGACGGTGTAAAGGCAGAACAATGGAAACAATTAATGATATGTGAAGCCAATTTGCTTAATGAAACAGAGTAAAAAATATATAGAACATATGCTCGTCGCTCGTCAAAGCCTGTCGGGGACGACAGAGTCCAGGAGGGGGGCAGTGTTGAGGGAGAATCAAGTAAAAGAAAGAAAAGACGAAGACAACGAAAGAAGCTTCACTAAAAAGGAATATCTGAAGATATATCTCTGCAAGAAGCCCCGCAGGGGTGCAACACCCATCTCTGCACAAAGCCCTGCAGAGGCGCACACACCAAGGAAAGGACGCAGCCCAAAAGGGTGTTACAACCTCTTGATCTTTGGCAGGTCCAGATCGAAGACTGTAGCACCTTATCCTCATACCTTCCACTGGTGGCGTGCGTGGCAACCCGACTTATCAAGCAAGACAAATGTATCAAGCCCAAAGGATGTAAAACAAGAATTAAGAAGAGGCCGTCAAAACTGAAGACCTGTTTTATAAACAGGTAAGACTGAGCAAGGGTTGTGTGCGGACAACAAACTGAAGACAAGAAGTAAAGCCTGTCAAGGGATGACAGAGACAAAGAGGGGGAGAGTATTGCAGAGCTAAAGAGAGTACAAAGCAGAGAAAAAGATGGGCCCCAAAATTTTTCCGATGTGGACACCCAATTTTTGTATTATAACCATTCTTGTAATATATTTTCCGTTGTAAATGCACTAGAGGAGTCCTCTAGATGCATCCCCACAGAAGACTAGAAACTTACCCATGTAAAATAGTAGGAAATTAGTCTTTTAGTGAATAAAGTGCCGGTCTCTTGTGTGAAAGGACCATTTTTAGGGCACAAGTATATAAGTCAAATTGTAACTCTTTGTAAAGACTTTTTGCCATTGTGAGAATAGAGAGCACAGAAATTCGAATTTGTGTCTTCTTCACTCTGTATCTTCTTCTCTGTGAGCTTGTATGCATGTGTATTGCTTGGAAAGAGTGTTAGGAAGTGTTGTCTATCCATGAAAGTGTTTATTTGCTGTAGGTAAGGTGTGTCAAAGTGTAGGAAGTGCTGAAGTGTAGGAAGATATTTCCCGCGACTCAGTATTTTGCTCATAACTTAAAGTAGGAGTGTCAGAACTGAGTGAAACCGCCATTGGATGCGTCTTCTCGAGAGCTTCGAAACGCATATGCTATTTGCTATATTTGGAGTTCAGAGCTGAGAGAAAAGCCCAAATTACTGACAGCTGCTGCACCAAGTATCGTGACACCATGACCGACAGTTGAAGCTTGTTTGGATTAGTCTTTGCCTTGTTTGCACTCTTTGAGTATTTCATTTGCATTGATCATCACTCGATTGCATGTCCTCATACACTCGGCTAGGTTTGTATACTCATTGGATTGATAATTAAAGCATGAATCCCCACTATATGCACTTGAGGGGGATTGAGGTATAGTCTCTTTCTCCACAAGTCCCTAAGTTGATACTTAGGTCAACATGCACAAAGGTGATGGTGAGAAGCACATGAGATGCACACACACATACACACACACAAGGAAGAGAAAAGAACAAGATCAATGGAAGGAAGTTATTACTATTCAAGAGCTCACATTACAATCTTTCTCGTACAAGTCAATCAAACTCTAAGAATTCAACCTTAAAAATGAGCTTTCTAGGTCTTTTAATAGTTTTCCACTAGCTTCAACTACTTTTGGAACTAGTGTCCAATACATTGAAAAAAAAAGTTTTAAGTCTATTTTGAGGCATCTAATGGGATCCAAAAACTATGAAAATATATGGGTAGACTCTACCTAAGCTCATCAAGTTGGAGGACTCCTCAACTATAAAAAAATGGAGCGTTAAACTACAAAATTTATTGTTCATTATTGGGCACTTGATGGAAACAATGTGATTTGATGAAAATCAAGTTTGGGCACTTGATGGAATCATTGTGATTTGATATTTGAGAATTTGAAAAAATATGGTTCAACATCATGTATTCTGACACACACTTCACTTTACATATTTCCTCTTTTTTTATGTATGCCACCTTCTCTAGCTCGACCTTCACCCTGTGTGCCTTGTGTACTACTTGACAGTGGTATTTTCTTTCGCTTTGATACAACTTGTCAGTGTATGAGAACACCACAAGAAGCAAGCTAATGTGATATTAGAACACCTCTATGATCACCAATAGCTCACCAATACTAAAGTCGACCTTGACAAAAACTGGAATTTATTTTGACTTCATTCCGGTGCGTTTACGATGACTTTACGGTGACTCTCCAATTCTATTCCAATGACTTACTGTTTCTCTCCGGTGACTTTTTGGTGGTTTATGGTTTCATTCCAATTGATTTTGGGTGCCAAAACTTCTCTCAATAATCACATAGTTTGATGTCTTCCTGTTGCTTTACAACCTGCACTTGCACTTATACAAAAGTTCGAATACTTGACTTCATCAACTTAACATACCTTCATAGTTGAACTTAACTTTCTGAGTACACGTTTCGGTCTGCAAAGAACTACAGTGGGTCTATAGGAAAGGATGACAGCTTCACCATAAGCTATCACTTATGAAAACTTTTACGCTATACGTCGAGAACTCAAGTGCACCTTAAAACTCGTAACTATAACTGACATTCATGCATTTATGAAATCAGTTAGATTTCTTCACACGAAGAGATTTGAGTCTACTCTATTCCACAAATATGAGTTGTCTATTAAAGAAGATGTGTACAGAATGGTATGGCTTCCTTCGCTCATAACCATAGAAAGTTCTCCTACAATGAGTAACTTTCAATCAACATCTCTCTTAGAACTATCTCCGATGCCTCTCTCACATGTAGGAATTACGCTACGAGTTCTCTACTCTCTATCTCATATGTGTCACACTCGTTCGAGCCTCAACACTCCGTTCTCTATCCTGCTTGCTTTATTTGTAGTCAGTCAGTATGTACTGCAGACTTTATTCGGTGCAATCTATATGTCTCTTTCTTTCTTCATTCTCCACTTCACTTTCCACTTCCCTTCTTCGTTCAAGTGAGCATTTATATACGATTGCTTTACACACTCCTAAATCAAGTATTGAAGAGTCTCCATGATTCTGATTTATTCTCTCATTTGTATGATATTACAATTGTGAATTTGTCCCTTCACATAGGCATTGGTTTTCTAAACATTCTGTCTTCTGGTTCTCGGTCCTTTCTTTTATTTTTCCCTTTTTCTTTTTCAATTTCTTCTTCTCTTCATGTCTTATTAGTGAGTGAAGCCCCAAGAACTCCCCCTTAATCACTAATTAGTGTCCTTTGATTTCTTATATATCCTTCTCTTTTATCCTTGCCATTCCTTTGAATCTGCATATCTTTACTCCATCCAGGCTTTTGGTCATAATATTTGCAATCTAATCTCTTGTGGAAGTGAATACCACTTCAAGCTCCTCCTCCCTTACCTTTTCTCTCATTGAATGATACTGAATCTCTATGTGCTTCTTTCTTGCATGATCCATATCACTTCTTTAACTGCTTCTACAAGTTCTTTGTATTCTGCTTCGGTTGATGATAGAGCCACTGTATGTTGCTTCTTTGAACACCAGCTTACCAGCTTATCACCAATGTATATGATGTATCCATGTGTTGATCTTCTATCATCTTGACTTCCAACCCAGTTTGACTCACTGTATGCTTTCAACTTTATATCTGAAGTAAAAGGATAATACAATCCTTCCTTTATAGTTCCCTTTATATATCTCAGAACTCTTTGTCTTACAATCCAATGTTGATCCTTTGGACAATGCATAAACTGTGAAAGAACTCCCACTGCATAACTAATATCAGGTCTTGTTAGTGTAGCATAGATTAAACTTCCTACTAATGACTGATAGTTCCTCATGTCTTTGAACTCTGTACCGTCATATTTGTTGAGCTTATGATTGACTTCTAGTGGAGTTGAAGCTTCTCTACAATTCTCCATGTTGAACTTCTTCAGTAAGTTCAGAAGATTCCTTTCTTGTGATATATGGTAGCTCAGTGATGAGTAGCACCTCCTTTAGTGTCAATCCCGAAGACATGAGGATGGTATGAAGACCTCGAACAAGTAATGGCACAAGTGTGTGAGTGAGAAGCACACAAACATGCACACACATACACACACACGCACACAAAGCAAGAATAAAGAGAGAGACAATGGAGTAACTTCTATTGCAAAAGAGTTATCATAAAAGTTCAAATCTACAACAAGCTAACCTAAAAATGAGCTCTCTAGCTCTTTTTATAGTTTTTGACTAGCTTTGGTCCTATCCAGACCTAGTGTCTGGCTTGGTTAAAAATTAGGTTCTAAGACTATTTTGGAGGCTCAAACAAGCTCTAAAAATTATGAAAATTGGTGCATAAATACTACCAATACTCCTCAAGCTCGAGGACTCCTCGGCTTGTACGAAATGGAGTAGGAATCATAAAAAATGATATTTACAATGGTGTGAAGTGACTAAAATCACTATTTGGGAAATATTAATTCATGAAAAATGATAGGCCTATTTGCTGGATCTCCGTTGACTGCTTTGCCTACTTGGCCCTTCTCTTTGCTCTGATTCTCTTCGTTGGCTTCCTTGTCTCGTAAGTCCTTGACTGCCCTGACTACTGCCAACACTCCCCCCTCTCTCGCGTCTGTTGTCTCTAATAGATCCTTGTTGAGCGGACCGTTGGATGTAGTATTCCACGACATCTGTCGCCAAGTGGTGCTCTGCTAACCTCAGTCCTTTGGCCAAATCGGTGAGTAAGGCATCCCAGTCTACTGGCCCAGGTACCTCCGGATGTGGCATACATAGATTTTCTGAGTGTAGAGCTTGTTCCACAACAAATAAATGTAATAGATGAGATGGTCTGGATATGAATATCTCTGAATGATATTCCCAGAACCCTGTGATAAACATTTCTTCAAATGTTTGTTTGAAGCATGCTAGGAGATATTTGATACGAGCATGCCACGCATATACAACGTTGATTGATGGGGTGGTGCTCATATCATAGACGAGGTCTTGGTTGCCTTCATTGAAACCTAGGGCCGAAAGGTGAGGTTCTTTGACATTTTTAAAGGTCTGGAATGTGACCAGCATTAGCTCGAATATTTTGAGGCACATCTGTGCCACGATGTCTAGTACATTCTTGAATCTAATGCCCCAATGTCGAATTGTTGAAATCATATATGCTATTGTTGGTTGGACACGAGACGGTGCCAAATATACATAGTTTAGCCATTTGTCACATCCTTTGACAGTCATCACTGTTTTGGTGTACTCGGGCCATGATCTTCATTGAAACACAGGGCAATAGCAGGGGTTATATTTAATGTATAAGGGCATATTATTCCATGTGCACACCATTTTGGGGTATGTTTCTAGTAGGCATATTCTCCATGTAGGTTGAAATATGTTGCCGTGCGTTGCACTCTCAAGAATGTCGTCTGGGGCAAATTGTGTTGCAGAGGTTGGCTCTTTCGTGGTGCGATGTTTTATCTCAGCATTATAATCTTCTAATAATACACAAAATGGAACATACAAATCATATGAAGTGCCAATCCATCGATGATGGGATAGGTTTTTAAAGTAATCCGAGTTGATGACAACCTCTTCCAGTCGGGACATGGACTATATCTGCACTACTACTCTATCATCATGGGTTGGACCTACCTTTTCTAATCTTTGCATCCATTCTAGAGCTGCAATCTCAAATGTATCCGTTCCTTCCTCTGTTTGTTTACCTCCTGCTATAGGCATGGGTATGTAAGGGTCGTCGAAAGTCTCCTCGACTTCAATTTGAACTAGGTCATCCGGCTCCGGCTCCATGAGGGAAGAAGGTTGACGCTCATATTGGAGATTCTATTTTGTAGCTCTGCCAATTGTGCTCTCAGTTCTGCTACCTCTTCGGATGTGTCAGTTGTGGTTGCCACCTCTGGTGGGGGCTCTCGTTGAGTGGCTAATTGCTTCCGTAATTCATCACGCTCTATTTCTAAGGTAGCATATGCCTCTAGTAGGTCAGCATGTGTGTCCAAAATGATCTGCATGTTGTGAGATGGTATGTCTTTGAAACGGTCCGGATTGATCTCTGTGGGGGATCCTTCCATCGCTACTTCTAGGTTCTCTTCATTCTGTCATTGGAGTCTTTTATTTTCTTCTAGTGCCGTGGACATGAGTTTCCTTAATAATGCAAGGTTGTGGCGGGTTTTGAGGTGTTTTGCTTGTTGGGCACGTAACAATTCTTCAAGGTGTTGTTGCACCTCTAAATCTAGCTTGGGGGGATTGGCCACTAATTCATCATGTTGTCTCTGCAAGGTATCATACTCTTGTTGTAGTAGCCTCTTGTCCTTTTCCAAGTTGATGAATCGTTCTTGTAGAGCTTCATGAGTTCTGAACAGGCTCGTATGTTGAGCATCTAAATGCTGGTAATGATGTTGTAATTGAGACATACATTGATACAAAGTATTGAATACATTATTGACAGGAGTGGATGTTGAGAAGGTGTTGAATGCAGGAGGGTAGGGAAAGGGAAAGGGAGGGTGCATGCTATGCTTGAGAATGGTGAAGTGGGTGGTGGGGGAATGGGAGATTGTGGGAATATGGGGGGGGGGAGAGGTGCAGAAGTGCGTGATATGTCCATGAGGTCATGTGTGGATGCGGTCGTGGGAGTTATTGTGTACATGGGAATGGTAGGTGTGGTGATGGTCGTGAAGGTGTATAATGGTGTGTGGAGTTGTGCATATGAGCCACCAAGAAGTGTGATAGGAAGAATGGGATTTTTGGTGACTACAATTAGAATTACACTGTCCATGGTGGCAGTTACAATAGTGGTGGTGTTAGGTTGTGCGGATTGTGACGGTTGACTCACAATTTGTGCTTCACTAAGGGAAGTGGAGACTGTGGCTATCCTCAGGAAGGCTACCAATGGTTCACTCCAATCTAGTACTAGAGACACTTGGTACAGAGTAGCGTGCTCCACAGGTGGTCTAATATGACAGACTGGGCATTCCTTACACAACTTATGTACATCTGCTTCCATAGTAGGCCAATGCACTCCGAATCTCCTTAGTGTCTGTAAGGTTCTTTGCTTTGAGTAGTGTTGCTCTAATTCACCTACATGTGCTAATTGCAACCATTTAGCGTAATCATCCTCCTCCACACAAAAAGCTAATATCCCTTGATTTGTATGCTTGTACATACTTCCTGCCATGATATGGTACTTTTGGGCTTTTACTACCTCCCTATCTTGAGTGTTTATTACTGGGTGGTTAGGCCCGTATGTCAACACTGGCACTAATGTCTTGGCCCATTGCAGTACAACTTCCAAATTAAACAAGTAAGCATCAAGAAGATCATCTGAAACTCCTTGTGGGGCCTCTCTAGATGTGAGCCTAGATAGATGATTTGCTCTCAAATGAGTTTTGCCTTTCCTCACCACAACGTCAAAGTCATATTCCATTAGCAAGAGAAACCATCTTACTAATCTACCTATATTGCATGGATTGTTTACCAAGTACAACAGTGCTTGATGATCAATAAAAAATTTAAACTTATTTGCAAGCAAACAGTGTCTAAACTTTTTAACCGCATATACCATGCCTAATCCTTCTTTTTCGGTGGTTATATAGTTTTGTTCAGCTGCATTCAATTGTCTACTAGAATAGGCAATTGGAAGATCCATACTACCTTCACCAGTAGGTTGTGCTAGCACACATCCAATGGCATAATTGGATGCATCCACATGCACATGGAATGGCTTGTTCCAATCTAGTGTTGTTAAGATTGGTGCTGAACATAATGGCCATTTAAGCTCATTGAAAGATTTCTCACATTCATCCGTCCACTCAAAATTGGTCAAAAGTCCATACAGAGGCTTTGCAATGATGACATATATGTGTATAAAACGTCGGTAATAGCCACAATGCCCCATGAAAGCTTGCACCTCCTTGACATTATTGGGCCTAGGTAGCTCTGCAATAGCTCTAACTTTTTCCTCGTCAGTGGATATGCCGTTCTTCGACACTATGTGTCCTAGAATCTTGCCTTTCCTGACCATGAAAACACACTTTTCTAGGTTCAAGCAGACTTGATATTCTCTACATTTGTCAAAGATTTGTCTGAGTTCAGGTATATGTGTCTATCTAATGTTGGAATGAGCACAGAGATCATCAACATAGACTTCTAAATTCTTCCGCAAGAATTCTTTAAATACATGGCACATGAGTCTCTTGAAGGTGCGGGCGCATTGGTGAGACCAAATGGCATTACTCTAAAAGCGAATATGCCCCACTCTGTGGCAAAAGCTATCTTATGCTGATCTTCTGGTGCAATGGCTGCTTGATTGTAGCCAGAGAATCCATCAAGGAAGCTGTACACTTCCTTGCGTGCTAGTCGTTCTAGTACGTGCTCGGTAATTGGAAGCTGATAGTTATCTCGAATAGTGGCTGCATTAACCTTCTTCAAGTTAATGCATACACGTAATTTTCCATTCTTCTTGGGCACCACTACAATGGGGGATACCCACTCAGTATGTTCAATTTCATAGATAAATCCAGCTTCAACCAAGCGATCTATCTCTTCTTTGATCTTGGCAGCATAATCATCATTATATGTGTATGACTTTTGCTTAGAGGCTCTGGCATCTGAGGTCATGGGAATAGTGTGTGAGCATATGTCAGGATCTACACCTTTCAAGTCCTTGTAGCTCTAGGGGAATACGTCTCTGTATTCTCTTAGCAAGGCTATCAACTCTTGCTCTTCTTCTTCCATCAGGTCATGTCCTATGTAAGTGCATCTCTCCTCTCCTTCTTCTATGGCTACAACTATTTTCTTGGTGGTTTCTTTGTTATCATAGGCCTCCCCTGATTGTGCCTCGCATTTAGGCATTCTTATCATGACTCTCCTATCATCTATTTCATACTTCTTAAGGTTTTCAGGGACCTCAAACAAAGAGTCTTCCTCCTCGGGTGTGACTTCTCTCTTCTATCTTTTCTTTCCTTCATTCTTAGGGGTCACTTGTGTGGTTAACCTCACATCATTTGTAAGCTCTTCATGTCTCTGAGGGTGAACTTCTACTTCATAGAAGTATTCTTCATCTGATGCAAAAGGTGGGTCCATAATGATTGACTCTATATCGGAGTCACTTGCATCCTCAAATGCATCAGTGCTAAGTTCACATTCTTCAATAACTGAATCACCCATGATTGGCTCTATTGTGAAGACGGAAATTTCATAGCCATCCTCATCATAGTGGGGTGTCCATTGTTCTTCATTGATGGCTACATCTATTGTTGCTAGAATTTCCACCCAACCGTGAGGTTCAAACTCTTCGTTAGGAAATTCTACAGGTGCATAGGCTGGGTCTTGTATTGATCTATGGGTATCCTTCACACCTACCTCTCTTGCTTTTTCTCTCTTCTCTTCTTCTACTGCTGCTTTGCACATCCATAAGTGGGTGTCTTCATGCATCCATGAGAATCCTGATCCTATGGAATGCACTCACTCAGTGTCATCTTTGGCCCTATGGATGGGATTCCATTGGATGGGGGGTACATCTCTATGAGAGTAATCCTTGAGATTAACTTTGGTCATAACACCTAAGTGTTGCAAATACAAGGCATTGGTTCCCCAATCCTGTACCACTTGCAACTGCCGCATAAATGGTCTTCCCAGAATCATCTCATAGGCCTGATTTTTGCTAAAGTCACATATAACAAATGTATGCTCAAACTCGACACCACATGTAGTGAGAGTAATTCCTTCTAGCAGTCCTAAGGGTCTTTCTATGTGACCATCTGCCATCTGCAATTTCATTCTCGTTGGCCTGAGTGCTGGCTTGCCCCAACGCTTCCATACGGAAGTGGTAGCAATTGCAACTCCTCCACCTGAGTCCAAAATTGCCTTGGTTGTGTAACCCTGATGAGTGATAGGGAGATAGGTGTTTCCTTCTTCTCCTTCACTCATGTCTCCTATTTTGTCCAAGGGTATTTCTGGCACTGTTCTATGAGATCCTACTTGGGAATGAGGTTTTGCTACTTCAAGCACTTGATTGGCTACATGTTTCCATAGTTCTGGCCTAACCTTGAGGTCTACTTCAAAGACTGAACATCACTCTCATTGCACAAGTGAAGATCTCTTTCTCACAACTGAACACAAAGCACTTATCGCATCCAGTCCCAAGAAAGAATGGATTTTTGATAGTGGTGCTTCATCACATATGTGCAATGAAAAAGATGATTTTCATGAGTTTGAAGAGCATAAAGGGCAAGTGTATCTTGGAGACAATAAGTGCATTGAAATCCAAGGAAGAGGAAAAGTTCATGTCACTAACTTAGAAGGCAAGACCAAGTCACTCAAAGATGTTCTTTATGTACCAAGCCTTTGTAAGAATCTTCTCTCAATAAAAGCCATTACAAAGTGCAACATGATGATGCAATTCAATCACAACAAATTTCAAGTCATTGACCATGAATCCAATGAAGTGATAGCTCAAGGCTATGAAGAAAAAGGTCTCTATAAGCTTTCAAGTTTTTCGACCAAAGATTTAAGTCTTAAATTTTGGCATTGCAGATTTGGACATACCTCTTTCTTAGCTAAGATCTCTTCCAATCATCTTGTCAAGGATTTACCTAGGATTGCACAAGTGGAATTAAACTGTCAAGCATGTGCCAAGCAAACAATTGTCCCTTTTCCTAAAGAAGCATCCATTTCTACAACCAAAACCTTAGCATGAATCCATGTCAATATTTGTGGACCTATGCATACACCTTCTCTAAGTGGGTCAATTTACTTCTTCCTGATAGTAGATGACTTCACTATATACACTTGGGTTTATTCACTCAAGCATAAAGAGGATGCCCTTTTGAAGTTCAAGGAGTGGACATAAACAATTCAAGAAGACTTTCCCAGTTCTTTGAAGGTCATTTGATCAAATGGAGATAGTGGTTTTGTCAATCACAACTTCTGCAAGTACTTGAAGCAACATGGAATCAATTATCAAGCAATGCAAGATATTCAACAAGGTATTGCCTTACAGAAGATTCAAAGTGTGATCGAGATGGCCAGAGTTATGCTTAGTCAAAAGCAACTTCCACTAAAGTTTTGGGGTGAAGCAGTACATAGAGCAGGACATATTCAGAACAGAGGGTTCTCTGATGTGAAGAACCAAACACCATTTGAGGCTTACTTTAAGAAAAAGTCGAGTGTGAGCTATTTTCGAGTCTTTGGTAGTGATGCTTATGTCCAAGGCCATGATGATGATCAACATAAGAAGCACATTTTCATCGAATACAGTGAACGGTAGAAAACCTACAAACTCTATGACCCAAAGAGTCACTTAGTTACAATAACGAAAGAGTGCACATTTGATGAATAATCTAAGTATTCATCCCTTATGGATCCTCCCATTTCCACTTGAGAGGGGGATCATTCCAGTTTTGGACAGTCACACTATATGGAGCATGCTCTCTTTGTACATGACTTTCCATATCATGATAGAGTTTTTGAGCAGGAGGAATCAGAGATACCATCTCAGCTTATACCTTAGATGGCTACACCTCCTATCATACCATCAAAAGTTTACATTTCCCCTCAGCTTCAGTTGGACATTACTCCAAGATAAGTGACTCTTCATTTTCCATTCCTATCTTTGAGATTCCACTTACCTCATCTATAACAGCATTCTGAGCATTTTCTAGGACAGCTTCTCGATTCAGAGGGGGTTTCCATGGTCATACCGACACAGATCAAGACTTTGTACACTCCATGGAGGACTATAGCATACAGATGTACTACCATGTGACTATGATTTTATGCTTCATGCTTTATATTTCATTTATGAAGGACCTAGTTCTTGGCGATACACATCTTTTGGTGAATGCTGTCAAAGCTTCGAGGTTCCTAAGTACCACATGGAGTCATCCTACCTATCCCGCATGGAGGTGATCTCGTCTAGTGAGATCTTGTTCCATTCCTATACCTCGTCGGTGGTGTACCTCTTGAGCATTTGCTTGATCCATCAGGTGGACATCTTATCGATTAATTGGCAATCATGCATGATCGATACCACTTGGAGGCTATGGATTTCCAAATGGAGACTTCTTATTTGGTGCTTGTGCTATTGTTGCTCCTGTTGCTCCTGTTGCTACATTCTTGGTGGACCTTTCTCTCATACCCTAGCAGCCTCCATACTCGACAAAATGGAGCTACAAGGGGTGTTGAGAATATGAGAGTGCATCTCCCTTTTGTATCTTGGAATCACTTTATTTCCGTTCCATTTTCATTACATTTCCATTTTATATTATATCCTTTGTATTTGGGTTTTTGAGTATCTCACACTCTTTCTTTTGTGAATACACTCTTCTTTTCATTTTGGTTCCACGTTTGTACTCTCTACACTTGTTGTAGCCAAAACGGTACTTAGTACCTCAAAGGATCAGTGAATGAATGGCTATATTATTCATTTGATGATGGATTAAATGTACAAGCTTATTGTGATGCTAATTTGGTAGGTTCCAAAGATGATAGGAGGAGCACTAGTGGATATGTTATCATGCTAGGGAAGAAGACCATCTCATGGATCTCAAAGAAACAACAAACAACGGTTCTCTCCTCAATTGAAGCTGAGTATAGAGGCTTAGCACAACTCTCATGTGAGATTATGTGGCTCAATAAGTTTGATCTTGATTTGCATGTTAAGAAAGTACCTAATTTTTGTGACAACATAAGTAGCATATGCTTAGCTCAAAATACGGTGTTCCATGCAAGGTCAAAGCATACAAAAATGCATTACCACTTTATTAGAGAGAAGATCATGTACACATACATATATGCATACACATACGCATACGTATATATACATACATATACACATATAAAACACATATACACACATACATACCTATACACATACGCATACGTATATGCATGCACATGCATATACACATCCACATACACATACACATAAGCATACACATATATAAAATTATATGCATATATATATATATATGTATATTTATTTATTTATTTTTATTAATATGTGTTTTTTGATGAACTTACAGGTTATTTTCTGAAAAGTTTTTACCAAGTCAGAATATTCTTCCTACCTCACATGATGAAATGAAGAAGATAATCAACAATCTTGGTATAGATTATCAATGTATACATGCATGTCCTACGATTGTATTTTATATAGAGGTGAATATGCAGACTCTTTGACATGTCCAAAATGTCAATCTCCTCGATATAAGGACGAAGAAGGTAAAATCCCAAAAAAGGTATTGAGACATTTTCCATTGGCTCCTGGGATTAGACATATGTTTCAAAGCCCCGAATTATCAAAGCTTTTGACATGGGAACATGATCATAAAAGTATTGATGGAATAATCAGAATTCCTTATGATAGTGTTGCTTTTGAACATATTGATTCAACATGGCCTCAATTCGCACAAAATCCACAAAATCTAAAGTTAGGAGTTGCATTAGATGGGGTTAATCCATTCTCCATGAAATCCAGTAAATGGTCAACATGGCCAATGGTAGTCATAAACTACAATTTTCCACCATATCTTAGCATTAAAAAGGAACATTTAATGCTTTCACTTTTAATCCCAAGTAAAAGACAAGTTAAAGATATGAATATATATCTTGCTCCTCTCATTGACGATCTCCAAGAGTTATGGAGAGGTATTAATGTCATTGATGTATCGAAAAGCATCAATGAAAGATATATTACGACTCGTGGTATTGTGGCTTGGACTATTCATAATTTTCCAGGATATGGTGTTTGTTCAGGTATTGATGTAATTTTTCTATTCAATATGCATACAAATAAATGTGAGTTAATCTAACTATATTTTTATCATTTTCATGATGCAAGAATATCTACTAAGGGTTATAAAGCTTGGCCATATTGTGGTGATTGGTTGAGATCAATCTATAGTAAAAATCTCAGAAATATTTATCTTCAATATCAACAATTCTTGCCTGATGATCATCCATTAAGATCTAAAAGAGAAGCGATACATTTTAATGGAAAGCTTGAAACAAGTCAGTGTCCAAAACCTATGACGCCTATGGATTGGTATAAAAAATTGATAGATGGATCTCTGATAGAACCAGAATCAGAAATCTTCAGTGATGACGAAGATAATGAGTATGCGAAGAGAGATAAAGGAAAATTGGCACTCGCAGAGAAGATATCAATATGGTATTCCTTGGGGTATTGGAAAGAGTTAAAAGTATGTCATCTTCTTGATCCTATGCATATATTCAAGAATATTGGTTATTCACTAAGGTAGCATCTTCTTGGACTAAAAGATACCATAGCATCAAGGAATGATTTGAAAAATCAAAACTCAAAACCAAAGTTATGGCCATTTTTTTATAGACATCGCCAGGAAACGACTTATGCACCTGCTCCTTGGGTACTTATGACAAAAGAGATACAAACTATCAACAATAAGATTCAATTGATTCAGACTCCTATAGGATATGGAACATCTTTCCAAAACATGTTTACTATGGATGATAAGAGCTTATCTAGGTTAAAGACCCATGATTGGCATAACTTTTTGAAACATATTTTACCTTTGCTTATTGATGGATGTACAACAAAAGGAGTACGAGATGTGATCTATCATCTTGGATCGCAAGGTGATTATGATACTTTTATATTTAATATATATGAATATTTGATATCTTTTATTTTTGAATTAACTTCTTTATAATTTTTTTAATGATATGTATAGGTGGATTATATCAAAAGAGATTGATAAAAACTTGATCCCACAAAAAAACATGAATGCAAAGAGCTACTATGTTTGATGGAGAAAGAGCTTCCTACTTCAATTTTTGATATTCAAGTTCATTTATTAGTCCATCTTGTAGATGAAATAGAGATTGCAGGTGTTGTTAACACTCGATGGATGTTTTGGGTCGAGCGATTTATGGGAATATTAAAAGTTTATGTGCGACAAAGAGCAAAATCAGAAGGATCCATGGCAAAGGGTTGGATGCTTGAAGAGTGCATGTATTATGCTAGTGAGTACCGTGAAAGAGTTCATGAAGAAGCTCCACGTGCATGGACCAACGAGTCTTCTTCAAAAATAACAGATGAGGTATTATCGGGTAAGGGAGTTCATTACATTTCAAGAAAAAAATGATGTTTCTACTTTTGTAGCATATAATAGTGACAAGCATTCCTTAGTGAGTACAAAGAGGAACTTCAAAATCTCTGAAGTAAAAGATGAAGAAACAAAAGATATAGACGTAATCTCGATAATAATGAGATTACAAATATATCTTCTTTCAGGGATTGACCATATAGTCGCTTGCAATACACCAACGCAAATAATGAAGAAAACTTAGATGAACAGAGAGAGTTAATGATAGGTTGTGAATGAAAGATAAATCTATTTTAATAATATTTTGCTTTTTTCGTATATGTATATTAGTTTCTATTTACTAATTTAATTTCTTTTGCAGGCTCGAATGTTCACTAATATGTGGGCGTTTGGACAGCATATTAGAATCAAAGCCATTGATTCTTTACGTAAAATAGAGGATTCTAGTATTGTTGCTTCTCTCAAGCAACTATCACGTGCTAGCTCAAAGATAGGAACCTTATAGATGGCAAAGTTGGTTATGGGAACTATTGTTGGTATCTACAAAATATCATTTCGTACATTCAAACAGGTAGAAAAAAGTTTATAGTTTTATGATAGAGTTTATTAATTTTTTAAGTACCTAATAATGGGTTTTTATTTTTATATATTTTGATAGGTCATTTTGAAGGTTGACTGGTTTCGAGCCAAGTACAAAGGTAGTAATTTCACATTAAGAAAGGAATTATCTAGGTTTTGGGCAATTGATCCTTCCAAGGTAATGCAATCTACTAAAGAACCATATATTCTTCCTAGGCATATTGAACAAGAATTTTTTTTATAAAAACCCAGATGCTCATCCTTTGTGGCAAGTCATTCATGTTCAACCTAGAAGTAGGTCATTGTTTGAACATTTTATTGTTAGAGAGATCGAAGAAAGTCCTCTTAATGATTCACCATCAAATTCTGATACATCAACATCTGAAAGAGAAATTAGAATCATTATACATGATAATGATACTAATCTTTTTTATGAAAAGGATAATACTCTACATGCGGATTCTACTGATGATGAAGAGGAATCACTAGAAATCAATATTAATCCATCAATAGATGATGTGACTCATGAGTACACAAGTTTAACAATAGAAGAAATAAATGAAATCAATAAGGATAATGAAGATGAGACTATATTGATGTCTTACCAAAATCATGGCAATAATAAAAACATATGAGAAAATTAGATAGTAAATTCTACTCTAGTTATCGATCAATAACTTGAAGCTTTTGAATGGATATCAGATAATAGATTCTTCTTTATCTATGAATCCTACTAGAGAAATGAAATCATGTTCTTTTAAGTTAGAACATGAAGCTTGGGGGTATGCTTAATTATTTTATGTATAGCTTTATCTTTGAGGAGAAAATTTTTCTCATTTATGTATGCATATGTGTGTGTATTCATGTGTACTATATGTATACATGTGTTAGTATGCATATATATATGTGTTTCATGTATATGTATGTGTGTGCATGTATGTGATATATGTATACATGTGTTAGCATGCACACGTGTATATATGCATATGCATTTGTGTAATATATGCAAGTATTTATAATTGTATATGAATGTATAAGTATACATGTGTGCATGTAGGCATGTATATGTGATGTGTACATGTATATATGTATATGTATCTATGTGTAAATGTGTACATGTAAATATATATGCATGTATATGTATTTATGTGAGCATATAGGCATGTATGTGTGATGTATAATGTATCTACTCCATTTTATATTTATGTATGTGTATCTACATGATGTGTATATATCTTTATATATATTATGATCCTCGTTGATTGGAGTAGCTATATATAGAGGCATAAGGTTGGGAGGAGAGACATCTCTCTAGTAGGACATCGAAGGAACAGAGTTTCTAAATTAGGGTTTGTAAAACCCTAATATCAAAATTAGTGTTTCCGAATTAGGATTTTTGAAATAGGATTTCTGAATTAGAATATTTATAATAGGGTTTTTGAATTAGGATATATATATATATATATATATATATATATATATATATATATATATATATATATATATATATATATATATGTGTGTCACTATATATATATATATATATATATATATATATATATATATATATATATATATATATATATATATATATATATATATATATATATGTATATATATATATATGTGTGTGTGTGTGTATGTATGTATGTATGTATGTATGCATGTATGTATGTATATATGTAGTGTTATAAAATGAGATATATATACTGTAATTTATATTTTATATATATATATATATATATATATATATATATATATATATATATATATGTGTATATATATATATATATGTGTGTGTGTGTATGCATGTTATGTGTATATATGTATGTAAATATGATTATGTGAGTCTATGTGTGTGTACATATGACTATGTATGTGTATGTGTATGTGAGTATGTGTATGTGTCTATGTGTGTATTCATTATATGTGTGTAACTGCATGCATGTGTATGTGTGTGTAAAAATGTGCATGTATGTGTTTGTATGTATAAATGTGCATGTATGTGTATATGTGTTTAAATGTGCATGTATGATGTATATGTGTGTGTATACGTGTATTTGTACCTCTAGTCTCACTCTTTTCTCTCTCTCTCTCTCATATACATACATACATACATAAACACACATACTCATATCCACATATATATACATAAAAGCAATGTGTACCGTGCATTATCGCGACGATGAGCCATAAGTGTTTGCATCTCTTTTAGACACCACTTAAGTGACCATCCTGTCCCAAACTCTGGCTCAAGTGAACTAAGTACGTATTTTTTATCCCTGTTATCATGCTCACTACAAAAATTAAAAAAATCATGTAAATAAAACATAAGATATTTATTTCAATTTATATGTAAAATTTATACTTATTTCCACTGCAAGTGGACAAGACGCTGGTAAGAGTCACATAATGCTCACATTCTTCTCTTGAACTCCAATCCATTCCCTATGTACGCAATATTCCCCTCTGGCTCTATATCGCATTCTAGCCCTAAGGTGCCTATGCATGTCCTCATAGGCACCTGTGCTCTGTTATCATGATCTGGGGGTAGCATAGGTGTCCTAAAAATAGATAGATAAAAATAAATAAAAATATGTGTATTAATATCATTAAAGAAAATTTGTGAAAAAAAACATACCTATGAGCAGATAGCTGTCTTCCTACATGTGGAGCCACAGAAGAGCCCTCCTCTGATCACTGGGTAAGCATCTAGATCGTAAAATTCTTCAACTAGTAAGCAAAAATATGCAAATGCTGCACATTTGAAGAAGGAAGATAAAGATGAGAAGAAATCAGAAAAGCAAAAATTGTTTGGTAAGTACTGTAAAGGGAATGATATAAAGAACTGTCCAAAACTCGCTGCTAAAGAGGCAAAGAAGAAAGAGGCTGGAATGGTTGTTGCAGTGGCCTCTACACCAAAAACAGAGTCTGCTAATCTTGTGTAGGAAGAAGAATGGGCATTTACTACTGTCTGCAGTTTTGACCCATCTTCTCATGAGCAGTGCATGTCTGCATTAGACTTAGATGTTTGGTACTTTGATAGTGGGGCGATCAAACATATTACCTTGCAGCGTAGTTTCTTCTCTTCACTCGAGCCTGCCCCTACAGGGAATACTGTTACATGTGCCAATAACTCCTCTTATCTTGTTATGGGAGTTGGTAAGATCATTTTGACTACTGCTGATGGTAGTTCTTTCACTTTGTCAGATGCTTTATTTGTTCCAGGAATCAAGAAGAACTTGTTATCAATTTTTGCATTAGCCAAGATTGGCTTGGTTGTGAAATTTGTTGATGACAGGTGTACAGTTCTCAATCTGTCAAATGGCGATCTGATTATTGCGTCTGGCATTTTATGTCATGGGTTGTATAAGCTCATAGACTATGAAAGATCTCTGAATGATTCAGCATGTGTAGTACATGATTCTCAGGCTATGTCAGATGCAAAGCTTTGGTCATCTGAATTTTGCTAGTTTGCTATGCCTACAGAAATCTGAAATGGTGTCCTCTTTGCCCAAACTTGAGGCACCTGAAAACATGTTTGTGAAGGTTGTATTGTGGGCAAAATGCAGCATTCCTCATTTCCAAAAGATGGTTCCATTCGGGCTACTCATAAATTGCAGCTTGTACATAGTGATGTCTGTGGTCCTATGCAGACACCTTCTTTTGGAAATTATCTTTACTTCGTGACTTTCATTGATGATTTTTCCAGGCATGCATGGGTATATCCATTGAAGGCAAATTCCGAAGTCTTCATGTGCTTCAAACAGTTTTTGGTTTTGGCAGAAAATCTGTCAGCATGTAAAATGGGCACCGTCTATTCAAATCGAGGGGGGGAATATATGTCTTCTGATTTTAATGCATTTCTAGCTAAACGTGGGATAAAACACCACTGTACAGTGTCGTATACACCTCAACAAAATGGAGTTGCTAAATGAAAGAATAGGTCACTCATGGAGATGGCGAGGTGTATGGTCAAGAGTCAGGCTTTACCACATAGTTTCTAGCTTGAGGATGTCATGTGTGCAGCATATGTCCTTAACTGGTGTCCCACTAAAGCGCTGCAGTCTATCACTCCATATTAGGCTTGCCATGATTGCAAGCCATTTGTTGCTCATCTGCATGTTTTTGGTTGTTTGGCATATGCATTAGTGCCTGAACAACATCGCAAAAAATTGGATGATAAAGTAGTAAAATGTATTTTTGTTGGGTACAGTTCTGAAAGTAAAGGCTGTCGCCTATATCGTCCATAGACTAAATGCATTCTAGTTAGCTGTGATGTTTTTGTGGAAGATGCTATTCACCCATTGCTTTCATGTACTAAGGAGACATCTGTTAGCTCCAAAGACATGTATGATACTTTGCTGCCTCTTTTTAGAGGTGGACAGTCTAGTGCTGGTCCCAATGAGGCAACTTCTCAGCCTTTGCAGGTTTCATGTGATGATGTAGATCATTCCATTTTTGATGCAGATTTACATGATGCACTAGTTGATGGGAGAGCTGATATTGAGCAGGCAAAAACTATGCCAAAATGGCTGGTGCAGACTTTGTGTGACAACAAATTAGATGCACCTCTATCATATCGTACTCGTTCAGGCTCTCATAGTGCCCCTTGTGTGGAGATGTCATTCATCATATTATACTCTTGGAATCTAGAACATATGATTGATGGCCTCTATCACACCGGTGGTCTCATATGATACTCATAAGGAATCTATGAATTTTTTATCAACTTCCTCTGCTTTTGATAGATGTTCCATGATCACACAACTTCTTTGCATAAAAAGGAGACCGTGGGTCTTAGTGCTCTCCATGGTCTTTTGTAATCATGTAAGCTTAGTTGTATATGCTAGCACTCCTTCTTCTTCTTCCTATTTTGTATTCTCTTGTTCTTGTCTAGGGATGGCTTGGTGTTCTTGTTCCCAATGTACATGGCACTGTTTTGTCTGTTGTTGTTCGTCAATTCTTCCTATTGGTTGTTGCAAAGTGACTTTTCTTATCGAATAAATATACATGCCTAAAAATTGGAATCCTTATAATAGTTGTTCAAAATTAAATGTTCCCAAGTCATCCAAGCTTCTCATAATTGGAAATTCAAACTCAAATATATGGGGAGGGTTTCAAGGTTTTGTCCTGGATGTTCGTTTTGTTATTTGGTCTACGAAGAGGGATCACAAAAGATGGCATAGTCCTTTCTCTTGTAGTTGAGATATCTAGTGTCACAACCACATCTCGCAATTGTGCACAGGGAAGTGTTCCTCTGATCATTTTTAGTTGTGGTGCTGATGTCTTTCGACTTTCAAACAACTAAAGCCTTGCCCATGTAAGGGCTCTCTCAATGGGTACATCATATGATAGGCATTTGTAGATAATCCAGGTGATTGCACAACATCCATTCAACACAGGCTTTCATATCCATCTTGTAGTGGCTACATAAAGTTCATCAATAATCTAGTGAGGGAGGTTAATGGTCAACCCTATAGTCTTGCTAAGTATAGATTGAACCAGATCTTCTTGTGAGGCTCAGTGAATGGGTCCTACTTTAGAAAAGTGAAATGTTCCATCCTGAGTGGCACTGATACATTTGGAGTCATGGCTAACATGTCTTTAAGATTGACCACATTCCTATTCTTCATATTATATGGTATTAAGGTTTTCTATTTAATGGAATATGCATTTGCATATTGAGGGCTTCTTGAACCAAATTCAAGGTTCTCTTGAACTACTTCATCTCTTGATTATGTAACAAAGATTGGATCATGAGAGTTCTAGGTGCTTCTTTAATTGTGTTTGGTTGCAAAGTGTGAATCAAGTAATAACACCTCATGAAGTTTGGATTTGGCAATGGCTCACTTAGATATTCTGTTAATCCTACTCGCTACCAAATGTTATGTATCTCTTGTGTGTTTTGGAGCTGCTCAAACTCGCTAGGGAAGAACTAGAACTTACCCCAAATGTTGTTTGTGAATGACCATGAAACCTTATAGAGGATATTCAATAACCTCGTTCAAGAAGTGGGTTCTTTTATTACTTATTAAGTCTATTGGAAACATCTCCCTCGTGAATACATTCTCGAACAAAAATTTGATTATCGTTTGTGCAAGGTTTTAGGCTCTCGTTCTCTATTCTCCTGATCCAGGTCTCCTATTTCAGACTTTGCGATGATCAATACAAACTTGTTTGTCCTATTAGGTAAGATCCTCACCACATACATGGTTCCTTGCTTATCTATATAGGATCCCTCTTTGAATTTGACCACTGAATGCTCAATTCCAAAGGGTTGTTCTAGATTCCTAAGCTAGATCACTAATCTTCTCAAACCATCCTCATAGATGCAAGCACCTAGTTGATTGGTTTGAATATACTCTAGGTGAGTCTTATAGGGACCTTTTGGTGTTTGTAAATATGCTAACTTTGAACTTCCTATAGGTTTTTCCATGCTAAAAGACATTTCAGAGTCAGTAGTGTCTGAGCTCAATATGTATGGATAATCAATCAATTGTTGTGTTGATATATTGAGGTATGATGTGTGTGAACACTCTAGGACCGCCCGAGCACTTTTTTCCCTCTTCAGGAGGTTTTTTTCCCCTGCATGTATATATGCCTATTACCCTAATGGGCTACTTATCTTTGTACATTCTAGTGGTAATACATTTAGTATTGTGTGTTGGGCTCCAAGCTTCTTCTTCTTCCTTGTGTTGTTTGCGTGCTTTCACAGACATCTAACTCCAACAATTGGTATCCGAGCAGGTCGCCGCTTCATCTAGGGCATTGTCGACACCTCTCCGGTTACAATCTCAGAATCGCACAAAATATGTTGAGCATACTCAGGGAGTTTCGGCCTCCGAATGCACTATCACAATGCTTGTGCAGACTATCTGGCCTTTTTGTGCCAAAAGTATATACCAGTTTTGATTCGCCACTATAATTGTCTTGATGTTTGCTACAAGTTTAGTAGAATTCATCTTGGCAGTTTTGTTCAACGTTTTGAGAGACAGTCAATTTTTTGCATCAAGATATTTTAGTCACTAGCCATGGCTGAAAGCTATGATGTATTTTGTCTGTTGGCTATTGAGGATAAGTTGGATGGTACCAACTACCTGTTATGGGCTTATATGATGCGACATGTATTGGTTTCAAAAGGACTGTGGAACATTGTGCACGGTGTTGAAAAATGTCCTACCACACCTGCAATTGTTACAACTGTAGGTACTGAAGCTGATGCAGAAGGTGTCGAAGATGGTGATATTCTACAGATTCCTCTTCGTGCTACTATTTATGTTGCACCTACTATAGAGCAAATTTGTTGGGATGGCAAAGATGCTCAGGCACATGCATTGATAGCTTTGTCTATCAAACGTGCCATTATTCCTCATATTCGCTCTTGTAGAATAGCTAAGGATGCTTGGGATACACTTACCACATTGTACTAGGCTAGGAACGAGACTCGTGTTGCTTACCTTCAAAAAACAGTTGGAGAGTGAGCACATGCATGAAGGTGATTCTCTGGAAAGTTTTCTAACAAAGATCAAGGATTTGAAGGAACAATTGATTTCTGTAGATGAATTCCTTCCTGACAGTTCACTTGTGCAGACTGTTCTGAATGGTCTTTCTAATTCATATTAGAGTTTTGCTTCTACTCTTTTTTTGATGACAAAAGGAAATCCAAATGCCTTAAGATTTGAAGAGTTATTTTTTGTTTTGTTGCAGACATCTATTAGCTCCAAAGACATGTATGATACTTTGCTGCCTCTTTTTATAGGTGGACAATCTAGTGATGGTATGAGGAAGCTTCTCAACCTTTGCAAGTTTCATGTGATGATGTAGATCATTCTATTTTTTATGTGAATTTACATGATGCACTTGTTGATGAGAGAGCTGACATTGAGCAGGCAAAAACTATGCCAAAATTGTTGGTGTTGACTTTGCGTGATAGCAAATTAGATGCACCTCTATCGTATTGTACTCGTTCAAGCTCTTATAGTGCCTCTTTTGCATCACATTGCTATGCTATGGCTACCTCTACTCTCTGTGATGAGACTAAACCTATTTTGTTTGATGAAGCACAAAATTTTGAACATTGGATGAAATTTGAATATGATGTTATCATGAAAAATGGTATCTGGTCTTTATGTGACTTGCCTCTTGGAAAGAAGGCCATTGGAACTAAGTGGATATACAAGCTGAAGTGTAAACCTGATGGAACAATTGACAGGTATAAGGCTAGGCTTGTTGCAAAGGGTTCTACATAGGAAAGAGGCATTGATTTTGATAAAACCTTTGCTCCTACTTGTCAAATGACTACTATTTGTAGCATCTATGCACTTGTAGCTCATCATGCTTGGAATGTACATCAGTTGGACATTAAAATAGAATTTTTTAATGGTGACTAGCATGAAGAAGTGTATGTTTTTCAGCCCCGTGGCTTTGTGTAGAAAAGGCATGCAAACGAGGTGTGCAGGTTAAAGAAGGCATTATATGGTTTAAAGCAAGCACCACGTGCTTGGTATGAAAAGATACATGCCTATCTGATTGCACATGGTTTTGAGAATAGTCCAACTAAAAGCACCTTATATGTTAAGCATGCTAATGATGTGCTTTTGATCATTGTGGTGTATGTTGATGACATGCTACTCACTAGTCCTCATGACACACATATTGTTGATTTTAAGGCTGATTTGCATGCCTCATTTGGGATGTCTGATTTGGGGCATTTGCATCACTATTTGCGCATTCAATTTATGCAAGTTGATGGTGGAATGGCTTTGTGTCAAATGAAATATGTTGACACATTATTGGAGCATTTTGGCCTTGAAGACTGTAAGCCTATTGCCATTCCTATGGAGACATGTTTATGGTTGAGTCTTCAGGATGCTGGAGATGCATTTGATGATGTTCTCTATCAACATGTTGTTGGATGCTTGATTTACTTATGCATTACTCGGTGAGATATTCAATTTTTTCTCTCACAGATGAGCAAGTTTATGCATTTCATAGGTGTCAAGCATTGGTAGGCAGTTGAGCGCATCTTTTGCTACTTAAGTGGTACCCGACTACTTGGATTGTTTTATCCCAAGGGGGGATCACTACCGCCAGATTTACATGTTTTTTTTTATAGTGATTGGGCTGGTTGCTATGACACTCATGTGTCTACTAGTGGTTCTTGCTTCATGCTTGGTAGCTCATGTATATCTTAGTTGAGCAAGAAGCAGCCTACTGTGGCCACTTCTAGTTGTGAGGCTGAGTATAGGGCAACTTTTACAGTGACTATTGAGTGTGTGTGGCTCAGATGCCTTATGGCTGATTTGGGTGTTGGTCAGTCTTCTGCCATCACCATCTTCATTGACAATTAGAGCACATTGGTAGTTGTGAGGAACCCCGTGTTCCATGCTCGGACTTAGCACATTGAGGTGCATTGTCATTATTTTAGGGAGAGGTTCTCTACTGGGGAGATCATCTTGGCATATGTGCCCACATAGGAGAACATTGCAGACCTTTTTATGAAGGCTCTGCCTAGGGAGAAGTTTGAAGCTTTCCACAAAGCTTTGGGTTTACTTCCTTTTCTGGATTGATTCCACATAGCTTGGCACTTCCTTATACATGAGTGCCAGCTCCTTGTTCACTGCATCACTCCTAGGGGGGATTTTTTGATATATTTAGGTAGTGATGTGTGTGAGCACTCTAGGACCACCGGGGCACTTTTTTCCCTCTTTAGGAGGTTTTTCCCCCCTGGCTTGTATATACGCCTATTGCCCTAATGGGTTACTTATCTTTCTAAATTCTAGTGGTAATACATTTAGTATTGTGTGTTGTGCTCCAAGCTTCTTCTTCTTTCTTGTGTTGTTCGCGTGCTTCCGCAAATGTCTAACTCCAACATGTTGTGCCCAAGACCTAGTAGTATGATTGACACTAGCTTCATATGATGTGAGGCTTTGTCTATCAGCTTTGTCTATCAGCCTTTTCTATTAGCTTTGCCTATGTGTCTATGTGACCTAAGGTTCATATGATCCACTTACTTACCCAATCTTAGAGTACAAACACGTTGCAATTTTCTTTGTGTCAATTACTCATTCATTTTAACTTCCTTTGGTGTAAAGTCTTGTCCTTATAATCACTTCATCAGAAGTACTTTGAGTTTGACATTAATTTTGGTTTGATCGGTCAATTATGCTCTTTCTTTTCCATAACTTTGCTCTAACTACTCTTGGACTTGAGAAAATTAGGGCTTCATGAACTTGGTTAATTCATCTAGTAGCCCTAATCAATTAGTACTACTATACACACTTAACCTAAGCTAAAACTTGATTGAGGGAGTGGAGAAAATTTCCAACCTTGAGTCTTGTGTGGTTGAAATAGCTTTGGTGCTTAGGATGCCCATCCCCAAGCATCACTCTGCGCTGGTACCTTGATTGTCACTTAAATAGCTCCAAAACTTTGTAAAAATTCCAAAAATTAGGCTCAATTGACAAAATTTTGTAGAAATAAAAAGTGCCAAAATTCCATCGTCTATCATGATAGATGGTTTTTTATGCGATAGATGGGTTTTTTGCAGATGTCCATTTGTCATCATAGATGGTGTCCATCATGGTAGACACTATCTGTCATCTTTGATCTATCATATATTGTCTGTCATGCTTTATATATATCATCATAGATGGGTTTATCATGATAGATGGCTTCTATCATCTATCATGGGATCCATTCTTTCACAATAAATGGTGTCTATAATCTATCGTGGATTTTTTCTCTCATGATAGATGGTCTATCAGGGGGGTCTGTCTATGACAATAGATGTTGTTTATCATGATAGACGGTGTCTATCATGATAGATGGTGTCTATTATGATAGACTGGTCTATTATGATAGATGGGTCTATCATGATAGATGGGTGTCTATCAAGGTTGATGAAGCACAAAATTAGATTGCTATGCAACGGTTCTCTCTAATCTTTGTGATGAGAAGGTGGCTCTTTCTTTTGATAAAGCACAAAATTCTTTGGATGGATACAATGCAATTAGAATATGATGCTATCATGAAGAATGGTACTTGGTCTTTATGTGATTTTCCCCAAGAAAAAAGTCCATTGGCACTAAATGGATCTACAAGCTAAAACGTGAGCCTAACAAAACAATTACTATGTATAAGGCTAGGATTATTTTCAAATTTTATGCTCAAGAGAGAGGCATTGTGCAAGAGAACAAGGATTACGACCACCACATGCTTGAGAGATGACTCTCCTCCCAACCAAATGCCTCTATATATAGCTCTCTCCAGGGGACTACCTTCTTGGGCAGGTGAATGCTAATCATCCAAGTGTCAGCCATGTAACTACATGTGTGCCAAGTGTCCAGTGGATGCTTCTAGAAGGTTCTAGAGCTCTTTGGGCAAAATACTCTTCCCATGTACCTCATGGGGATTGAACCCAAGACCTCGTCCTTCACATCCTTGAGAATTAACCACTAAGCTAAGTGGATCACTTGTTCACAAGAGCACAAGACCTCCTAGTAAGTCTAAACTCGAGATCTTTGGTCATACACACGGATGACCAAACGGTATCCGATTTCAGATCTGTCTGAACCGGCCAGACCCTTGGATCATAGACTTACTTTATTACATTCTTCCCCCCTTGGAAAAGATTTTCGTCCTCGAAAATAGAGCTATATACATACTGTAGGCAACCCCCGAGCCTCATGTTCTAAAACTGGAAGAACATGGTCATGTTCTAGAACTGGAAGAACATGTCTCATCTCTGTGGTGGCATCCTTGCCCAAATGATTCAAAACACTATCTGGTTTTGTACTTTGATGAACGGGACAAAGTACAAACTAGTGAAGAATAATGAGGGTGGATCTAATGACATCCCTGGCTAATTCACAGTTTTTGGATGTGCGATCTAGGCACAAACATGTGAACTAGGTGGATTCAAATTACTAGTCCATTTCTAGGCATAACTGGTGCATGGGCTTAGTAATGAAGGTGGGATTCTTATCCCTCGCAAGACTTTGAGAATTCTTGATTCACTTGAATTTGTTTTGGAGAACTTGAAGTTTGGTTGTCCCATACATCTAACTTTAGATGTCTGTACAATGGTTTACTTTTATCTAACAGTTACTTGATTTTTTCACCCGACTAGAGGACTACTTTGTCCCAATGAGTTGAAAAAATCCCATGTAAACTGTAGGAGAAAGTTTACCATTTCGGTGGAATCAACCATACTAACTTCACCAATTCAAATTCAAAATGAAAATTGTCCAACTTAGGACACTTTTCTCAAAGACTTTAACTGAAAGTTCTTGGGAATTGTCAATCTAATGAGCAATTCCTTACTTCTTTATTCTAGAGTATACTGGACTCTAGGAAATTATTTATGCTATAACTTAAAGCAAACTCAAATGAATAAGTCTACTTAGACTTATCATCTTTTGAAGATTGAATTGGTTGTACAAAGTCTTAGTTATCTCTTTCCGCTTTCCAAATCTTTTGGAATTGACTCAGATATGGTATCTGATTCCTTTTGCAAAAGACCAGGGATAGCCGGTTAGAATTAGATAACTAACTTGAACATCCTAGATAGATGTTCAAGTTACGACCACCACATGCTTGAGAGATGACTCTCCTCCCAACCAAATGCCTCTATATATAGCTCTCTCCAGGGGACTACCTTCTTGGGCAGGTGAATGCTAATCATCCAAGTGTCAGCCATGTAACTACATGTGCGCCAAGTGTCCAGTGGATGCTTCTAGAAGGTTCTAGAGCTCTTTGGGCAAAATACTCTTCCCATGTACCTCATGGGGGTTGAACCCAAGACCTCGTCCTTCACATCCTTGAGACTTAACCACTAAGCTAAGTGGATCACTTGTTCACAAGAGCACAAGACCTCCTAGTAAGTCTAAACTCGAGATCTTTGGTCATACACACGGATGACCAAACGGTATCCGATTTCAGATCTGTCTGAACCGGCCAGACCCTTGGATCATAGACTTACTTTATTACACATTGATTTTGATGAAACCTTTGTTCCCACATGTCGAATGACCACTATGCATAACATTTGTGCACTTGTAGCTCATCATAGTTGGAATGTACATTAGTGGGACATTAAAACTCCATTTCTAAATGGTGTCTTACATGAAGAAGTGTATGTATGTCAACCTCACAAGTTTGTGTAGAAAAAGCATGAAAAAAAGTGTGCAGATTGAAAAAGTCATTATATGGTTTAAAGCAAGCATCAAATGCCTAGTATGAAAAGATACATGCCTACTTGCTTGCACATGGCTTGGACAATAATGCAAGAGCACCTTATATGTTAAGTGTGAAGATGATGTACTTTTGATCATTCTTGTATATGTTGATGACATGCTACTCATTGTTCTTAAAAATGTGGCATGATCAACTGAAAGTGCGGAAAATTCATTTAAATATTCTTGAAAACATAATATCAGACAAGATCATAAACACGATAATCAACTAAAAAAGAACCAAGTGACTGATATAAAGTGATCGGCAACGAGGTTGTACTTGGGTAAAAATTGGGATTGCTCACTAAGGCATATGAACCTTAGATCAAGACGACATCTAGGGAGAGATAGACAAAGCCTTAGGTCTTCAGAGGCTAGTGTCAATCACACTGCTAGGTCTTGGGCCCAACAGTTGAGCAATTATTCACACTACCCTAGCTCTGAAACTAGCAAATCAGAGATGTCGCAAGGTATGGAGCAACCCATAGGGAGTTCATGTGTGGCTTATTTGCAAAAGGCTGAGGGACCTTATAAGACTCAACTGGAATACCTTAGGACCAACCAACTAGGTTCTTGCATCTATGAGGATGGCCTAAGAAGAGATGTGATCCAAATTAAAAACCCTGACCAACCCATTGGACTCGAACATCCAGCAGTCAAGTTTGAAAATGGTGCATACCTAGACAAAGAAGGAACCATGTATGTGGTCTCCAACTACCCATATAGGACAAATGAATTTGGTAATGTGATCCCAAAACTAGACATAGGTGACCTAGAGCAAGGGAACATAGGTGGAGAGCCTAGAACCCCTCAAGGAAAATCAGTTCTCACTAGAATTATCACACCAGAGTGGGTTCCCCACGACAATAAGAGCATAGATCTACTCTTAAACCGAGAGACAAGTGAAGCCTTTTGGAGGTATAAGCCTGATCAGCCGAATGAGGTAGGAACAATCACAATCTATGAGTTCAAAGATCCTGATAGCCCAGGCAAGGTGACCTATCTGGACAATACTTCATAGAGGATCTTTGTGGTCTCAGAACATGGTAGGCATGCCTACACTTGGAAGGGTGAATTTGTCTTCCCCCAACCAAGATCTAATGTTTCTTTTGGTCACCAAGGAGCTGGAACATCCCACACTCATGGAGCTCAAAGGGACACAAGTAGAGATAGACTTGAAGTGAGCTTTGCTAAGATCAAGAACGGAGATGGATAGAGAGGAAAGTGAGAGACCTAGAGCCCCAAGAAACCAAAGAAATGCAGATGATTTTCCTTTGCCAAGGCCTAGAGAACACACTAGGACCTTGAGTCCAACCCAGCTGCTTAAGTCCATGGAAGAATTACTTCGATGTCACTGGAGACCCATATGATCATGTGGCTGAGCTTAGGCAAGTCTTGAGGGCTGAACAAGTTGAGGACTTATTCATGCACACGAATGTTTCATAGGACCTAGGAAGCTTGTTAAGCAATCATATAGCCATGTCTTCACTAGAAATGTGTCATCCACAAAGTGCTAACTTGCGTTGATAATCTTCAAATTGGGCGATCACTTTTCTGATGGTCTCTTGTGGATGTGTAGTGAGATTGTGGAACTTGGCCTCTAGAGTATAAATCTTAAAAGGTTTTTTATCCTCATATAAACTGGCTAGAATGTCCCAAGCTTCTTTTGAAGTTTTAAATGCAGTGATGTGACCCTTTGTCAGTTCCTCACATGCTATGAGAAGTTGGCCTAATGCTCGCTTGTCTTCTACATTCCATATATTCCAAGCTCGTGGATCATTATCCTTATCAGGCTCTCATTCTATGCCTTCGACTACCTCATACAACAAGTTTGTATAGAGATAGGCCTTAATTGTATCCTTCCATAGGTTTTAATTCGTTCCATTTAGTCGTTCATCTTTTGGCATGAATATGGGGGTAAAAGAGGGTAAGTACAATTGAGTCGAGGATGTCGCATTTGAAATCATTGACATGATTGCTGTCAAACCAAAGTTACCACACTAGAAATAAAAAGCAGTTCACAAAATTGGATTGCGGTAGGGGTGGGGGGCTTAGATTAGCCTGATACTTGCACCAAAATGAAGTAGACACCTTGGAGGGGGGGACTTAGAATAGCCCTATGCTTGCACAAAAATTGAGATGAGTTGATAGGAGAGGAGGGCTTAGAGTAGCCCATTGCACACCAATCTGATCCTAAGAGTAGGCTTAGAAACTTTGATAGAGCTTGTGGGTGGGCGTAGATTAGCCTCCAACCCACAAATGCACACACAAAATATCCTCTTTGACTATTTTTGTTGTACAAAGATGGGGCACTTACTGCCAAAGGGTGGTTGCAACCTTTGGGAGAATACAAGAGTGTCTCTTTACAAAAGGGATACTTTGAGGAAGTGTTAATTGATATGCCCAAGGTTGGAGATGGATATCCTCAGACACATATAAAGGATTCTCTTAATTAAGTGTGCAGAGAGTCAAAAATAATGCATTCTTGAATATATATGGGCTTCAAAAGATTGAAATTCGTATCCACAAGAGATATGCCCAAGCAAAATCGTCAGTCATATACTATGGGGAAAAATATCCGCATCATATATTTTAATCCCAATGACATAATTGCAGACGACCCCACAATTGTTGATATATTTAGGTAGTGATGTGTGTGAACACACTAGGACCGCCGGGGCACTTTTTCCCTCTTTAGGAGGTTTATTTCCCTAGCTTGTATATACACCTATAGCCCTAATGAGTTACTTATCTTTGTACATTCTAGTGCTAATACATTCAGTATTGTGTGTTGTGATCCAAGCTTCTTCTTCTTCCTTGTGTTGTTCATGTGCTTCCGTAGATGTCTAACTCCAACATTTGGTATTAGTGCAGGTCTCCGCTTCATCTAGGGCATCGTCGACACCCCTCCGGTCATAGTCTCATAATTGCATGAAATATGGTGAGCATACTCAAGGTGATTAGGAGATCAAAACGGCTTCGCTTTTCGGTGTCGAAATCGTGATTTGAGCTCGTTTCAGCCTTCGAACGCACTATCACAGTGCTTGTGCAAGCTATTTCATCTTTTTGTGCCAAAGACATATACAGGCTTTGGTTTGCCAATATAAGCATCTCGAAGTCTGCTACAGGTTTAGCAGAACTCGGCAGGGTGGTTCTGTTCAAATTTTTCAAATATAGTGATTTCTTTGCATTAGGGTATTTTAGTCAATGGCCATGGCTAAAAGGAGTGATGTATTCCATATGTTGGCTATTGAGGATAAGTTGGACAGTACCAATTACCCATTGTGGGCTTATATGATGTGACATGTATTGGTTGCAAAAGGACTATGGAACATTGTGTAGGGTGTTGAAAAATGTCCTATTACACTTGCAAATATAGGTATTGAAGCTGATGCAGATGGCGTTGAAGATGTTGATATTCTTCAAATTCCTATTTGTGCTCCGGTTCTTGTTGCACCTATTGTAGAGCAAATTTGTTCGGATGGCAAAGATGCTCAAGCACATGCATTGATAGCTTTGTCTGTCAAACATGCCATTATTCCTCACATTTGCTCTTGTAGAACAGTTAAGGATGCTTGGGATACACTTACCACATTGTACCAAGCTAGGAATGAGGTTCGTGTTGCTTACCTCCGAAAACAATTGGAGAGTGAGCACATGAATGAAGGTGATTCTATGGATAATTTTTTCACAAAGATCAAGGATTTGAAGGAACACTTCATTTCTGTTGATGAAGTCCTTCCTGACAGTTCACTTGCGCAGACTGTTCTGAATGGTCTTCCTGAATCATATCAGAGTTTTGCTTCTACTCTTTGTTTGATGATGAAAGGTAGCTAAATGCCTTAACATTTGAAGAGTTAGCTCCTGTTCTGTTGCAAGAAAACCAATCCAAGCACAACAGGTCTATTATGTGTGTTGCAGATCAAGCTTTCTTGGCTAGTCAGAAGGGCAAAGGAAAACGAAGCTCTTCTCCTAGTAAGCAGAAATCTGCTAATTTTGCACAATTGAAGAAGGAAGACAAAGATGAGAAGAAATAAAAAAAACAAAGAGTATTTTTCAAATATTGTAAAGAAAACGATCATGTCATTAAGAGCTATCCAAAACTGGCTACTGAAGAGGCAAAGAAGAAAGAGGGCAGAATGGTTGTTGCAGAGGCCTCTACATTAGGGGAAAAAATGAACCCTACATGGGCCTTGTAAGGATTCCTAATTTTTTAGGGATTAAAAAGCTAAATCAAAGAGATTAAGGGGGCATATGAAACCACTAGTGATATTCTGAAATAAAATATTATATTTTACTCTAATTTATTGCATTGTGAAATGGAATAATTCATGGCCTTTGGATCTTTGAAATGAATGGCCAAGATTAAGATGTACGAGATAGGAGAGAGAGGACACTTCTGACAAATTTTAGGTGTGAGGACTGTCATGGACACTCTCTGTAAGGTTTTCACCCCTTAGATCAAGTCTAATCACATGAACAAGCACATTTGGGATTGAGATACATTTTGTGTGTGTTTTGGGAACTTAGATCAAGCCCAAATTGGATGTAGATCCACTATTGGAGCTGAGCTAAAAGTTTTGTACATTGTGAGTCCTTCGATCAGCTTGACATCTGATGGAGCACAACAAAAGGCATCTTTCTCATCATGGGGAAGCTTCTCAACCATTACGATCAAGATTAGATCCAATGGCTAGAAGCAAAGGCACCTAAAAAGCATAGGATTCAAGCATAGCCCTTAGATTTCATCCTCAATCCAAGGGTGGATATTGAAAGGTGCATTTTTGAACGCTCTTTTCATCTCAACCATCAGATTTCAAGCAAATCTAACGGTCCAAATGCAATGCCGCCTTGACTTTTGCCATTCAACCTCAATCATTAGATCTTTAAGCCAATCCAAGGGCTCTAGTTGATTTGGAAGCCTTTCAAAACCATCCAAATGGCTAAAACCACGGTTCAAGGTGGTTTTTTTCTCTTTGACCAAACAAAAACAAGAGAACCCTATGCCTAGCCTATGCAATTAAGGGACTAGACTGTGTCCACCACCCTCTTCTCATTGGTACATCACTAAACACTCCTTAATCTAAAAGGCCCATGCAAGGTTCCTTTTTCTCCCTAATGACACCGAAAACAGAGTCAGCTAATCTTGTGCAAGATGAAGAATGGGCATTTACTATTGTTTGTAGTTTTGACCCATCTTCTCATGAGTAGTGCATGTTTGCTGTAGACTTAGATGTTTGGTACTTTTATAGTGGAGCGATCAAACATATTACCTGCCACTATAGGGAGACACATGTGCCAACAACTCCTCTTATTCTATCATGGGAGTTGGTAAGATCATTCTGACTACTACTCATGGTAGCTCTTTCACTTTGTCAGATGCTTTATTTGTGCCAGGGATCAAGAAAAATCTGTTATCAGTTTCTTCATTAGCCAAGATTGGCTTGGTTGTGAAATTTGTTGATGACGGATGTACAGGTCATGGTTTGTCAAATGGCAACATCATTATTGCTTCTAGCATTTTATGTCATGGGTTGTATAATCTCATAGACATTGAAAAATCTATGAATGATTCAACATGCGTAGTACATGATTCTCAGGCTATGTCAGATGCAAAGCTTTGGCATGCACACTTTGGTCATCTAAATTTTGCTAGTTTGTTATGCCTGCAAAAATGGTGTCCTCTTTGCCCAAACTTGAGGCACTTAGAAAACATGTCTATGAAGGCTATATTTTGGGCAAAATGCAGTGCTTCTCCTTTGCAAAAGATGGTTCAGTTGGAGCTACTCAGAAATTGAAGCTTGTACATAGTGATGTCTGTGGTCCTATGTAGACACCTTCTTTTGGAAACTATCTTTACTTAGTGACTTTCACTCATGTTTTTTCCAGGCATGCATGGATATATCAACTCAAAGAAAATTCCCAAGTGTTCATGTGCTTCAAACAGTTTTTGGTTTTGGCAGAAAATCTATGAGCATCTAAAATGGGCATTGTCCATTCTAATCGAGGGGGGAAATATATGTCTTTTGACTTTAATATCTAGCTGATTGTGGGATAAAACATCACTATACAGTGCCATATACAACTCAACAGAATGGAGTTGCTAAACAAAAGAACAAGTCACTCATGGAGATGGCAAGGTGTATGGTCAAGAGTCAACCTTTACCACATAGTTTTTGGCTTGAGGCTATCATGTGTGCAGCATATGTACTTAACAGGTGTCCCACTAAAGCACTGCAGTCTATCACTCCATATCAGGCTTGGCATGGTCACAAGAAATTTGTTGTTCATCTACATGGTTTTGGTTGTCTGACATATGCATTAGTGCCTGAACAACATCACATGAAATTGGATGATAAAGTAGTAAAATGTATTTTTGTCAGGTACATTTCTGAAAGCAAAGGCTATCATCTGTATCATCCACATAATAAATGCATTTTGGTTAGCCATGATGTTGTTTCTGTGGAAGATGCTATTCAGCCTTTACTTTCATGTTCGAAGGAGACATCTGCTAGCTCCAAAGACATGTATGATACTTTGCTACCTCTTTCTACAGGTGGACAACCTGGTATTGGTCCTAATAAGGCAACTTCTCAACCTTTTAGGTTTCAAGTGATGATGCAGATCATTCCATTTCTGATGTAGATTTACATGATGCACTTCTTGGTGAGAGAGCTGATATTGAGGAGGCAAAAACTATGCCAAAATGGCTAGTGCAAACTTTGCATGATAACAAATTAGATGCATCTCTATCATACCATACTTGTTCAGGCTCTCATAGTGCCTCTTTTGCACTAGATTGTTATGCTATGGCTGCCTCTAGTCTCTATGATGAGACTAAACCTATTTTGTTTGATGAAGCATAAAATTTTGAACATTGGATGGCTGCAATGCAATCTGAATATGATGCTATCATGAAAAATGGTACCTGGTCTTTATGTGACTTGCCTCCTGGAAAGAAGGCCATTGGCAGTAAGTGGGTATACAAGCTCAAGTGTAAACCTGATGGAACAATTGACAGGTATAAGGCTAGGCTTGTTGCAAAGGGCTATGCACAGGGAAAAGGCATTGATTTTGATGAAATGTTTGCACCTACTTACCGAATGACTACTATTCGTAGCATCTGTGCACTTGTAGCTCATCATGGTTGGAATGTACATCAGTTGGACATTAAAATAGCATTTGTGAATGGTGACTTGCATGAAGAAGTGTATGTTTTTTAGTCCTGTGGCTTTGTGCAAAAAGGACATGAAAACCAGGTGTGCAGGTTAAAGATGGCATTATATGGTTTAAAGCAAGCACCACGTGCTTGGTACGAAAAGATACATGCCTATCTGATTGCACATGGTTTCGAGAACAGTCCAACTAAAAGCACCTTATATGCTAAGTGTTCTAATGATGTGCTTCTGATCATTGTTGTGTATGTTGATGACATGTTGTTCATTGGTCCTCATGAGAAGCACATTGCTTATTTCAAGGCTGATTTGCATGCCTCATTTGAGATGTTTGATTTGGGGCATTTGCATCATTTTTTGGGCATTCAATTTATGTAAGTTGATGGTGGAATAGCTTTGTGTCAAATGAAATATATTGACACATTATCACAGTGTTTTGGCTTTGAAGATTGCAAACCTATTGCCACTCTTATGGAGATAGGTTTACGATTGAGTCTTCATGATGTTGGAGATACATTTAATGTTGTTCTCTATCTGCAGGCTATTGGATGCTTGATTTATGTATGCATTACTCGACGAGATATTCAGTTTGTTGTCTCCCATATGAGGAGGTTTATGCATTATTTGGCCAGATATTTAGTTTGTATGATTAAGAGTCAGGCTTTACCACATAGTTTCTAGCTTGAGGCTGTCATGTGTGCGGCATATGTACTTAACAGGTGTCCCACTAAAGCAATGCAATCTATCACTCCATATGAGGCTTGGCATGGTCGTAAGACATGTGTTGCTCATCTGCCTATTTTTGGTTGTCTGGCATATGCATTAGTGCCTGAACAACATTGTAGGAAATTGGATGATAAAGTAGTAAAATGTACTTTTGTCAGGTACATTTCTGAAAGCAAACGCTATCGTCTGTATCATCCAAAGACTAAAACACATTTTGGTTAGCCGTGATGTTGTTTTTCTGGAAGATGCTATTCAGCCTTTACTTTCATGTATGAAGGAGACATTTGTTAGCTCCAAAGACATGTATGATACTTTGCTACCTCTTTTTATAGGTGGACAGCCTAGTGCTGGTCCTAATGAGGCAACTTCTCAACCTTTGCAGGTTTCAGGTGATGATGTAGATCATTCCATTTCTGATGCAGATTTACATGATGCACTTGTTGATGAGAGAACTGATATTGAGGAGACAAAAACTATGCCAAAATGGCTAGTGCAGACTTTGCATGATAACAAATTAGATGCACATCTATCATACTATACTTGTTCAGGCTCTCATAGTGTCTCTTTTGCATTAGATTGTTATGATATGGATGCCTCTAGTCTCTGTGATGTGATTGAACCTATTTTGTTTGATGAAGCATAAAATTTTGAACATTGGATGGCTACAATGCAATCTGAATATGATGGTATCATGAAAAATGGTACCTGGTCTTTATGTGACTTACCTCCTAGCAAGAACGCCATTTGCACTAAGTGGGTATACAAGCTGAAGCATAAACCTAATGGAACAATTGATAGGTATAAGGCTAGGCTTGTTGCAAAGGGTTATGCACAGGAAAAAGGCATTGATTTTGATGAAACATTTGCACCTACTTACCAAATGACTACTGTTCATAGCATTTGTACACTTGAAGCTCATCATGGTTGGAATGTACATCAGTTGGATATTAAAATAGCATTTTTGAATGGTGAATTGCATGAAGAAGTGTATGTTTTTCAGCCCCATGGCTTTGTGGAGAAAGGGCATGAAAACCAAGTGTGCAGGTTAAAGAAGGCATTATATTGTTCAAAGCAAGTACCACATGCTTGGTATGAAAAAATACATGCCTATCTAATTGCACATGGTTTTGAGAATAGTCCATTTGAAAGCACCTTATATGTTAAGCGTGCTAATGATGTGCTTCTGATCATTGTTGTGTATGTTGATGAGATCCTGCTCACTGGTCCTCATGAGAAGCACATTGCTGATTTCAAGGCTGATTTGCTTGACTCATTTGAGATGTCTGATTTGGGGGCATTTGCATCATTATTTGGGCATTTAGTTTATGCAAGTTGATGGTGGAATAGCTTTGTGTCAAACGAAATATATTGACACATTATCGGAGTGTTTTGGCCTTGAAGACTGCAAACTTATTGCCACTCTAATGGAGATAGGTTTACGATTGAGTCTTGATGATGTTGGAGATGCATTTGATGCTACTTTCTAACTACAGGCTATTGGATGCTTGATTTATGTATGCATTACTTGGCTAGATATTCAGTTTTTTGTCTCCCATATGAGCAGGTTTATACATTACCCAGGTGTCAAGCATTGGGAGGCAGTTAAGCACATCTTTCGCTACTTGAGTGGTACCCGGCTACTTGGATTGTTTTATCCCAAGGGGGGATCACTATTGCCAGATTTGCATGCTTTTTTTGACTCTGACTGGGCTGGTTGCTATGACACTTGTGTGTCCACTAATGGCTTTTGCTTCATGCTTGGTAGCTCATGTATATCTAGGTTGAGCAAGAAGCACGCTATTATGGCCACTTTCAATTGTGAGGCTGAGTATAGGGTACCTTTCACAGTGACTGAGTGTGTGTGTGGCTCAGATGCATTATGGCTGATTTGAGTGTTGGTCATTCTACCACCACCATCTTCATTGAGAGTCAAAGCGCATTGGCAGTTGCGAGGAACCCTGTCTTCCATGCTCGCACTAAGCACATTGAGGTGCATTATCATTATTTTAGGGAGAGGTTCTCTACTGGGGAGATTAGCTTGGCATATGTGCCCATGCATGAAAACATTGCAGACCTTTTCATGAAGGCTCTACCTAGGGAAAAGTTTGAAGCTTTCCACAAAGCTTTGGGCTTACTTCCTTTTGTGGATTGATTCCACATAGCTTGGCACTTTATTATACATGAGCGCCAACTCCTTGTTCACCACATCACTCCCAGGGGGATTTGTTCATATATTTAGGTAGTGGTGTGTGTGAACACATTAGGACCACCGGGGCACTTTTTTCCCTCTTTAGGAGGTTTTTTTCCTTGGTTTGTATATATGCCTATAGCCCTAACAAGTTACTTTTCTTTGTACATTCTAGTGGTAATACAAAAGACCCCGCTATAACTATATTGTTGGGGGGTTTGGGTGGGTACTCATAAATAGGGATGATTGATATGAACTGGAACCCTTTGCATCTTCAATATTTCCTTTTTACGGAGAGCACGCATCCACTCCTACTATCTAGGAGATGGATTTAATTTAATGCATCTCTAAAAACATCATAGGTGATGTCATTGGACATCCCCATGGAGATCTCCACAGCAAGAAACTTGCTAATAACACATGGACATAGTGCTAAATAAATAGCACACACAAGATCTTGCTTTCTTTGGTGGTGGAGAAGAAGGAGGATGTAGACTTATTGTTTTTTTCTACAAGGATGAATCGGGCACCATCAAATGTATGTGCATAAGAGTATGTGCTCTTCAACCAGTACTTATGTGCATTCAGATGACCAAAGAACACTTCTCTCTCTCTCTCTCTCTCTCGGTATGGGAGATGATGTTGTGCCTGAAGCTTAGGAGCTTTTGGGATTGGTTCACTTCCCTTTTGCAGCACCAACAAAGAGCTACAATGTATTTAGCCAAGTCTACTCGAGACCTATTGTGCCACTCTCTCAAAAACCTTTATGAGCTAAAGAAACACCTCTATGTTGTTGCCTATGCATATTCCAAAAGATCTCTCCAAAACTACTGTACATGTTTGGAGTGTTCAATGGGTACATTGCCTACTTGCATCACCAGCTTGCTAAGTTCCTGTAAAGGAAAATGGTGCTACACATTCTTCTGTTGTCTCTATCAAGATTGTAGGGTGCTTTCAGTCAGTGAGATTAGAGGACAACAAGAATCATTGTGCTATGTTACTCTATTTTAGCATTTCTCATTAATTCCATTTTCCTTTTCTTCTTCACCACCATTGCACCATTCATCGTTATGGTTCACATGTACTTCTGCCATCTAAAGCATCATATCGTTGGCCCTTTTCACTATGTTCCTCGACCTTTGTTATCTTCTCTTACACTTTTGTAGGCAGAGAACTAGGTTTGAAAACATAGTGCAAACTTGACACTGAATCGATCCAGAAGCTCCTCAACAAAAGAGACAGAATGACTGGAGGATTGGCATGCACATAGTGGATTCATAACTCTTGTTCTATAGAAAAAATATCGATACAAATGCTCCTTTTCTTATTCTCTATTCATCAAAAAATAGGTGGCACCTCACCTACTGTTTGCTCATTTCCTCCCCCATTGCGGTATACTTCACCAAGTCAAGATTCTGAAGACCAAGCAACTAGTCAGAGAAGCAAGTAATGAAGCACATTTGTATTGTCGTCGATCCAAAATAGAGGATGGGAACAAAGGAGTATGAGGTCCATTACCACATGCACATTGCCCTTACTGCTATGATAGAGGCTCCCAAAATAATAGGGACAAGCACTTGAGATGTTGAAATAACTAATATTATGGTCTATGAAAAAACAATTAGAATGAATAGAAATAGTACAAAAAATCACAGCCTTGTATGTGGCAACAATAGTCAAATGGAGATAGTTACAAAAGTTTTTATAAAGACTTCCAAAGTCTGAGATGTATGTTATTAGCTCAACAAAATGCCATGTTGCATGACAAAACAATATATATAGTCTCCACACAAAGATTACAATAGTGAAAGAACTAGTAGATGTTGCCACAAAGAGGGTGAGAGGTGGGAAAGAGTGGTAGAAAGGGTGGGTGGGAGGGCAAATAGTATTCGAAATGTTGTCAAAGCATGAAGATGAAGATGAAAACTTCATCCTCAAAGGAATACTTCTACAAGCACCATCACCACCTCGAGCAGCACCACCAAAAGAAGAATCACCAAGAACTCCACCTAGAGCTTTGATACCATGTAGAGAGTACATGCACGGAAGCAAAATGAGAAGAAGAGTGTACTAAAAAAGAAAGAGTGTGAGAGACTCAAATTGAGTAGAACAAGAAATGGATAAACTCACATGGATTAGAAATGAGCTTGCCAAGAGCATGAAGTAGGCTCCTCAAGCTTCTAACCAACTACAAATGGGGGGAGAGGCCCTTCTTATATAGATTTGGGAGGGGCTCTCCAAAGGACATCTCATGTGGGAGAATTCCCCTCAAAGGAGAATGAATAGAATGGTAGAAGCAAATGGCAAGGTAATCAAATACAAAGGATATAATATGAAATGGAAATGGAATGGAAATAGAGTGACTTCAAGATACAAAATGGAGATGCACTCTCATATTCTCAATAACAAGATGAGGTACTCTTAGTGCATGCAAAAATTTAGAACACTTCAACTATGTGCAATATCTGGTCTTGTCATAGTAGCATACAAGATAGAACCAATTATTGAACTATACATGGTCACATCCTTCACTTCTTGACCCGTATGAGCACTTATTTTAACATTTACTTCTAGTGCATTTGAAATGGGCTTACAATCACACAAGCCAAACTTCTTCAAAAGATCTAGAATGTATTTCCTTTGCATCAAGTATATACCTTTCTCTTTAAATAGTACTTCAATCCCAAGGAAGTACCTTAAAATCCCTAAATCAGAGATTTTAAACTCACATCCAAGCTTCCTCTTTATTTCCTTAATGTTGGCTTCATCATCCCCTATAATTATCAAATCATCAATGTATATACAAATGAAAGTAGTTTTGTTACCTTCCTTCTTCATAAAGAGTGATGGGTATGCATGACTCTAATTGTATCCACATTTTACCAAGTAGTCCATAAGTCTTTGGTTCCAAGCCCTTGGGGCTTGCTTGAGTCCATAAGAGCCTTCTAAAGCATGTATACATGATTTGATAACCTCCAATCTTCAAAAAGTTAGGTTCTTCACAAGCTATAACTTGACTCATGTAGGCATAGTGTCTTGCAATGAATGAAACATAAGTTAACCTTTGAACAAGGTATGGAACCCTATTGGATGACCTTACCTCACCATTAGGTGGTATGAATCTCCTCCTCCTTGGTTTGGATGCTTTAAATCCTAGACTTGTAATTTCTCCAGATCTTCATCACTTCTAGAGTCCATGTCTATCCATTGATGGTCTTCATCATTAACCTTTTCCTTTCCTTTGTTACCTCTTTGACTTGAATGAGCTTCATTTCTTGTTCTTCCATGCAAAACTGATGTAGTACTTTAGATGCATCATCAACCTCTGACACATCTTTGTTACCATTCCAAGGCACCAACGCATCAAATATTACATCCGTAGACACATAAACTCTTTGTTGCAAGGATTATAGCATCTAAACTCCTTTTGCTATGAAGAATATCCAAGAAATGTACACCTATTTGCCTTGGGGTCTAACTTGTGTCTCAATTCTTGAGGTATGTGAACATAACACACACAACCAAATACTTTGAGATGTGAAAGGTTGGGTTTCTTACCACACTAAACTTCATAAGGTGTAACTCCATGTACTCATGAGGTTGGACACATATTCATAATGTATATGGTTGTATTTGTTGCATCATCCCAATAAGAGTTAGGAACATTTATTTCATTTAACAAAGTTCTAGCCACTTCTTCTATGTATTTATTCTTCCTCTCTGCCACCCCATTTTGTTGAGGTATATACTTGCAAGTGAATTGCCTTTTGATGCCATGTTCATATAGAAAATCTGAAAATTCATTTGAAAAATACTCTCCCCCTCCATCTGATATGAGAGTCTTTATATACTTACCTATTTCTTTCTCCACTAGGTTTTTGAACCTCTTGAAGTGGTAAAACACCTATGACTTTGACTTCATGCAATACATCCAAACAAACCTTGAATCATCATCTATGCATGTGAAAAAATATCTATTAACTCCAATGTATGTAGGTCCCTATACATCTTTATGTATGAGATTCAGCACTTCATTGCTCACATGTGCTCCCTTCTTGAATGCCAATCTGCTTTGTTTCCATAATTGACAAGCATGGCATAAATGTTGCATATTCTGAGATGAAAGATCAGGTAGACCACTCACCAAGCCCTTCCTTTGCATGTCCTTCATCCTTTGTAAGTTTATGTGCCCAATTCTTTTATGCCATAAGTTGATTCTTGCAATCTGTTTATTTCCAATTGACAAGTAGACAGTGTGAGAGGATGATGGCTTTAGCTCCATGGTGAAGAGTCTTCCTTGCTCCTTTCCTTTTGTTGTGAGCTTATAGTGCTACATGGGGTCTTCAACAAAACATCCTTGATCATTGAACCTCACCTCATAACCTCTTTCAACCATTTGGCCTACCAAAACCAAGTTATTTGTGATGGTTGGTACATGCAACACATGCTTCAGGACCTTGTTTATTGCAAATCATATCGTTTCTACAATCGTTGTCAATGTACCATGTAAACTCTGAATTGACTCTTTCACTTGACTCATACATCATAAGAAAATTCTCATTTTATGAATTTGTTGAAGTACTAGCATAATTACCTTGGTTCATTTTGTATCCTTGATTTCCCCCTCCTTTAGACGAACAATCTCTTGCATAATGGCCTAGTTTTCCACAATTATAGCATTCTCCATTGGATGCTTCTCTTCCATGTGATCTTCCTCCTTTTCCTCTACTCCTTCCTCTTCCTCTTGATCCATTGCTTTGGTTGGAACCTTCTTGGTTGCTTGAGCTTGATTTTGTCCTTCCTCTCCCTCTGCCTGGGGAGTTTTGTCCACCTCTTTTGCCTTTGCCTCTACCTACATAGAAAACTTGGGATTGGTTGCCCGTTTATTGTGAACCTCCTTGGTTCATCTCCTCGGTCACAATCAATGTGACTAATTCATCAAATTTTGGTAGGGAACCCCTCACATAAACTGATGTGGTGAATATGTTCCACCTTTCATCCTCTCTCAATCCATTGAGAGTGTGCATGACAAGATCATCATCTTTGATTAGGCTTCCAATTGAGCACAAGGCATCTGCAAGCTCCGTAACCTTCAAAATGTACTCATTTATGTTAGTACTATTGAGATATCAAGCTCAACATGTGATGATCCAGGATGACATGTACCAGTTTTTTGTTTCTCTGACATGTATAGTGGTCATGCCGGTATATGTCAGGGATACTTCATTGAGCTTTATTAGATTTATCTACCAAGAGTGATGACACATTTGTTCCTTGCTGTTGGTGCATTTTACCCAAGCCTACATGCTTGATATATTTGATATCATCCTCATTTTGTAAGTCACATGAGTAGTCATGTGAACACCTCTTGTAAAAGAGTTCATTTTATCTCTTGTAAATGGAAAAAGAAAAAAGGAAAAGAATGGCTTACCTCATGCATGATGAAAAAGCAAATTCGTGGCTCTAACTACCAAAATCACGAATTTTTGAGCTGAGGGAATATCTCCTAAATTTGGGGATCACTTTTAGGTGGAGCCATTCGAATTCGAATTCAAAACTCCCTCCAAGAATAGCTATAAAAAGAGCAAGAAGGAAGAGGCGATTAGCAAGCCTTGTACGTGACCACTTCATGTCATTTTGTAGAGATTGAAGAGCTTACTCCATAGCTCTATCATTCTACTCCCATTGTGCAAAGATTCATTGCCAATGTGGTTGTAATCATATGTGAATCTATACATTTATCATCATCTACTTCTCTGTTTTGTTCTCTGTTATACTCACTCAGAGCAGTACCTTCAGAAGGTCATATCTCGAGTTTTACGGATTCTTTTTTTAGTGATTTAATGTGCGTTGGATAGCTCTTACTGTCTAGTTTCTGCATATCAATTTTCAAGGTCATTGGATTTATAGTTTTGGAGATATCTGCATTTTACTACTCACTGGTCTATCTCTGCAGAGCCCCGAGAATGGTGGGCATGTTCCAGAAATTGATAAATCTTGTTCTCAGTGCTCAGCCCATCATTTGAAGTATTTTAACTTGGATTGGGAAGCTTGCTAAGTCTATTTGCTATGCCCAAAAGGAATTTTTCTAATTCCTTCTAGGTTGAGAGCACTGTTCATTTTTTCTAGCAGGTGTATGTCCAAAAATAGCAAGTTTTGGGAGCTACTCATTTCGCAACTAGTCTGTATTGACTTAAACTTTTGGGATACATGTTCCAAAGTACTTGGCTGATATTTTGGTGGATTTAAGAAGCTTAAAGGGTCTACTAATCAACTCTGAAGTCTCAGTTGGCTGGTGTGAAGATGGTTGTAGCAGCACCTACTCATCTTTGGATTGCATCCACCATCTCTCTTCAGAGTGGTATCTGAGCATAATCAAGCAACATGGGAGATGGATTTCCATCAGCAATTGACAAATTGGATCGAAACAACTACCCGGCATGGTCTCTAAGGATGGAGGCTTACCTTCAAGGGAGGAACCTTTATGGATTCATATCCGGAGATGAAGCAATGCCAACCATGAGGAACAAAGGGCAACCATCACATGAAGAAGTGGAAGGACTTTCAAATTGGTGTTCGAAGGATGCACTTGCAAGGTCCTATATTCTAAACTCAATCTCTGATTTTCTTTTACCTCATGTCAAGGGATGCAAGACATCAAGAGAGACCTAGAATGCACTTGCTTCTTTCTTCTCTTCCAACACTCGAGCAAGGAAGAACCAATTGTGGATGGAGTTCACAACAATGAAGAAAAGCCCGAAGCAAAATGTGACTGATTATGTCACAAAGATGAAGGAGATTTCCGACCAACTTGGAAGCATTGGAGAGGTAATTGAAGAGGAGCAAATCATAAGACAAATCATGAATGGAATCAAAGCAGACGACAAGTGGGAGTCATTCACAACAGCCATGGATTTATACATGGATATGCATGTACCCGACCTCAACACACTCATGGGCCAACTCTTCACTCATAGAGCAAAGATTAGCAAAGGTGGTGAGTCCTCAAGAGGTAATCAAACTTCTGCCTTATATTCTGATAAAGCTAAGGTCAAGGACAAGTCAAAGAATAGGAAGAATGAAGATGAAGGAAGCTCTTTCCAAGCAAACTTTGCACGTAGAGGAAGAGCTAGAGGAAGAGGCAGAGGTGGAAAGCAAGGCAGGGGGAGATTCCAATCATCTCAACCTTGCAACATATGTGGCTTATCTAACCATACTACTGAAGAATGTTTCAGGAACCCGAGGAACTCAAGAGGAAGAGGATTCAATAGAGGTGGCTATGGATCAAATAGAGGTAGATACAATGGAGGCTACAACAACAACAACTACTACAACAACAATTACAATAACAACAACAACTATCAAAGTGGCCATAGAGGAAGAAGAGATTACAATAACTATGTAGAGGACCAAAGTCAAGAAGATTCATTATTGATTATGAATCTATCAGCGAAGAAGGGTAAGGATGATGATCACATATTTTACATTGATTCGGGATGCTCGAACCATGTAGCAAGAAATGTGGCTTTACTTTCTCATTTGGAAGATCCTCATAACAAGCATGAAGTGCAGACAGGAGATGACACAAAGCACTCAGTGGATAAGATAGGTAATGTGCAGACATCAGATGGGAATATGAACCTCTTAAGCAAAGTCTTGTATGTCCCTACAATTACCAAAAATTTAATAAGTGTTGGACAGATTGTTGAAAAAGGATTGCAGGTTAGATTCAATCGATTTGGAGCATATGTTGAAGACCCAAGGCAAGGCTTTCGAAGGATTGCCAAAGGAGAAAAGACAGGAAGGCTTTTCACTTTTGAAGTGGAAGATACAAAGAACATAGCTTTGTTTAGCTATGGATCTCAAACTCTAACAGAGTTGGAGATATGGCACAAAAGGCTCCCTCACATTGGTGAGAGGACACTCAAACAAATTTGCAGGGACCAAAGTGTACTTGGTTTGCCTAATATCACAAGGCAACACATGATTTATAAGTGTGAAGCTTGTCAACTCAGCAAGGCTCATAGACAACCTTTCAATAAGAAAGGATATATGTATCAAAATCCTTTGGATCTAGTGCACACAGATGTGTGGGGTCCAAGTAAGGAGCCATCTATATCAGGCTCAAGATATTATGTGTCTTTCATAGATGATTGTAGCAGGTGGACCATTCTGTTTTTCATGAAGCACAAGGATGAAGTGTTTAATTGCTTTAAGAAGTATATTGCTCTTGTTGAAAACCAAACAGGTAGGACTTTGAAACAACTCAGATCAGATGGTGGAGGAGAATACTTCTCTTCTGAATTTGATGCCTTCTTGCATGAAAGAGGCATTAAAAGGGAAGTCACTACAAGGTATACACCCGAACTCAATGGTGTAGTAGAGACGAGGAACAGAGCTATTGTCGAAGCAGCAAGGTCCATGCTCAAGGAAAAGGGATTGCCAAACTACCTATAGGCAGAGGCTGTGTCGACAGCCACATATCTCATAAATAGACTTCCATCTAAGTCACTAGATGGAATCACTCCATATGAAGTGTGGAATGGAAGAAGACCTAGTCTAGAGCATTGCAAAATCTTTGGATGCTTAGCCTATGCTCACATTCCTTCTCAAGTAAGAGGGAAATTGGATCCCAAGGCAGAGAAGTGTGTATTTATTGGTTATGAACAAAACCAAAAAGGATATAGATTGTACAATCCAACCAATAAAGGATTTTCTGTGACTAGAGATGTAATTTTTGATGAAAACAAATCATGGTTTGATGATGACAGGAAAGTGAAGCTGCCATATGACTTGGATGAAGATTTTCCATCACTTCAACCAAAGGAGCCAAAGCAGATTGAAGAAAGTGATTCGGAGATTGACCTAGAAGACTTGGAAAGACTAAAGCTATGGAAGAACAAAGGTAAAGCAAAGATGCAGGATGCTACATATGGACCCGAGAGCTCACATCAACCACTTAGAAGGTCTTCGAGGGAGAAGAAGAAACCAGAGAGGTTTGGTTATGATACTTCTTTGGTCACCAAGCACTCAATCTACATTGCAAAGGATTCAACCAATGAAGAACCTACCACATTTGAAGAAGCACAAAGCAAGAAATCTTGGAGAGATGCAATGGATGAAGAAATGGAAGCCTTGAAGGAGAATGACACTTGTGAGCTTGTACCTAACAAGCCATCTATGAAGATAATCGGATCTCGATGGATATACAAAATCAAGAGGAATCCAGATGGAAGTATAAATAGACACAAAGCAAGGTTAGTTGCTAAAGGGTTTGCTCAAACCCATGGTATTGATTATGAGGAGACTTTCTCTCCTGTTGCAAAAATGCCTACAATTAGGGTTCTCATTAGTCTTGCTGCATCTAGAAATTGGAATCTTTAACAACTTGATGTAAAGAATGCTTTCTTGAATGGATGGATTTCTGAGGAAGTGTATATGGCACAACCTCCTGGATATGAGGATGCACATCATCCTAACTATGTATGCAAACTAAAGAAAGCTTTGTATGGATTCAAGCAAGCTCCAAGAGCTTGGAATTTTAGATTGGTGACTTATTTGCAGGACCAAGGATTCAAAGCTAGCAAGGCAGATACCTCTTTGTTCATAAAGAGGAATGGATCTGAAGTGATCTATTTATGTGTGTATATTGATGATATTATTATCACAGGCAATGATCTTGAAGGAATCAAACAGGTAAAGATTCAAATGAAGGAGGAGTTCAAAATAAGTGACCTCGGACCACTCACTTATTTTCTTGGATTGGAGTTGATCTACACAGATTCAGGTATATACATCACACAAAGGAAGTATGTGCATGACATGCTCGTCAAGTTCAAGATGGAAAATACCAAGTGTGCAGGTACACCTATGGAGCAAAATCATAAGCTTAGTGCTTATGAAGGAGAGCCAATTGAAGACATCACAAGCTATCAAAGCTTGGTTGGAAGTTTGAACTATGCAACACTCACAAGGGTGGATATATGCTATAGTGTTAGCATATTGAGTCAGTTTACGCATAAGCCGAGAAGACCACATATGGAAGCGGCCAAGAGAGTCAAGTACCTAAAGGGGACCATGAATGAAGGTTAGTTCTATTCATATACTTCAAATATTGAGCTAAAGGTCTACTCAGATGTAGATTGGGCCGGATCTAAAGATGATAGAAGAAGCACATCAGGGTATATATCATTTGCAGGTTCAAAAATCATTTCTTGGTCATTGAAGAAGCAACCAACCGTGGCATTATCTTCTACTGAAGCAGAATATAGAGTTTTGGCTAATGCAACTCAAGAAATCATGTGGTTAAAGTCTTTGTACACAGATCTTGGACTTCATTCTTCAACACCTCATATTTTTGGTGACAACACAAGCTCACTACATCTAGCAGCTGATCCGGTATACCATGCTAGAACCAAGCATATTGAAGTCCACTACCATTATGTAAGGGAGAAGCTATTGAGCAAGGATATTCAACTATCCTATGTCTCTACAGATATGCAATGTGCAGACATGTTGACGAAAGCTCTTGATGGTACGAAGTTAAGTAGATTCAAGTTGATGATTGGCTTGCAGGAAATCAAGGACAATTGAAGACTTATTTGGAGGCCAAGCATGTTAGGCTTGAGGGGGAGCTGTTGGTGCATTTTACCCAAGCCTACATGCTTGATATATTTGATATCATCCTCATTTGTAAGTCACATGAGTAGTCATGTGAACACCTCTTGTAAAAGAGTTCATTTTATCTCTTGTAAATGGAAAAAGAAAAAAGGAAAAGAATGGCTTACCTCATGCATGATGAAAAAGCAAATTCGTGGCTCTAACTACCAAAATCACAAATTTTTGAGCTGAGGGAATATCTCCTAACTTTGGGGATCACTTTTAGGTGGAGCCATTCGAATTCGGATTCAAAACTCCCTCCAAGAATAGCTATAAAAAGAGCAAGAAGGAAGAGGCGATTAGCAAGCCTTGTACGTGACCACTTCATGTCATTTTGTAGAGATTGAAGAGCTTACTTCATAGTTCTATCATTCTACTCCCATTGTGCAAAGATTCATTGCCAATGTGGTTGTAATCATATGTGAATCTATACATTTATCATCATCTACTTCTCTGTTTTGTTCTCTGCTATACTCACTCAGAGCAGTACATTCAGAAGGTCATATCTCGAGTTCTATTGATCCTTTTTTAGTGAATTAATGTGCCTTGGATAGCTCTTACTGTATAGTTTTTTCATATCAATTTCAAGGTCATTGGATTTATAGTTTTGGAGATATCTGCATTTTACTGCTCACTAGTCTATCTCTACAGAGCCCCGAGAATGGTGGGCATGTTCCAGAAATTGATAAATCTTGTTCTCAGTGCTCAGCCCATCATTTGAAGTGTTTTAACTTGGATTGGGAAGCTTGCTAAGTCTATTTGCTACGCCCAAAAGGAATTTTTCTAATTCCTTCCAGGTTGAGAGCACTGTTTATTTTTTCCAATAGTTGTATGTCCAAAAATAGCAAGTTTTGGGAGCTACTCATTTCGCAACTAGTCTGTCTTGACTTAAACTTTTGGGATACATGTTCCTAAGTACTTGGCTGATATTTTGGTGGATTTAGGAAGCTTAAAGGGTCTACTAATCAACTCTGAAGTCTCAGTTGGCTGGTGTGAAGCTGGTTGTAGCAGCGCCTACTCATCTTTGGATTGCATCCACCATCTCTATTCACACTTGCCAGCTCACTCATTCATAGACATTAGGTTTTTCCTTATGTACTGAACTTTATATATTGCACGTGTATTCTTGTTTTGAGGTCATTCTTGTACATTCCTTTTTATGTAATAGAAGAAGAAGAAGAAGATCATTCTTCCTTGCCTCAATCTGTGTCTATGCTTCTCCTTGAGAGTGAGAGTGTGTGTGTGAGCTTTGTTCCTTATCTCCTTCCTTGTGACATGGTATCAGAGCTAGCGTGGTTGTAGAGAGCTTGTGGAGAAGGCGACGGTGAAGAGTATGTAGCAAGGCATGGAGAAAACGTGATTCACAAACGACCTCCATTTGCTACAAAAATCAGCGTGAAGGTAGAAGACCTCAAAATATTTTCGTGAGTTATCCCTTTAAGATCACTCATTTTTGTTAGATCAAAGTTTCGGAGCCATCTCGACCTCCGTTTCAAGGCTGCAAGGTGGGGCCCGTAGAAAAACTAGGTCAGTTTTAGAAACTGTAACTTGCATTGTGTTTGGCAACACTCATATATTCCAGATCCACAATTTCAAGTGATTTTGTGTATTGTTGATGCATGAAAACTATGTTTTTCTGAGATCGAACTGTCACGTCATAGTGCGATAGTGTTCAAGCGGAAGTGTTGCTTGTAGTATTTTGCAGTGTTGTGAATTGCTACACAAATGGCCAACGCAGATGGAATGAGTCAGCTTATGAGTGATAAGCGGGACAAGAACAACTTCCATGCTTGGAGATTCAGAATGAAGAATTCCCTAATGGGAAAAGGCTACTGGAAGTACATCGAAGGAGAGAATGAAAATGCTTCACAGTTACTAGAAAGGAATCGAACTACAGATCAGTAAGAGCATATGAGGAATGGAATCAAGGAGCACAAAAGGTAATGTATTGGCTATCTGTTAGCATATAGGATAGCATGATTGGACACATACAAGATGCCAAGACTCCAAAAGAGGCTTGGAATAGTTTGGTCACATTGTATGAGACCAATACAAAGGCACGGAAATTGCAACTCAAGAATGAGTTGCATACATTGGAGAAGAAGAGCATGTCGGTAAGTGACTACACCTTGAAAATCAAAAGCATATGTGAGTCACTTGCATCTATTGGTGTGAATGTAGATGATGATGATAAGGTGGAAGTGTGTCTATGGTTTAGGAGCTTCATATAAGCAGTTCATAACTTCTATACAGACCAGGGAAAATATTCCGAATTTTCCTGATCTGGTATCTATGCTAATTATTGAAGAAAAGAATCTTGGGGCACATGCAGATGATACAAGAAGAAGTGACCCAGGACCAAGAAGATCTAGGAGGATGCCGAATTTAATGCAACGATTGATGTATGATAGTTATATGGCTCTTCATTGTGCCTACATGACAAAGGTAATACAAGATGTTGAACCTTCTTGCTTTGAAGATGCAATTGGAATTGCAGATTGGTAAAAAGCTATGGATGAGGAGATAGCTGCACTTCATGGAAATGATACACGGAAACTGGTTCCATTTCTGCAAGGAAAGAAACCCATAGGCTGCAAATGGGTTTACAAGGTAAAGCATAATGCTGATGGTAGCATAAGCAGGTATAAAGCACGATTGGTAGCTAAAGGATATGCACAGACATATGGCATTGATTATGAGGAAACATTCAGCCCTGTAGCTAAAATGTCTACTGTCAGAACACTTGTTGCATTAGCTACAGCAAAAGGATGGACTTCGCATGAGATGGATGTGAAGAAAGCCTTCCTACATGGTGAGTTACATGAAGAAGTGTATATGGACCAGCCACAGGGATATGAAGATTCAAAGCATCCAGAATATGTTTGCAGGTTGCAAAAGGCTTTGTATGGGTTGAAGCAAGCCCCTCGTGCATGGCATGCAAGGATTGCTGATTACTTAACTAGCATTGGGTTTTCTATGTGTGATGCAGATCACTCACTATATGCAAGGATGGCTGATGATGGCATCACTATTGTGGCTATTTATGTTGATGACCTGATTGTAGGTGGTGATAATGAAGGAAGCATCAAAGAGGTAAAGCAACTTCTTATGCAGGAATTTGACATGAAAGATCTTGGTGTGATGTGCTGTTTCTTGGGCATTGAGTTTATACATACAAAAACAGATATATGGATGTCGCAAAGGCAATATGCCTTGAATATGCTGCAAAAGTATGGTATGGCTGATTGTAAGCCAATTTCTATGCCATTAGATCAGAATTTGACGTTGGATACGACATCAGGTGAAGCATTAGAAAATGCTACTATGTATAGGAAAATTGTGGGAAGTCTTATATATCTCACAATTACAAGGCCTAATCTAAGTTATACTGTTGGACTTGAATGTCAATTTATGTAGGTTCCCAGGAAGCCACATTTGGATGCTCTGAGGTGCACTCTATCTTAAGTGAGTGCTACTTTGGATTATGCATTGTTTTATGAGGCTGATGTAGATTTGCAAGTTAATGGATACACCGATGCAGATTGTGCTGGTAGCATTCCGGATAGAAGATCTACTAGTGGTCTTCTATTCTCACTTGGGAGTGCAGTTGTTACATGGAGCAGCAAGAAGCAACCCACTGTTGCTTTGTCGAGTACAGAGGCTGAGTATAGAGGTGCTGCAATGGCAGCATGTGAGGCATCATGGCTAGAAATGCTACTTGCAGATGTAGGTGTGGAAGTGGGAAAGCCTATCACTATTTATTGCGATAATCTTAGCAGCATACAGTTAGCACGGAACCTGTTTTCCATGCTAGAACAAAGCATATCGAGGTACATTATCACTTCATCAGAGAGAAGGTATTAGTAGGTGATAATGATCTTGTTTATGTGAGAGCAAATGAGCAGGTTGTTGATATTTTCACCAAAGCACTTGGAGCTGAGAAGTTGAAGAAGTTTTGGGAGATGCTTGGAATACAGAATATGGCATTGAGCTTGAGGGGGAGTGTTGAGATATCAAGCTCAACATGTGATGATCTAGGAGGACATGTACCAATTTTTCGTTTCTCTGACATGTATAGTGGTCACGTCAGTATATGTCAGGGATACTTCATGGAGCTTTAACTCATTTTTGAGCTTAATCTTCTTTGCCTTGGCTCATGAAGAGTACAATTACTCCAAGGTCTCCCAAACCTTCTTAGATGTGTCCAACTCTTGGATATGCCCTATCATGCTATTGATTATGTGTTGGGATAGAATTAATATGACTCTCTTATCCCTTTCTATCCATTCATTAACTGCCTTGACCTACCATTGAAGTGGTTGATCATGTACATGAGGCATTAGCTCCACGAGGCTCACTAATCCCCACAATCCTTTGCCCATAAGGTAGTTGCTAACTCTATATCTCCATGGTTGATAATTTCCTTTCTCTAACTTCTCTATTTGTGCATTACACTCAACCATACTGAGCTCTAAGATGCTCTTCTAGCTTCTCCTCAAGTATTTGTATGGTTTAGAAGGTGTG
>CM035437.1:30431865-30444365 GCA_020310875.1 Ceratopteris richardii | reverse complement strand
CCACAGGCGCATCTCAAAAATTCATACTTTGGTGGACCATCGCGATTGGCTCGGACCATCGCGATTGAGTCGCACCATCGCGATAGGCTCACGCCATCGCGATGGCTCGGCCGGACCATTGCGACGGTCTCGGACCATCGCGACGGTTCACTTGAGCCATCGCGACGGTCCACTTGGACCATCGTGATTGTTCAGCTGACCTCGGACCATCGCGATTGGCCCATGCCATCGCCACGACGGTGCCACGTGTCAAGATAGACCATCGCGACGGTTCATTTTTCGGACCATCGCGACAGCCCAAAATCGGACCATCGTGATTGGCTCACGCCATCGCACTTGTGACTATCGCGACGGTTCACTTCGGACCATCGCGATTGTCCACCTTTGACCGTTGACCCGCGCCATCGCGATTGTCCGCCTGATCGGGCCATCGCGACGGTTCGACCTCACGCCATCGCGATCGTTCACTTCGGGCCATCGCGACGGTTCACCTTTTCGCACCATCGCGATTGTCCAAATTCCACGCCATCGCGACGGTTCGCTTGGACCATCGCGACGGTCCCAGACCATCGCGATTGTGCACCCCCATCGCAAATTTAGGGTTTCATTTTTTGACCAATTTTGGGGGTATTTTTGAGAAATTTTTGGACCAGTAGACTCATAGGAGACCCCTTAGCTCATATTTGAAGGAAAACCTGATTGTTAGTTTTTACCCCCCAGGGGCTGAACGCTCATAACTTTTTCATCCGAAGTCCGTTTTTTGAGCTTAATAGCTCGTTAGAAAGCTCGTGACGAGTACTACGTAACCTCAACTGTTTTTTTTTTATAAAGAATACATCTATTTTTGGATAAGCTATTTTGAGGTTGACCTAGTTTGGGACTAGAAAGCCAAGGGGCAAGCATTGAAAATTTGGGCAAAAGGGAAGGGACTTAAAAGGTGTATATACTCAAGTACTTGATCACCCAACTGTGAATTGGTCTAAAATTGGATTTTTCCAGGTCTAGCAAGGGCAATCAAAAGCAAGCAAGCAAGGCAGTGAAGACAGCAGAGCTTGGGAAGCGCGGCTTCTTGGGCAACAGGGCATCAGAGCAACCAGAAAAGCTGACTCGAGGTTGGAAGATTACTCAACCCCCTCAGCCAATTCTTAGATTAGGCTAAACGGTAGTGTTGTGGATTTAAGTCGATAGGAACGCCTCAAGTTCAAGATATTTAATTCTTTCAAGTCCAAGACCAAAGTAAAGGTGTGTGTGACGAAAACCTAAAGGAAAGAACTTAAGTCTGACGGAACAAGAACTCAAAATTATAACGGAAAGTCGAATTCCTGACGCATATATTAAGACAAGAATCTAAAGAAATCTAAAAAGGATCAAGAAAGTAATAACAAAAAAAATCAGTGACGATCTAAGTGTGTAATTGAGTGTGCAAGGAAGAAAATTAATGAACCTTAGATCAGGGAGACACATAGGTAAGTCGGACCGACGAAGCCTTAGATCATCAGAAGCAAGTGATACCGCTTGACTTCCCTAATGGCATTCCGATTGAGGTTTGTAACCCTAGGCCCTATGAAATACATGCGACGGAAGACCGGAAGATCTTTGATCAGCTCAGTCACGTCACGTCTACACCAACCCACTCGGGCTTGGCTATGGACAGTTGTCAATCAGAAGGACGACAGGAGATCTTCCCTGGGACTTCCTGCAAACTAGAAGGGGCAGCTACCCAACCGCTAGGGCAGATGGACACAATCAGCGGTCAGGTGGGTTGCATCAGCGGCCAAATGAGCACGACACCCAGCGGTGCTCATCCTTCCAAACTTGTTGCGGACTGGCCTAGATTAAAGTTAAAGAACGAATCACTTCATAATGGGCAGGTCACGCAAGTGTTGGAACTCCCTTCTTTTCCAAAGCAGAGCGTCCATCCGACCTCTCAACCTCAACCACAACAGAGTCAACCACGACGAAGGAACCCAGACCGACGGCAGTATCAGAAGACACAACAAGGAAAGCAGTCTAGGCCACCCAAAGGAAGCGGCACCAGACAAATATGGGTGCCAAAAGGACAGAAAGCACCGAAGAGCTCCAACCAAGCAGAGATCGACAAGAAAAAGGCAGGGCAGAAACAGAATCAGTATCCACCATCCCCTCGACCTTCTTCTACAGGTCCGAGCATTCGACAAATTTGGATCGCCAAGAAATACCTTACCCATAGACCCACACCCACGCAGATTTGGGTACCCAAACCATGTATCATAGCTCAACCCTTAAGCCATGTAATATATACCCCTCACATATCTTTCCATCCCCCAATACCACCACACCCGATACTACCTTTTGCCCCTCAGCAGAAACCCACCACCCACTCAAGGACTCTTAGGAAATGGATACCGAAGCGTGTCCAACTGTCTTCCCCTAACCCATTGTCTAACAAAACTACCCCCCGACTAACATCCAACCTTGTAATAAATCACTAACCTTTAAACCTTGTATAAATTCACCCACCATCATCACACATCACTCATAATCTCATCCCATCAAGAAATGTATGCATAATCTGAAACGTGTAGGTGTCTAGAGACCTGCACTAGTGCTGCAAGAAGCATTGCATCCATCACATCACAGCACTTGGCTACACGGGTTACACATCAGTTATGGAAAGGGATTGCGGTCTCACTTTAATGGGATCATAATTAATTTCCAGGCTAATGTGGTAATCTTTTGTAGCAGATCTTTCTCATTAGCGCATCAGTCATCATGCAAACCGACGAAGGACCATCAGAAGCAGGCCCCAGCGTAGCTGCAGCACCCCTCAACGTTTTACGAGCAGAATCCCACCCGACAGCTCCACCACCAGAATTCCAAGGATTTCCAGGACCCATGCCGATCGATAACCCACCTATGGGTTACACAGAAAAGATACACCGTAACTCTCACTGGTTTTAGGGACTTGCAGGACCCTTAGCGGATGCGGATTTTATATTTGAATCTAATTTGACGTTTGATGACCGCACTTGGGGAAAATACCAATTCTTCTCCAGAGAGTTCGAAGGCCTACAGAACACCCAGGACTTAACTCATGTTTGGGCCAGAGCCGGCTTCACGGAGTATTTCAGTGATCCTCTGCCCAAACCTGACTTTTATAGGTGTTATTATTTAATCACTACTTTGCTGGCCTCAGAGAATAAGGATATCCCAGGAACTTTTATTTTGCCTTCTTTAGTGGATGATCCACCTTACAAAAGGTTTTATCTTTCGAAGGATTTAATCAGAGCTGCCATCAAGATTCATGGAACCCACACGCCCACAGATCGAGAAAGATTAGTTCCAGACCCTATGAAACGTGGGGATGTCACTAAGTGGGAGGAGATCTCAGCAATTACACCTGAGCTGTCAAAGCCGCTACGGATATGCATGCAACATTTTGCATTCCCCGCTCAGGACAGATTCACCATGCCACATAAAAGAATATGGTTTGGATTGTACTTAGCCTGTACTGGACCTCAGACTGTCGATCTGGCGAGTTGGATCATTGATCAAATGTATTTGGCACAACACAGATGGGAACGAAAGAAAGTGCTTAATGGATGTTGTGCGCTGACAAGAATTGTTTATATGTGCTTGGCTTATGACTTGCCAATTGAACGTGCATTAACAGGAGAAGAGCTGAAGGCATTCAAAGGAACGACGAAGAAAGCCAGGAAGCCCAGCAGAGCACGGGCAGGTAAGCGCATGAGAGGCACTATTCCTTGCCTTCAAGTGCAAAAGTCACCATCACCACAACCCTCTCCAGAGCAGTCACCGACAGAAGCCACTCCCACAGTACAACCCATTCGAATAAGGTTATCTAGACCAGTAGTAACGGAGGGCACTACTAGTACCGTTGCGCCTCAGGCAGCTACAACCACAGAACCCACCACCATGACAGCAGAAGCTCCCACCACTATTGGTGCGGAAGCCTTTTCTTTCCCAATACCACACATGGAGGCAGAACCAATAAACACAACATTCGATTTTGAAATGCCTGATGCATTCTCCAATGAATTTCAGTACTCCGAGGCACAAATGTTCTCTCAAGAATTTGAAAGGCCGAGTTACCCTACCACACCGCGGGATCAGCCACAGGGACAAGTGGTGTCGAGCTCTGATGACGAAAGAACAGCCACCGATGACGACGAAGGTGATGACGAAGCCAGCCAGGGCACTCACGAGTCCCAAGAACAGGAACACACAGATGGCCAAGGCCAACAAACCGATGCACACGGTGACACCAGCACGCATGAAGAAGAGACTTTCGAAGCAGCAGCTTACACGCTGGCAATCAAGAAATTATATCGTACGATGGAGAAAGTCTGGGCACGGAAGAAATTGACTGAAGAAGAGAGCCAAACCATAATCGAACAAGAACTCATCTCAGGAGGATTTGAAGAAGTCTACATCAGAGGGTTTAGAGAACTGGTCCAATCCATCGGCCCGGTCGAAGCACTGAGATATTTACAAAGGAAACCACTTCCCCAATATGACCCTCGCAGAGTTCGCCTGTTATCGAAGCCCGGTGAATATATTCGAGTTCCGGTAGGTGCTCAATCATCCCACCAGGCGCAAGATGCACGCCTACGTCCGGAAAGATCCTTCACCGAAGAAGCTATCCTAGTCGACTCCCCACCACGTACTACCGTTGTACATACTACCACTATCCTTGAAATAACATCCACACCTTCTACTCCTCTCTCACCTCATGTTTCACCAACCCATCCTGTATCCCCTGCAAACCCACCTGCTCCTCCAACAGCCACACCAGTCCACGGCAACATAGCCACCGCCTTTGCCCTGCCCATTCATGCCACCATGCCCGCACCCACCCCACCTCATCTACATGTTAACCCCTTCATCCCTTCATCCTTCCCATCTTTTCCCCCACCTTTAAGACACCCTTTCACCTTTCTAACCCCACTAACCTTCTCACCAGTTTCACCTCCCCAACCCCCTGTAACCCCTATTTCCCCTTTTCACCAAGCTGCTCTGACCATTCCCCCTGTAAATTACTCTACATTTGTAAATCCCGTCTTCACACCGACACAACCACCCACATACACACCGCTTTTCACAGTCACCGCACTTGACACGTCCAATGACATGGACATCTCACCACCCACCGAACCAGCAACCACTCCACTCACAGCACCATCATATTTAGGTACGTCACAATTTTCCACGATCACCACTGCATCCACCTTCCCAACCCCACTCCCCATTCCCGCTGCATCTACTTCCACTGCATCCTCACTTAGCACTCCATTACTATTATCGCCAACCATAGACACTGCACTTCAACAAATGTTCACATGCATGTCACAAGTACGAGATGAGTTTGCATCTCTTGGCAACAATTATCAACAGCTGCAGAGGACGACAAATGAATTACAGTCGCAGCTTAATTCATTATCAATCGAGAATGCCTCTTTAAATACGCGATACCAAGAACTAAGAGAGGCATATCATAAGCTAGAGCTAGAAAGTGAAGAGAAAACAAAAGAAGCCACTGCTGATCTGGACAACCTGCTTCGAGCCCAAACAATTAGGAACGCGACGCTGACCAGGAATATGGGCTTACTCAGGAGACACCTAGCCGCAGCAAAAGAGGAGAACCAGAGACTCCAAGAGCAGAATAGAGAGAATTTGGAAGCAGCATTGGACCATCCAGAACAACCCTTAAGTCCTAGCAGATTCAAGGCAATCCCATCCGAATCGATGCAGATGTTGCTAGAGGATCACGTGAGATTGCTAGAGGACTATGATCGAATGAACGAAGAGCATCAGAAGTTAAAAGAAGATCACAAGTTACTACAGCTCAGAGAACCGGCACCACAACAAGTACAAGTAGCAGCAGAAGTACCAGAACCTGTGGACCCCTCTCCTGACCTCATAGAGGAACTCAACGCATTACGGGCCCAGGTAGCCACTCTCCAATCACGCATAGATGTATACGAAGCACCACCACGGCCTGACTCCCCACCGGAGATCCCAGCTGACGACAAGAACATAACCATTCTGGTGGAGGAAACGTTTGAAGAAGCATACGAGCCAATACCCATCCCAGGCGGACAAGTCACGGCCGAAGGCCAGATGACCTATGAACTTCCTACCCCCGCGTGGATGAAAACGATCGAAGAACTTGGAACGACACATTCAGCCAGAGTAGAGGCACAGTTACATGCCATGGCCATGATTGAAGAGAGAATCTTACAATCCCCCTTCTTTGCTCATTTGGCCCCCCGACGCTATATATCTGGGCATGAGCTGCAGTATAAACCATACTTCATGTTAATGGCTGAATATCAGCTAGCTATAGAGAAAGAAACCGGCATGAAACCCACGCATGCTACACAATTCGAGCCGGCGGACTTGCCACCAAATGCGCAAAGAGGAGAGATCCATCAACCTGATTGGCGCAAAGATCTCCTCCAGAAGTACCCAGAAATGATGAGCACATGGGTGAAAGCGCCTTTACATTTAAAGTATAATCCTTGCTGGGGACCAGTACCACGACGCCGCTCCTGGACTGCATTCGCTATCAAAGTACAAAACAATAGGCAGTGTCAGGATTGGCTGAATTACCCCTACTTCAAGCCGCCCACCGAGTTGCCCACTGTTGGCTATATGATGGCTACAATCCGTCACTGGCTCCCTCGCCTGAAGCATATGGATGATATCGCAGCGCATATGACTGTCAAAATTTTTGACATGATGCAAATGATATTTAAAGTCTTCCGACGCGTCAAGGCACCGCATGTAAACACCCCGGGATTTGAGCATGGTAACTTTGATCTAGTATATGACATGAGCACAACGCCATCGCTCCGGGTGTGTTATGCCTGGCACCGTAGAATAAAATACCTACCGGCGTGCTACAAGCAAACATTTGAAGAGATGTTCACCACCGGATTTTGGGAATACCATTCCGAGGTATTCATAAGCAGGCCCACACATTTATTGCAACTTTTTGCCTGTGAGCGAATGGTTTATTCCACGCACTATCAACTCCCGCCACCCGACGAACCTCAACCAATCGACTGGGAGAAACTCGAGGCTGATCTGGCCCGAGGCATTCGAGTATCTGAGCACACCCTCGCTCACGACCTCCTACAAAACTACATCCGGCAGACCGCACAACAAGGTTCTGTCGAGGACGACAGAAGCGAGAGGGAGGGGGGTGTTGGAAGCAGTCAGAAGCACAGTCAGAGGCACAGACGACGTGGAAGCATGTAAAGACGGAGCAGGGAGCCAGCCCGATCATTTTTTCAAACAACTATGTTTCTATTACCTCTTCAAACATCCAACAGTGATTTTCATCACTCTTGTAACATATGTAATATAGACAAAATCCCATTTTCTAATTCATGGCTCCATTTTGTGCAAGCCGAGGAGTCCTCCAGCTTGAGGAGCTTAGGTAGAATGCGCTTATCAATTTTCGTTATTTTTAGACATCGTTTACCCTTCCAAATAGCCTCTAGGACCTATTTTTTAACTATGCCGGTCACTAGATGTGAAACCGGTCAAAACTAGTCTAGAAACTATAAAAAGAGCTAGAGAGCTCATTTTTGAGGTTGGTTCATGTTGGCTAGTGTGAGCTTAGAGCTAGTTTGAGCTTGTAATAGTGATCTTGAGTAATAGAGCTAATTTCCCACCTTCCATGGTGTCTTGCTTGTCTCTTCATTGTGTGTGTGTATGTGTGTGTGCATCTTTGTGCTTCTCACCTTCACTCTCACATCATCTCTCATTCACGATCTTCATATCACTCCTACCTCTTCCGCGGATTGACATTAAGGAGGTGAAGCTTCTTAACGTGGTTCTCACCATTGTGCTAGAGCAACACTATCTATCTATATATCTATTTGTCTATCTATCTGTCTGTCTGTCTGTCTGTCTGTCTATCTATCTATCTATCTATCTATCTATCTATCTATCTACCTATCTATCTATCTATCTATCTATCTATCTATCTATCTATCTATCTATCTATCTATCTATCTATCTATCTATCTATCTATATGTATGTCTGTTTGTCTATCTATCTATCTATCTATCTATCTATCTATTTGTCTATCTATTTATCTATATATCTATCTATTGATCTATGTATCTATCTATTTATCTTTCTATCTATCTATTTATGTATCTATCTATTTATGTATCTATGTATCTATCTATGTATCTATCTATCTATCTATCTATCTATCTATATATCTATGTATCTATATATCTATCTCTCTATCTATCTCTGTATATGTCTCTCTATCTACCTACCTATCTATCTATCTATCTATCTATCTATCTATCTATTTATCTATCTATCTATTTATTTATCTATATATCTATCTATCTATCTATCTATCTATCTATCTATCTATCTATCTATCTATCTATCTATCTATCTATCTATCTATCTATCTAATAGTTATAAATTATGGAATGTGTTCAACTAGGCATTGTTGGAGTGTTAATTTATTAATGTATTAATGTGTTTGGATTTTTTTGATATAGTAGCTGAAGGTTTGTGAGGGCATGAAAGGCATGAAAGGAGAGACATCAATAATCTAGCTTTAGGGTGGACATCAATAATCTGACTTATAATTTAATTTGTAAATAAACCTGCGTAGAAGTCTTTATTGTTTGAAATAGTTAGGAAAGTAGGGGTTAGGATAAGGGTCATTGTAGACCGCAATTTCTAATATTGAAAGCAAAGGCTTTCCACAAAAGTACCAACTTTTACATTCATTCATGGTTTTTGAAGCCGCTCTCATGTAACCACTTTTTTGACATAATAAAAGATTCCTATAAATACATGCATTTTGTGGACTATCAAAAGAGAGTGCATGGCGGGACATTGCACCCAATACTACGTTCTATCTGGTCTCATGGCATGTCTATTTTTCTATGTGTTTTCTACATTTGTAACCTTTGTGTGCGTGTAGGCAAGATCCTGATAATAGTGGTATTAGAGCCTTGCATGCGTCACTACCGAGGGGTCTATTTCTATTCATTTTGGTGATTGATCTCTATTTTGTTGTTCTCTGTGTTGGGGATGTAAGGATCATGTGACCTTACCCCCATATTCATATATATATATACATCATATATAGAGTATTGTCTCAAGAGAGATCATTATGTGGGTTTCGATGCTCCCACGCCTCTCTCGTTCCATCTCCTCCTTCCTCCTCTTGTTATGCACACCAAAGCCCTTCATTGGTATCAGAGCATGTTGAAGGCTGGTGTGCAAAAAGCTTCAATGGAAGCTTAGCTCAGAAGGGGTAGAAGTGCAAGTCGGCATCTTTCAACAGCAGTTCAGTATTTCGGTCATAACTCAAGCTATGAAGCTCGGATTGATGCGTTTTAAAGTTCTCTTAGTAGCTAACACTGAGGGCTACAACTTCACAGAAGCGCGCAGAACCTGGTTTGAACTTCTAACGTGCCAAAAATTCGAAAAACGCAGACTATTATAGAAGGTGAATCTACATTCACTATGATAGCAGATCAGTTTTTCAATCGTAACTTGAGTTCTTTAGGTTCGATTCATACGATTCAACTTGGTATGCATAGCTCTGAGTAGCCTCTACAAGTTTCTAGAAGAACTCAGTTTCAGATTCTTAGTGGAAGGTCACCGAAACTGCAAAATACAGAGCAGCAGTGTTGTAGGTGATAGTGAAATTGACACAAGGTGCTTGTCTTAAGCATATCTTGAGCTACGCACCTCCGATTGAGGTGTTCTTTATCTCGTTACGTAGCCAAGAGATCCTAGACAAAAATTTCAGATTCAGAGGTTATCACCTCAGAAACAACAAAACACAGAGAAGCACATCTTAACTAATTGCACTTGGAGGTTGAATTTGCTTTGGAACTTCTTCGAGAGAGAATTTATGGTGTGCAAGCTCTTATTTTCAGAGCTTCAAAGCATTGTACATGTATGATCATTGTGGTAGCTCCTCCATATGAGAGTAGAGCATGATCTTGTCACGTGTTTGGCATGTAAGATGACATTGTGGTATACTCTTTTTTGAGGTTTATGTCATCATGAGTTTGATCATGGATGTATAGTGGCATTGTGGTCTACAGCTTGCTTATGCCACTTGGTTATGGATTTAGTTACCAGTTGCACACAATTCTATGAGAGTTGATTGTGGATCTTGGTTGGTACTTATATCTTTGTTTTCTTTGCAGGTACATGATCCGAATTGGAGCCTCAGTTACACATTCTTTTGTCATCGTTATTATCATTTGGTCATTGATTGATATGTATTTGCCAGTGTGATTATCGACATATGTGGATGGTGATTCCCACATGGTTATTTTGGTTCTAGAGTCCATTTTACAGAGGAGATGATGTCGAAATTTCGATAGCGTTTATGCTAGAAGAGAACTCTAGTGGATCTTAAAGCTTGTGCGATAGCTTTCGATCATTGTTTATCTCCATTCATTTGGACTTGGTCACAAGTTATTTGTGACAGGTTGGACCATCTTGCAGGATTCATTATTGAGTGGGAGATGCATCACCATTGTATTGGCGTGTATTGCCATTAGTTTTTGGGCACATGTAGTTGCCATTATCTTTTTATTAGATCAGTGATAGGTGGTGACAGATTACTCATTGTTCTTTTGTTATTGGTTATCTTGTTTGATTGCTCAGTTTATAGGGGATACTCTGTCGATTTTTTTATAGGATTCTTTCGCATCTACGTGGTCACTTTAGAGACTTGGTGAGCAGGCTTATGCTCATGGTTTTATGTGCATGCTAGATGCATGTTTATGTCACAGGTTATTCATATGGTTCCTTCTCCATCGAGACATTTGTGATGTGAATTATTGATATGGATATGCAGGCGTGATCCTATTGAGGATAGAGTATTGTTCCAGTCTCTTGTTACATTGCTAGTCTTAGATTTCCAGCATGGTGTCTTCTCAGTTTGATGGCATTGAATTTCCGAGATGGAAAGCTCAGATGTGGCATACATTAGTTCGTGCAGGGTTACACATGTATGTGCACAGAGATGCACAGAGGCCTTGTGACATGCCCGACCATGTATGGATGGATATGGATGCATTGGCAAGCTCCACTATCTGATTACAGCTTGTGGATTCTATATATGAGTCTGTTATGTATGAGGAGACGAGTAGTGCATTATGGCAGAGACTACATGATATGTATGCGAGTCCATTGACTCATGTGAGACATAGATCACATCGACGACTTCGATGTTGGCATTGTGGTCATGAGGGCCATATTTGACCATGTTGCTTCAGGAGGATGCGACGACGACGTCAGAGATATGCACGTGATGTAGGTCAGGTAGTGATTTCAGGAGAGTCTATGGCAATTGATTATGCTAGTGATGGTGATATTACTTTCTCCTATGGTTCATCTCAAGATTCCTCTTGTTCTTTGGATAGCACACATATGGCTTGGTTACTTGATGCATTAGCCAGTTTTCATATTACTCCACATCGTGAGTGGTTTTGTCAATTCTCAGGTGAGAGTCGTGGATGTGTGCATATGCCTGGTGGTATGACATATGACATTGAGGGTGCCGGAGATGTACACGTTATGCTACCTAGTGGAGCATCACTTATACTTAGACATGTACGCTATGTTCCTTCATTCCCTATGAGCTTGATTTCAGTTAGCCAGTTACAGGAGAGCAGATGTTATGCATTCCTTGGTGAGCATCATTTTCAGTTGCAGTTGGGACAGTTTATGCTTATCAGAGGTGCTAGGATTGCGCGCATGTATCCACTGCAGGTACTTCATGTGAGAGACAGTCTCGTCTCAATGGGAGTTCAGCCTTATGTGCGATGTGAGACTCGTCATGTCTCATTTTATCTACCTACAGATAGGTCTATGGATATTCATGATGCGCATGTATGGCAGGATTCAGATGCTCAAATGGATGCACATGTAGAGCATGTTTTGGATGCTCATGATGCTTATGTAGGGCATGATTTTGTTGATTACATGGATGCTCATGTGGAGCACACTTTGGATGATCAGTTGGATGCTTTAGAGCATGATGTGGATGCTCACGTAGAGCATTGTGATGATACTCATTTAGAGTGTGATCATCAGTTTGACCTTGGTATTGATGTTGTGCAGCTAGCTCATATGGAGCATGATGATACACTTGGTGTGGTAGAGCGAGATAGCTCTTATGATACACAGTGTATCCTAGAGCATACTAGCTCTCAGGGTGCACAACTACACACATCCTTGGTTGAGAGGATGGCTCATTTGGATGCTGAGGAGTCAGCAGTTATGCAGTCATTCTTGGATTCACTCATGCCAAATATTGACACAGATATGTGAGGACATGTTGGTCTTGATGATGGTTCTTTGGATGCCTTGGATATAGGCATGGCTGACATACTTAGGTTAGCCAGGATAGCACATGTTTCGTCAGCATTCGGGAGTCTGATGTATGAGTTGTTATGCTCGAGACCAGACATTGCAGTTGCTA
>CM035437.1:30339365-30421865 GCA_020310875.1 Ceratopteris richardii | reverse complement strand
TCTGATCTTCAGCGAAGAGGACATCATCCTTCACCTTATCTGCATCTTACAGCCTCTCGGTTGCCCGTTCGTACTTCTTCATCTTCTCTCGTTCTCAGAAGCCCTCACCACTCGGTCGCGACTCGCTCCACTTTCCGTTCCCATCACGTGTTGTCCATGAAGACTATGTATGCTCGTGAAGCCATTGGATCTGCGCTCGTGAAGAATGCGCACAATCACTGCGTGAAATGAGCAGAGAAAGAGAAGAATAAAACGTGTTTGCCTGAATCATAGCAATGCAGTGTCCAAGGACGCCGCAGAGAAAGGTGCATCGTGCAAAGCTCCTGCAGGAGGTAGCGGACATGAAACAGACATCGGAGACTGTGTTCTCTGTAAAGCTTCTTCCTCCGAACATCGCTTCAGTGGATTGAACGCGCAAAGGAAGGTGCATCTCCAAAGCTCCAAGAAAAACTATATATATATATATATATATATATATATATATATATATATATATATATATATATATATATATATATATCAAAAGGATTTCCTGCCAAATGAAAGTCTTGGGTGATTATCACTCCAAGAAACCTACAAAAACTTCCATTAAATGTGCAAAAGGAAAATAGAAAAATAGTTGGGAAACATTCTTCATGTTCATCAAGTGTTTTTATGTTTTTGGAAGTTTGGCCATTGTCCTACTCTTCCAATTATGGTGGGATATATTCTCAATTTTAATCAAATGTTCTTATTCTTCTGGAAATTTGATCATTGACCTACTCCTCCGATTATGCTTAAAAGATTGGAAGACTGAAATAACAACACACATGTACCCTAGGGATGGGTTGAGTCCAAAGTCAATCCTTCTTATGATAGTAAACTTCCATGATACATGGATTTTTATGCTTTCTCCTAGTTTAGCTCATCTTTGATCTTTTACAATTTAATAATTTCACATTTATTGCCTCAATTATGTGGTTGTAGCCTCTTTTTCCCTAGATTTCTCACCAACCTTTGGTGAGCTTACGTGTCAGATTTCAAGTAAGTGTACTCAATAGTCATCATTTGGTTCAGTTCTTGCAATTTATTATTTTCAAAAGTCATTTTATATATTTTTCTTTGAAATTACTCATCTTTGTATTGCACCATAGCATACAATAATTGTATGTGGTCAAAATCCTCTTTGCAAACCCACTCTTACCAAGCTATTATGAAGTTCTTCAGCTTTGTATTGCAAATTCTACTTATATTGATTTTTTTTCTAATTGGTTCTATATCTCTTCCATTTTGTGATTAAATTTATTTTTTATTTTTGAGGTTGTTGTGCAATAGGATGATCTTATTAATAATTTTTCTTCTAGCAGGTTGGCCATGCTATAAAATTCATCCTCCACCTTGAGGTCCAGAAAGTATGATAATTCAACAACATATCATGGATACATAATGTACTCTTTAATAAGCCATGGGTGCCAAATCTTGTTAGTGGTGACTTTTGAGATATGGTAGTCACATGCTCATTGATATCGTAATCAAGGACATCTTCCAAAAACACTAGTAAGACACCTCTACAGGAATCAAGAGTGCAAAAAGTTTCCATTTACATCTATGCATCTTCTCCTTCATCCTCTTCATTAGGGAGAGGACACTCCAAATCCTGATGTTGTGTTTAACCTTCTTTCTCTTTCACATTAAGGAGAGAAGTCTCTAGGTGCATGTTCGATGCTTCTCCATGCATAGAGAGTGTAGAGTGCTTATTTTGAAGAAGCACACATGTGATCATTTACCTTGTTCTTTACCACTTAACTCCCTTCGGATGGATACTATCATGGAATCAGCTGAGAATTGAAGCTATAGCAAGGGGTTAGTTTGGGCTTCAACTAGAATGCTTGTTGATAATTGATACCAATTGTTCAAACAAACTGACTATGGTGCTTACACCATTCAAGTACAAATAAAATAGTATAATATTGCTATAGTGCTTTTTCTTTAGATTTAATGCCTTGAATGAGCATGGGATTTTTTTGACTCAAGTACAAATAAAAGAGTATAATATTGTTATAGTGCTTTTTCTTTAGAGTTAATGCCTTGAATGAGCATGGGATTTTTTTGATCTGGTTTGCTTACCTTGTATGTATTGGCCATATAAAGATGATAAAGAGTAAATTGAGATAAAGCTAGTGGAATATCATTTGAAAAACAACATTCTTTAACGCACTATGATATTAAAAAATGTATTTTAAGGGAGTTTGAAGAGGAAATTATTTTATATGACTTTTCACTACTTTCATTGGAAACAGAGGTTTGAAATAGAGTGGTGTTGGGAGATTGAGTCTCTACCATTTTAGGTGGCCCCCTACACTCCCATCAAGATGAGTAATCTGCAATGGCATGCAAAGCACCAATATGACACACTACTTTGTGATCTAACTCTTAAACTCTTGTAACTCTTGTAACTCTTGTAATATTAGGACCCACCTAGCCAAAAAACTATTAACTTTAGTTCTTGAATTGATAAAGAAAAAGCTTGAAAACTCCTATAGCGTTATGGAATCACTCATTAAGCTCAAGGACTCCTTGTTTTACAAAAATATGGAAATAATTACCATAAAAGGTTTTTAGACATATGAGGGATAGTTTTTTGCATTCTACATGAAAATGGCCAATATGAGGGATAGTTTTTGAAAATTTTGTGGTTCCAACTCGACAATTCCTTCACTTTGACATGTCTGCCTTGATCCTTAGCTTCCATTGAAATAACCCCGACCTTGATCTCTCTTTTTGAGCTTCAAAAGCCACTTTAGTGAGTCTCTATCTCCAACACTTCCCCCTCTTAAAGTTTCTCATCCTTTAGTGAGTTTCTATGTCCAACATTTCCCCCTCTTAAAGTTTTTCATCCCTCATAAATGATCAACATATGAGTTAGTCATTGGGAAGTCTGGACATTGAGGTGCATTATGGTTTCAAGTTCTTATGTAACAATACGAAGTGGTATTTCTTGGTTCTCTCTTTTCCTTTTTGGACCATAGTATAGGCATACTACCTATTGCAATGCATGGGTAAAAAAGAAAAGTAAAAATAAAAATTGCATGTGCATGGCCTTGTAGGGTGGCCCTATGCATGCATACTTTGAAAAATGCAAAATGAAAACATATGGTGTAAGAAACAAAAAAGGTAATTAAGCAAAGTTCTTAAGGGATCACTAGCGATGAAGCATCCTATTCTCTAAGTTGTAAGGAGTTCACATGAGGATGTTTGGTCAACTTTGACTTGATTTCGATGGCTTTGATGGAGGTTGTAGCGCTTGAAAGTGGATCAGGGAATGCATGGTCACATAACTTGACCTAGTTGTGATACATAGCACTAGAGATGTGCATCTTGATATTCTTTGAGAATAGCCATGAACTATGTGAAGGTTTTTATTATGATTTAAAAAGTGGACATGCAAAACATTAATATTAAGATATCATAGTCCACTTGGCCCTAGAAATCATCATTGAGAGCTTGCTCTTTTGATTAATGGTCACCTGAAAAAAAAAGCATTAGTAACAAAAACAAAGTATGTACATGATGTTGGTCCTCACATTACAGTTTTTTGCTTCTTGTTCATGGGATATGACAAGGGTGTCTAATACAAGGCCTTGTAATGTGGTCCTCATTGGATATATAGACTAGGTACAAATCACCTTCGGATGTGCACAAAATACAAGGTTGTGTCATGAGCACATGGTTCTTGCACAAAGAGATTGGCCTTACTCTATTGTAGTTTCCCCAAAAATGAAAGAGTACATCAGCCAATAATGGCATATGCATTGTATATTAGGAGCTAGAGTGCCATTGAAGATGTTTCACTCTTATGAACCCATATTTTTTGAGTTTCCAGTGATGATATAGCACATGAATGTTTTGAGGTTGCCATTTCAGTGTCAGTGTTTGCCTTGGAGCCACCTTTCATTCTAGGGGTCAATGTCACTATTGTTTTGAAAATTTCATTGACCTAGAGTGCTGTGTTGGCTTTGTTTTAAGCCTCCAAAATTGTGAATCTCCTCCTGTGACATGAATTTGGGACTTTGGGATCCAAATTTGCATGTTACATTGCAGAGCTTTATGATGTCTAGCAACAAGGCTAGAGGCCTATGTGTTGTGTACTCACTGGGTTGGTTGCTCAGGCTTCCAATTGTATTTGAAACCATTGGGAAGAGTTTATCTAGGATTTGCTAACTCATGTTCTCTTGGTGTATTCAGACTTTGTTGCTCATTAACTTTGTTTACTTCTTTCCAATGTTTATCTGGAGTTCCTCTGATGATGTGGTCTGCTATCTAATGCTAGCAATGTCCAATGAACTATCCTATGCTCTATATGGTTGGAGGTTTCCAAGTGGGTCTTAGGCATCCATATTTGTATGTGTCCATTTTGAGTTCGGATTATTTGCTTAAGTACCCGCACTAATGGCCTATAGTATTGTGGTGCTCATAGAATTCGCTTGACCTAAGGTTGTGATGTTGGACTTCACACATTTACAAAAGTTCTTGATTTCTATCCATCTAGACTTTGTTACTTGAACAACCCCTTACATTGTAGGCTAAGTACTTTGAAAGGTCCAAACGAAAGATTTCCCTATGGTTTTGATAATTTCAAGACTAAAGTAAAAAACTTTACCAAGAAGTAACTGTTGATATATTTAGGTAGTGATGTGTGTGAACACACTAGGACCATCGGGGCACTTTTTTCCCTCTTTAGGAGGTTTTTTTTCCCCGACTTATATATACGCCTATTGCCCTAATGGGCTACTTATCTTTGTACATTATCTAGTAATACATTCAGTATTGTGTGTTTGTGCTCCAAGCTGCTTCTTCTTCCTTGTGTTGTTTGTGTGCTTCCGCAGACATCTATCTCCAACAATTGGTATCAGAGCAGGTCGTCGCTTCATCTAGGGCACTGTCGACACTCCTCTGTTTGCAGTCTCAGATTCGCACGAAATTTGGTGAGCATACTCAGGGTGTTTCAAAGATCAAAACAGCTTTGCTGTGTGGTGCCGAAATCGCGATCTGAGCTCGTTTCGGCTTCCGAACGCACTATCACAGTGCTTGTGCAGGCTAGTTCTGTTCAACTTTTTGAGATACAATCAATTTTCTGCATCAAGGTATTTTAGTCACCGGCCATGGCTGAAAGCAGTGATGTATTCCGTATGTTGGATGTTGAGGATAAGTTGGATGGTACCAACTACCCGTTATGGGCTTATATGATGCGACATGTATTGGTTGCAAAAGGATTGTGGAACATTGTGCAGGATGTTGAAAGACGTCATGTTACACCTCTGACTACAGGTACTGCAAATACAAGTTGGGTTTGTGGAGTTTGTGGAGTGTTGTGGAGGGCTGTGGAGTTGTGTGGGGTTTGTGGAGTTTGTGGAGGGTTGTGGAGGAGTGTGGAGTTGTGTGGGGTTTGTGGAGTTTGTGGGGTTTGTGGGGTTTGTGGAGGCTTGTGGAGGGGTGTGGAGTTTGTGGGGGGTTGTGGAGTTTGTGGAGGGCTGTGGAGGGGTGTGGAGTTGTGGAGGGTTGTGGAGGGGTGTGGAGTTGTGTGGGATTTGTTGGGTTTGTGGAGTTTGTGGGGTTTGTGGGGTTTGTGGAGGGTTGTGGAGGGGTGTGGAGTTGTGTGGGGTTTGTGAGGTTTGTGGGGGGTTGTGGAGGGGTGTGGAGTTGTGTGGGGTTTGTGGGGTTCGTGGGGTTCGTGGGATTTGTGGAGGGTTGTGGAGGGGTGTGAAGTTGTGTGGGGTTTGTGGAGTTTGTGGAGGGTTGTGGAGGGGTGTGGAGTTGTGTGGGGTTTGTGGAGTTTGTGGAGGGTTGTGTAGGGGTGTGGAGTTGTGTGGGGTTTGTGGAGTTTGTGGAGGGTTGTGGAGGGGTGTGGAGTTTGAGGGGTTTGTGGAGTTTGTGGAGGGCTGTGGAGGGGTGTGGAGTCATGTGGGGTTTGTGGGGTTTGTGGGGTTTGTGGAGGGTTGTGGAGGGGTGTGGAGTTGTATGGGGTTCGTGGGGTTTGTGGGGGGTTGTGGAGGGGTGTGGAGTTGTGTGGGGTTTGTGCAGTTTGTGGAGGGCTATGGAGGGGTGTGGAGTTGTGTGGGGTTTGTGGAGGGCTGTGGAGGGCTGTGGAGTTGTGTAGGGTTTGTGGAGGGTTGTGGAGGGGTGTGGAGTTGTGTGGGGTTTGTGGGGTTCATGGGGTTTGTGGAGTTTGTGGAGGGTTGTGGAGGGGTGTGGAGTTGTGTGGGGTTTGTGGGGTTTGTGGGGGGTTGTGGAGGGGTGTGGAGTTGTGTGGGGTTTGTGGAGTTTGTGGAGGGGTGTGGAGTTGTGTGGGGTTTGTGGAGTTTGTGGAGGGATGTGGAGGGGTGTGGAGTTGTGTGGGGTTTGTGGAGTTTGTGGAGGGGTGTGGAGTTTGAGGGGTTTGTGGGGTTCGTGGAGTTTGTGGGGTTTGTGTAGGGTTGTGGAGGGGTGTGGAGTTGTGTGGGGTTCGTGGGTTTTGTGGGGGGTTGTGGAGGGGTGTGGAGTTGTGTGGGGTTTGTGGAGTTTGTGGAGGGTTGTGGAGGGGTGTGGAGTTGTGTGGGGTTTGTGGAGTTTGTGGAGAGTTGTGGAGGGGTGTGGATTTGTGTGGGGTTTGTGGAGTTTGTGGAGGGCTGTGGAGGGGTGTGGAGTTGCGTGGGGTTTGTGGGGTTTGTGGGGTTCGTGGAGGCTTGTGTAGGGGTGTGGAGTTGTGTGGGGTTTGTGGGGTTTGTGGGGGGTTGTGGAGGGGTGTGGAGTTGTGTGGGGTTTATGGAGTTTGTGGAGGGCTGTGGAGGAGTGTGGAGTTGTGTGGGGTTTGTGGAGATGGTGGGGGTCAGGGGGTGGTGGGGTAAAAGAGAAGGGATGGTGGAGTTGGAGGGGGTCGTGGTGATGGTTGGGGCCACGAGGGCGGTGGGGGAAAAGAGGAGGGGACGGTGGGGTTGGAGGGGGTTGTGGTGATGGTGGGGGCCACGGGGGTGGTGGGGGAAAAGAGGAGGGGGCGGTGGGGTTGGAGGGGGTCGTGGTGATGATGGGGGCCGCGGGGGTGGTGGGGGAAAAGAGGAGGGCTAGTGGAGTTGGAGGGGGTCGAGGTGATGGTGGGGGCCGTGGGGGTGGTGGGGGAAAAAAGGAGGGCTGGTGGAGTTGGAGGGGGTCGTGGTGATGGTGGGGGCCACGGGGGTGGTGGGGGAAAAGAGGAAGGGGGTTGCGGGGGGGGAGAGAGAGAGAGAGAGAGAGAGAGAGAGAGAGAGAGAGAGAGAGAGAGAGAGAGAGAGAGAGAGAGAGATGCCACCATACAGACCCCCACATCAAGTCTTTGCACTGTCTCGGTGCAATTCCTGAAGCTGAAAACAAGATAGTGAAGGAAGTTCTTCCTCCTTGACTTAATTTAGGTGATTCTTCACCCTGGAGATATTGACCAGTTTTTTTTTAACTTTTTTTTCGACTTATATATATATATATATATATATATATATATATATATATATATATATATATATATATATATATATATATATATATATATAAACTGCAATCACTGAATGAAATACGGTAGGTACGGTGAATGAAATGCTTCCAATTTACCTTAATTCAGGTACTTCTTCACCCTGGAGATATTGACAAGGGGTATCCTCCTACCCTGCAAATCCTCCAGATGTACTACTCCATGAGGTAATACCTTTACCACCGTGTAAGGTCCTATCCATTTGGGTGCCAGTTTGGTTGGAATAGCTGGGACCTGATGCCTTAAAACCATCGATCCTTCCTGAACTTCATTAGACCTCAGATACTTGTCATGCAGTCTCTTGCGCTCTTCTTGTGTTACCTGAAGTTTTTGCATTGCTCCTTCTTTGTATTCTTCTAATGCCACCAATCTCTCAATGGGAGGTTCAATTCCAATGGTTTTGGTTCCCATTTCCTTTTTGATAATGATAAAGCAGTAAAATGTATTTTTGTTAGGTACAGTTCTGAAAGTAAAGGCTATCGTTTGTATCATCTACAGACTAAACGCATTCTGGTTAGCCGTGATGTTATCTTTGTGGAAGATGCTATTCAACCATTGCTTTCATGTACTAAGGAGACATTTGTTAGCTCCAAAGACATGTATGATACTTTGATGCCTCTTTTTACAGGTGGACAGTCTAGTGCTAGTCCTAATGAGGCAACCTCTCAGCCTTTGCAGGTTTCATATGATGATGCACATCATTCCATTTATGATGCAGATTTACATGATGCACTTGTTGATGAGAGAGCTGATATTGAGCAAGAAAAAACTATGCCAAAATGGCTGGTGCACACTTTGCGTGACAACAAATTAGATGCACCTTTGTCATATCATACTCGTTCAGGCTCTCATAGTGCCTCCTTTGCATTAGATTGCTATGCTATGGCTGCGTCTAGTCTCTGTGATGAGAACGAGCCTGTTTCTTTTGATGAAGCACAGAATTCAAAAAATTGGATGCCTGTTATAATGAAGAATGGTACATGGTCTTTATGTGACTTGCCTCCTGGCAAGAAAGCCATTGGCACTAAGTGGGTATACAAGCTAAAGCGTAAACCTGATGGTACAGTTGAGAGGTATAAGGCTAGGCTTGTTGCAAAGGGTTATGCATAAGAAAGAGGCATTGATTTTGATGAGACCTTTGCACCTACATGTCGTATGACTACTGTTCGGAGCATTTGTGCACTTGCAGCCCATCATGGTTGGAATGTACATCAGTTGGAAATTAAAACAGCATTTCTGAATGGTGACTTGCATGAAGAAGTGTATGTTTTTCAGCCCCGTGGCTTTATGCAGAAAGGGCATGAAAACCAGGTGTGCAGGTTAAAGAAGGCATTATATGGTTTAAAGCAAACACCACTTGCTTGGTATGAGAAGATACATGCCTATCTGGTTGCACATGGTTTTGAGAATAGCCGAACTGAAAACACCTTATATGTTAAGCGTGCTAATGATGTGCTTCTGATCATTGGTGTCTATGTTGATGACCTGCTACTCACTGGTCCTATTGAGAAGCATATTGATGATTTCAAGGCTGATTTTCATGCCTCATTTGAGATTTTTGATTTGGGGTATTTGCATCACTATTTGGGCATTCAGTTTATGCAAGTTGATGGTGGAATGGCTTTGTGTCAAACTAAATATATTGACACATTATTGCAGCATTTTGGCCTTGAAGATTATAAGCCTATTGCCACTCCTATGGAGACAGGTTTACGATTGAGTCTTCATGATGCTGGAGATGCATTTGATGTTGTTCTCTATCAGCAGGCTGTTGGATGCTTGATTTACTTATGCATTTCTCGGCCAGATATTCAGTTTTCTGTCTCACAGATGAGTAGGTTTATGCATTGCCCAGGAGTCACGCATTGGAAAGCAGTTAAGCACATCTTTCGCTACTTGAGTGGTACTCAGCTACTTGGGTTGTTTTATCCCAAGGGGGGATCACTACCGCCAGATTTGCATGCTTTTTCTGACTCAGATTGGGTTGGTTGCTATGACACTCGTGTGTCCACTAGTGGTTTTGCCTTCATGCTTGGTAGCTCATGTATATCTTGGTTGAGCAAGAAGCAGCCTATTGTGGCCACTTCCAGTTGTGAGGCTGAGTATAGGGCAGCTTTCACGGCGACTGTTGAGTGTGTGTGGCTCAGATGCATTATGGCTGATTTGGGTGTCGGCCAGTCTTCTGCCACCACCGTCTTCACTAACACTGAGAGTGCATTGGTAGTTGCGAGGAACCCTCTGTTCCATGCTCGCACTAAGCACATTGAGGTGCATTATCACTATGTCAGGGAGAGGTTCTCTGCTGGGGAGATCAGCTTGGCATATGTGCCCATGCAGGAGAACATTGCAGACCTTTTCATGAAGGCTCTGCCTAGGGAGAAGTTTGAAGCTTTCAGCAAAGCTTTGGGCTTACTTCCTTTCGTGGAGTGATTTGCACATAGCTTGGCACTTCCTTATACATGAGTGCCAGCTCCTTGTTCACTGCATCACTCCTAGGGGGGATTTGTTGATATATTTAGGTAGTGATGTGTCTAAACACACTAGGACCGCCGGGGCACTTTTTTCCCTCTTTAGGAGGTTTTTTTCCCCCGGCTTATATATATGCCTATTGCCCTAATGGGCTACTTATCTTTGTACATTCTCTAGTAATACATTCAGTATTGTGTGTTTGTGCTCCAAGCTGCTACTTCTTCCTTGTGTTGTTTGCGTGCTTCCGCAGACGTCTATCTCCAACAGTTACCATGCACATAGTAGGATTTGCTTTTTTGGTGCGATGTTGAATACATGCTTTTTTGGTGCTTGATATTGAAATGTATTGTGATAGATCCTACTAAGCTATGTACCCTAGTTTGAAAAACCATTTATAACAAAAGAAAAAAATTTAGCAAATCATCTCATGAATGAGACATTTTGCTTTTATTTTTCTTTTTGTGGACTTTTCAAGGGACTAGGCCTTAACCCATTACATATCATAATATATATAAGTCAATATATAAGAATGGCTGATGCTAGTATTGTTTGTGAGATGGGATTGATGCAATGTAGTACTCATTTTTCAAAGGTTCTAGGGATATAATAGGAAAGGAAGATTTGCCTTCAGGATGGTCGCTACATTCAAATGGACCATACCTAGTACATCAAAGACTAACAACCCATAAAGTTGTACTTCACTTAGTCTGGCATGAGCTTTCCCTAAAGTAAGTGTTTTTCATGATCAAGGGTACATCAAAGACAAGGACCTAATAAGTGTCTTGGAAATGAAAATGTCCTATAATAAAGGGGAACCTATATACGTTCCAAGTTAAGTGTTTCTATTTTATGGGGGTTAAACGGTCTAGCATCTAGCCCTAGAAATGGAAATAGTTAGTTCCTCACACCATGACTAAGGATACTACTCCATATTTTTTAAGGTTGTTTCTTTGAAAATTTATGTTGGAGGAAGCTTTGAAAATGTGACCAAGTGCAAAATCAAAGTAGTGAAAGTCAAACTCAAAGGGCCAAAATTGGTTCAAAGGAAAGCAAGAGCAAGGAAGTGAAGAAGGAGGGAGTCTAATAGTTTTTGCAAACTTTAAACCCACTGGATATTCAGGTTTTCCCCAATCTATACCCAACAATACATGCAACATGGCCTAATTTTGTCTTTAAATCCTATTTTTTACATAGTGCTCAAGTAAAGGCACAATGTAAAGGCACAATAGTGCTCAAGTCTCATGGGCATTAAAGCAGATTAAAGGCACAATAGTGCTCAAGTCTCATGGGCATTAAACCTCATGATTTTCTTTCATATTTTTTAGACCTCTTTTTTATCTCCAAGTGATCCCTTGGACATAATTTTTAAAATAGGCCAGACATTTGGTGTGTGCATAACCCTTCAAAAATCTTAAAAGTGAATGGGCTCTCATTTGTTAGGGTTAGCATGTTGGATTTTAGAGCTTTTCATAGCTTTTTATCACTTCATTTTTTGAGCAATACAATGATTTTCTTAGGGAAATCCTCACTTTTATTGACATAAGAACTTTTTGGCATTATGTTCCATTCACTTTGTAACATTCAAGGGTCCATTAATCTTCCTTCAAGCAAACCTTTGACATTCCATTTGACACTCTGTTGACCTAAGTACCAACTTAGGGACTTGTGGAGAAAGAGACTATACCTCAATCCCCCTCAAGTGCATATAGTGGGGATTCACGCTTTAATTATCAATCCGATGAGTATACAAACCTAGCCGAGTGTATGAGGACATGCAATCAAGTGATGATCAATGCAAATGAACTACTCAAAGAGTGTAAACAAGGCCAAGAGTATTCCAAACAAGCTTCAACTGTCGGTCATGGTGTCACGATACTTGGTGCAGCAGCTGTCAGTATTTTGGACTTTTCTCTCAGCTCCAAACTCCAAATATAGCAAATAGGATATGCGTTTCGAAGCTCTCGAGAAGACGCATCCAATGGCGGTAGTTTCACCCAATTCTGACACTCCTACTTCAAGTTATGAGCAAAATACTGAGTCAAGGGAAATACCTTCTTACACTTCAGCACTTCATACACTTCACACACACCTTACCTACAGCACATAAACACTTTCATGGATAGACAACACTTCTTAACACTCTTTCCAAGCAATACACATGCATATAAGCTCACAAAGAAGAAGATACAGAGTAAAGAAGACACAAATTCGAATTTCTGTGCTCTCTCTTCTCACAATGGCAAAAAGTCTTTACAAAGAGTCACAAATTGACTTATATACTTTTGCCCTAAAGATGGTCCTTTCACACAAGAGACCGGCACTTTATTCACTAAAAGACTAATTTCCTACTATTTTACATGGGTAAATTTCTAATCTTCTGTGGGGATGCATCTAGAGGACTCCTCTAGTGCCTTTACAACGGAAAATATATTACAAGAATGGTTATAATACAAAAATTGGGTGTCTAAATCGGAAAAATTTTGGGGCCCGTCTTTTTCTCTGCTTTGGTGCTCTCTTTAGCTCTGCAACACTCTCCCCCTCTTCGTCTTTGTCGTCCCTTGACAGGCTTTACTTCTTGTTTTACATTCTCTGGGCCTGATACATTTGTCTTGCTTGATAAGTCGGGTTGCCACGCATGCCACCAGTGGAAGGTATGAGGATAAGATGCCACAGTCTTCGATCTGGGCCTGCCAAAGATCAAGAGGTTGTAACACCCTTTTGGGCTGCGTCCTTTCCTTGGTGTGTGCACCCCTGCGGGGCTCTATGCAGAGATGGGTGTTGCACCCCTGTGGGGCTTCTTGCAAAGATATATCTTCAGATATTCCTTTTTAGTGAAGCTTCTTTCGTTGTCTTCATCTTTTCTTTCTTTTACTTGATTCTCCCTCAACACTGCCCCCCTCCTGGACTCTATCGTCCCCGACAGGCTTTGACGAGCGACGGGCGTATGTTCTATATATTTTCTGCTCTATTTCATTAAGCAAATTTGCTTCACGTATCATTAATTACTTCCATTGTTCTGCCTTTACACCATCATTGGGTGGTTGTCTGTGATCTGCGAAGAAGCTAAGTTCGTATGCCACTAATCTGGCATTTAAATTAGAGGACATCTTCAAAAAGACTTCTGAATCAATCTCAAAAAATCTTGTAAAGAACGCTTCTTCAAAAGTTTGCATATATACACTTGGAAAAAACATCAATCTGGAACAAACAGGTCAAAAATGAGAATCTCTGTGCCTTGATTAATACCAATGAAATTCAAAAACGTGTAGGCCGCATGCTTGAAAACCTTCAAAATTGTAAGTACCATACTGGTAATTTTATTTGTCATTTTGACAGTTAGGTCGGGTACTATCGCATAATTCTGCAGCCAAAATTTGATGGTTTTGACCATATAATCTTTTGTTGACAAGTAGTTATGTGGCGGGCTTGGAAGCAGAGGGTAATTCAGCCACTGTTTATTTATAGCGCCATTTCTTTGCAATTCCAAAAATTCTCTAGGATCCCTTCGGCGTGGTATAGGACAAAAGGAAGGGTTTACCTGTAATAAATATGGTGCTGCTTGCCAATGCACCCGTAGTGTGGGATGTTTCTCGAAAAACTTTCTTCGCCAAATAGGTTGTGCAGCTTCGAATTCTTCTTGACTGTATGCGAATGTGTCCTGTTTAAAATTTAGCTGCTCATCTGGACTTTTCTTAGTAATCTTCTTTATATATTGTCTGGTTTTCTCTTTCAATAATCCATATGGAATGTCGAAAGGCTTCATGATCTTTTCCAAGTCTTTACCCTTGATCTTGGCTTCCTTCATTACTTTGATTACTTCATTTTCAAAATTTTCCATCAATCGGGACACCACTAGTGCCCGTTCCTTCTGACTTATTTCTGCAGTGTATGGCATTGGATGATCATCATGTATATCCGCCATCTGCTCCTGTATTGGAGAATTATAGATCGGGGGAGATAGAGGATGTACCTCTACCTCGTCAGTAGGATTTTCCTTAGCTGGCACTACTACTGTCCCGATCGTTGCGTTCTGGTTGATTTGGATTTCTAATTGCTTTATTCACTCATTTTTGTTTGTGCTTTCCTGTAGGGCTGTACTGAGTGCTTCTTTTGCTGCAAGCAATTCATTACCAATTTCTGCGACATGGTCCATATTTTCACTGTAGCTTGCTGCAAGTTTCCCATGTGCTATATTCAACTACTTTTTTAGTTCATTTATTTCGTGACTGTACTTCTGTTCCCATTCTTCTTTCAATTCTCGCTCTTGTCTCAGCAAATCTGCATGTTGTGCTACCTGATCTCTTAATTCTTTTTCTTTAGTTTTGGATGATTCATGTTGTTCAATAGGTTGATCATATAACAATGATCTCATCAATTCTTTATTCCTGCTTCGTAGAGTGTCATTCTCTTCCATGTACAACTTTAGCTGTGTCTCAAGTAAAGTGCTTCTAGCCTTCATTCTTTCTTTGTCAGCCTCGCTTGCATCATGTAATCTTTCTAAATTCGCGAGCTGTGCTTGCAGTTGGTGATGCTGAGTGATTAATGTGTCATATTGCATTTTGACTTCCAGCATCTCCGTGTTTTTGACTGCCATCTCCTTTTGGGCCTGGATTAATTGCGATGACAATTGTTCGCTCATTATCTGGAATCGACTTTTTTCTCTCATGGCCTTATCATAGTCTACATCTATGTCCATCATCTGTTGTTGTGTATCCATAGTTGTCTGAATCATTTGCTTGACTACAGGTTTCAGCTGAGTGACATCCACATTGAGCCATGTTTTCGGGATACTTGGTTCTTCGCCTGTTGTGACATCTTTGCCCTGTGCCACATGTAGTGTAGTGTCATGGGGCTGCCTAATCTGAAGCTGGATCCTTGGCTCAGCCACCATGTGTTCAATGTTTCCTTGAGGTGTATCATCTGGTACCTCGATCACAATCTGCTCTTTGTTTTGTAATAGCTCTGAATCCGTGTTCTTAGGAGTTTGGAGTTCCTCTTTGATAGGTGGTTTTGCATATTTAACAGTGGTTGGAGCTTCTTTGATGCTGATTTTTGTGGTATCATTCAATTGAATGACATGCTCAGGTTGATTAGAATCTTCTATATTCTTTTCTTTTTCTTCGTGGTTGTTGGGAGTCACTTTGATTTGATTGGTCTCTGTCCATTCTTCTTCTTGAGTTTCTGTCCTTATGTCAGTGTCTAGAGTGTCTTTTTCGTGATTGGATTTTGTATTGGAACTAGAATCATCTAAGCCCAGTTCTTTATATCTCCCGGGTTGTTTTGGGGTCTTTTCTTGACGCATTTGTTGTTTCTCTTGACTTGCTTGTCTATAGTGATGACCTTGGACATTCAGGTTTACCTGCCCTTGCATATACTGATGTGTCTCTTCTAGGGCGGCAGATAGATCTCTCTTCGTAATAGGCATTTGAGCCCTCGTAATGTTTGGAAGAATGTGTGTCCGCTTTGATTGGGGTGTAGCTTCGGCTTCTTCATCTCTTAGATGCTTTGTACCCCTCATGGGTTTCTGTGAACTGGTTCCTGCTTCTTCAACAACAACAGCTGCTTTCTTTTTCTTGGGGAACGTAGCGGATTTTGCATATTTGGCTAGCCCTTCTGAGGTCGGCATCTCACGTAAGCAGTTTTTCATCTCAAGAGCTTCATATATAAGTAATGTCAAAGCTGAACTCCCATTTAGAAATTTCTTCTGCCTCCACTTCTTCTGTGCTTCAAATAATCTTTCTTGGACATAGCCTGTCATATTTACTTTATTTCCAACTTGTCTCATTGCATGCAAGAGTAGTTGTACGACAATCTTTTGTGGTGCAGTATATATGTGCATACTTGGGAAACAAAAATGTTGGTGCACTAGGCAAGCAGCCTCTTCAATATCAGTCCTGTTGATATTCAAAAATCACCCCTTTTTAGGATCATGACATTCCTCTTTGACATTAGTGATTCTATCTTGATTCCATCTGAAGGCTCTGTTGATTAGTTCATGTGTGAATTGAATAGTTTTCCATGTTCCTACTTTATCCAATACTCGTGCTTCTGGAACTGATATCTTTTTTTTTTTTTTATAAAGGAAGTTCGGCAATAGCCTACTCTCCCGGACTTGAATTAAATTAAGAAACAAAGGTACAATAGAAGGGGACTAGTGCCCACGGGACCCCCCAAATCCCACAAAGCAGGGGAAGCTTGATTGAATCCTAGGTTGCATTACAGAGAAGGTTAATCACCCTCTCGTCGCCCTCATGCGGGGCCCACTTGGGTTTGAGCTTGTTGTTGATCAAAAGGAGGACTTGATGGTGCCTGAAGGGGGGGGATTTCTTACTGTTAACAATCCTTTTGCCAAGGAGGAATAGTGATTTCTCAATCGACCACTCCCTGGGGGGATCGCCGAAGTTGAGAGCACACCTCTCCCGCCAAATTTTCCACAGGACTTCCCCTCTGATTGCGTTCCAGAGTGTCGCAGAGCAGCCGATCGCTTCTCCCAAAAGGACTTGTTTCCAACTAAGCTGTTTTTGAAGTCTGATTTTCATTCCAAACGTCTGCCAGATTCTGTAGGAGTTGGGGCAAGTAAGGAAGATGTGTGGGACATCTTCGATAGCACGGTGGCAGCGTTTGCACCAAGGAGGGATCCCACAAAGTTTGCTAGCCTTATGGTTGGTCCAAATTCCTCGATGAAGAATTTGCCATAAGAGGACAGACTTCTTAATCTCTATAAGTGGGTGCCAGATACCCATGAATTTCATGTCCCACCGAAGCCGCGTCCAAGACAGGCACCACTTCTTGTTGAGGCTGATCCGGAGGTCAGCCGTTTCTTTGATGTTCGGGATTTTGAGTAGGCTATTTCCATTGTGCCATTTGAGACCAAGCGAGTTCGGTGTGTCGTGTCCCATGAGAAGGCGAGTCTTGTGATGATCCCAAGCGAGGCATCTGCTTTGCAAAGTGTTCCATTCTTCGTAGGAGATGTTTATGCGAGGGTCAATATCCTCGAAGTTGATCCAGCTGTTGGTGTCATGTTTCCAGAGGTGTTTCCATTTTTTGAATCCTTTGTTCCATAACTTCTTGGCATTTTGAATGTTCCACGACTCCACACTCCGGATGCCATGTATCGGAAACCAGATAGAGTCGTTTTGTCTGATTCCGGCCGCCCACTTCCAGTCCTCACTAATTCTTGTGAAGCTTTTGACTTTATTCCAGCCCTTCCAAAGGGAGCACACGAGATTGGAGCCTTTCGGGAAGACGGGGATCGGGGAGAATAGCAGGCTCATGATGTCAAGATTCTTCCAGTTCGTGAACCCCATGAGGGCCAACTCATTCTTGTTTCTGAAGATCAGCTTGGCCCACGAGGCCTCCCTATTGCACCAAGCCTTAATCATCCATTTGGCTGCCAGTTTGTTAGCCATACACCCAATGTCCAGGATACCAAGCCCCCCGCTATCTCTAGGGCTAGTGCAGATGGCCCATTTGATTTTAGGCACCCCCCTTCTGTTATGATCGCCCGTCCAAAGAAAGTTTCTACAAATACTATTCAGTTTGGACAGGCCTTGCTCATTCGGTCTCCAACAAGAAAGGAAATAGATGGTAGAAGAGAGGAGGAACGTGTTGATAACCATCGCACGTCCAGCGAGATTGATTTGCATACCTCTCCAATAGTTAAGCTTGTTTTCGAGTTTGGCCAGCACCCAGTTCCATCGCTGCTCCATAGAGACGCCAAACCCCAAGGGGATTCCAAGAAGTCGAAAGATTTGGCCCTGCGGAATGATTTGACAGCCATGATCAATGAGAAGGCCAGGATGATGTCCCACAATAGCCCTAAAGGCGGTCTTAGAGTGGTTGATTTTGGATCCAGAGGCATCACAAAAGGTAGCAAGACACCTCCAGAAAGTCTCCAGGCTGGTATTATCATTGTGAACGAACGCGTTCATATCATCGGCAAAAAGTCTCATGATGATTTGACTGTGGTCGTGAGGCAGCCGGAGGCCTTTGATATTGCCAGCCTCCACATGATGTGCCACAAGTCTGCTCAGCCCCTCGGTGGCGATGGCAAAAAGAAGGGGGGCCAGAGGGCACCCTTGTCTAATAGATCTTTTAAGATGGATCGCCTTCGAAAGTTTGCCGTTAACGTTAATTTGGGTCGTTGCGTTTCCGAGAAGGGTCGCGATCATCTTGGTGAATTTCTGACTACATCCGAGATCTTGGAGCGACTGCAGAATATAGTCCCATTCTAGCCTGTCGTAGGCTTTGTCAAAGTCGATCTTGAGGAAAACCACATCTTGATTAGACTCATTTGCAAATTGAATACCTTCCCAAATATCCATAATGGTTTCCAGGATAGACCTGCCTTTGATGAAACCTTTTTGGTCCTCACTAAGCCAAGATCTCAGGTGGCACGAGAGTCTGTTGGCGATGACTTTGGCGATGATCTTGTATCCTGTTTGGAGCATCGTAATAGGCCGCCAGTTCTCGATTCTGTTCTTTTCCCCCTTCTTGTGTATCAACTTGATAATTCCATTATTTAGACAAGAAGGAAGAGCACCAAACTTTAGCGCTTCTTGCCAAACCATCCGAAGAGGGGTGGCAACCACCAGCTTGAAGGATTTAAAGAACTCGTTAGTGAGTCCGTCGGGTCCTGGGCTTTTACCGAGAGGGAGGGCATCAATGACCTCAATGATTTCTGATTCAGAGATAGGGGCATGAAGCAGGGAGTGGAGGTTGGGTGGTATTCTCCGGGGGGAAACCCTAGAAATGGCAGCCATATAGTCCCTTCTATGGTGGGAGAGGGGGTTCGAGGTTCCCAGGAGTCTCGTGAAGTGCCCTTCGATGATGCCAAAATTATCTTCTTCCGAATTGCATACATTGCCATGTGGGTCTAGCAGTAGGGGGATCGATTCTCTGTTGTGTTTTCTTTTAAGGACACGGCACATCTCTTTGGTGGGTTTGTCGGCTTTGCCAGCCCACCACTCCTTGAAGAAGATTTGCAAGTTTTTCCTTTGTATTTCTTCCTCGTATCTCAACACTGCTCTGATTTTTCGGAGACCTTTCTGGGCTTGGCGTTTTCCTTTGTTCACTTCCTCCTCGAGCCGCCAGAGTCTGTGGTAAAGAGCTTCCCTACGAGCCCGCCGCACAGTCTCGAGCATCTTCTTAGTTCTGATCATGATCTTACGAGACTTGTCGACCGCACTTCTCCAGCACTTGGCTGGGGCCAAGCCAGAGGCGAATGCCACCTTCCACACATCGGCAATCTCTTGATGGACGGAGGGGAGAGAGAAGGTGGTTGCGTTGGCATGGAACCACGGAGCCTTGCGGATCTTGTTGGAAGGTTGAAAAGTGATAACGATCGGGTAGTGATCAGAGATAGTGAGGTCAGTGCGTTGCGTGATGGTAGGGTGGCCCCACTGATGAGTAAAACTCTGAGAGATGTAGCATCTATCGAGTCTAGCTTTCCTCAGGTCCTCGCCCGCTTGGAGATTCGACCAAGAAAAGCCACTCGAGTCTTTGAATTCAACCAAATCCAAGTGGAGTTTGGTCATGTCCCACGTTTCTTTCTCCCGACTGTCGATGACCCTGCCCTTGCCCATCCATCTGTCCATAGGGTCCTCCACCATGTTGAAGTCTCCACATATAAGCACGTTGTGGGGAAGCGAGTCTAAGGAAGCCCAAGTGTTCAGTCTCTCCAAATCCCCGTTAGGGGCGTACAAAGAAACCATAGTAACACAAAGAGGAGCACCAAAAGAAACAGCAATCCAACGGTGACTTACATCTTCAATGGAGTTCTCAAGCTTTTCAAACCAGAGTTGTTTAACACCGATAACCGTTCCTCCAGACCCCCGCTGGTGCTTCGTTGGGATCCACACATGGGCCGAGGAGACCTGTCTGAGCCGTTTCTGGAGGTCTTCTCCGTCAATTTTAATCTCTTGAATACATATAAAGTCTGGGTTTAAGCTAATGTCGCGAAGCCATTGACCAATGATGGTCGCTCTTGAGGGGTCGGTTAGCCCTCTAGCATTTAGCGAGATGACAATCATTTTTGTATTGATCCCTCTTTGCGGGAGGGAGCTTTGTCCTTTCTTCTCTTGGCTTTGTCTTTCTTTTTCGCTGGGATCTGATCCCGACTTAGAAGTCGGTTCTTGTGGGGGCTTTTCCAGGGTAACTCCATAGGCTGTTTTCCTTTGCGGGATGCCCCTTGCTGGGGAGACTTGGGCCCCGTGCTCGGCACCGTTTCCGGGATCGTCGATCCAATGATGGAACTTTCACTATCCATGTTGTCTTCGTTACTAGTGGTGAAACCATCTTCTTTGCTTGTAGTGTAACCCTCCTGGGGGGTTTCTTTATTGTCAGGGATCTCTAGGGCTTTGTCGTAGGTGTCTACCTCAAGTAGCTTCCCACCTGGGTAGTCAAGCTCATTGATCTCCTTTCCTAGATTGCAATACAAATTGCTGTAGGGGGTAAGTGGCAGGTTGTTTCTCTCACCGTTGGCCCTGGGGCTTCTTTTCCTTCTTCTTCTGACTTCAATAAAGCCATCAGCATCAGCTTGTGGATTAAGGAGGCCCTTGCCTTCCCCTTCCTTGGTCGAGTGGGTCAAATCGCCAATGTTGTCTTGAGCAGTTTTGGAGGCTTCTTGAAAGCGCTTGTTTTTTTGCCTGAGAGGGCAATCTTTAATCCTGTGACCTTGTTGGCCACAACGAAAGCACGCGTTGGGAAGGTTTTTGTAGGTGATGTCCTGCTCCCATACATCTCCTTCGCCCATGTCCACTTTGATCATTGATGGAAGCGGCGAACTGAGGTCGGCCTCGACACAGATTTGGGGGTGCCACCTAGCATTGAACGAGTGTCTTGCACCTTCATAGATGAGACCACCAATGTCTTCGCGTGAAGCCAGCGGCTTGCCGATAGGAGAGACAATGTCCCACACGAAGTTGTACAAGAAGTAAGGAAGGTTAGGGAGCTCAACCCAAAGAGGGTACCGAAGCGATTTCGATTTGTCGGGAGTAAAGTCCGGGGACCATCTGAATAGGCACAGGGTCGCCCGACCGAACTGCCAGGTGCCAACGCTAAGGGCTTGGAACGCCATCTCTTCATTTTCAAAGACTAGCAGCATGTGGTTCGCTGGTAAGAACTGACATTTGCTAACAATTAGTCCTCGAGGGAACCACTCTTTTCGAAGCCATTGTCGCACAGTTTCGAGCGGGGGCCTAGGGCCAAACACTTGGCCGACGAGGCAAACTTTCTTGAGCTCCTCCTGAGCAGACAGAACTGCGGGTCTACTGAGGGACACGATGGGGGATTCAACACTTTCGGATGCCCCAGGGGCGGCACACGACCCCCCCTCCAGCAGAGCGGCCAGGATATCGGTCTCCCTAGGGGGAGGGGCCCGATTACTTTTCACGAGAGATGATGAAGCCACATCCATGGGGCCCACGAGCGTCGTCAACAGTGGAGTCCTGCGTTGTTGGGCGCTGTCTGTTGTGCGCTCACGATTGCTCGATCATTACTTGCTGTTTGTCGCATGATAGAGAGTGGTGGTGATCACTTGAACATTACCTTCTGTCTGTCGCACAAATGAAGGGACGCGCTATGATGTTGTCTGTCGCACCAATATCTCTGAGGTCGAAACTTAAAAGCTTTAAAGGCCAAACCTTCCGCACTCTTAAGGTGATTTTCTCAAATTAAGGTGATTTAATAGGTGCATCTTTACTCTAAAGAATTCAGAATTCAGAGGATTTATCTGTTGCCGCTAGAGAGAGACACACCGCGACGGACAGAGAGAGAATCACTCGGGGCGGGGAGAGTCCTCGAGAAAGCAAACACCTGTGCCACTTGTCGCGATAGTCCACACTCGCAACACACCACCCAGAGGCTCGTTTTGGGGCGGCGGCGACTCACCGTGATGGACCAGGACTCCTCGGGAAGGCAAACATTCCGCCTGTCGTGACACCTCGCTCCAGCTGTCGCGATAGCTCCAGGTCACCTGTCGCGACACTTCACCCAGCTGTCGCGACACTTCGCTCACGGGACACTTCGCTCACGACACTTCGCGCCCTGGAGGAATCACGACAGATTTGGATGCTCTGCTTCGATTCGGCTGATCTCGCGGAGCTCCCGAGTTACCTCCTCGACGGAGTTCGTTCGTCAAGCATGGATACACCTGTGAAGCTTGCTATTATTCTTCCGCTTTGATACCACCTGACTGTAGAACCTGCGCAGATCAAGTGTTCATTCTGTAGAGTGTTGACGTCGCTCTATGATTGTACATCCAGGTCATCGTTGATGTCGCTGCGTCATGCATCAGGGTCGTCCATGATGTCGTTAATGCATTCTAGACTGGATAGTGTTGATCTAGATCGGATTTTACTCATTTAACAGAGTTTTGCAGAAACTCTCTGATTATCACAGACAAAATGGATAACTCTTGTGTAACAGGTGCTCTGAACTGATATCTTTGTTGCTGCAGGCTGCAGTGTATTCATTACTTGTGTACATCTTTGAAAATCTGGTATATAAATCGGCAATTTGAGATATGCCTCTAGGCCTGCCTGTTTCCATACATCCTCGATATGCGGTAATCCTTGTATTATAGTTTTGAACTCTTGCGACATGATAGGGAAATAGTGATCCCTATCCATGATCTTGATAGTGGCCATGAAAATGAGATCTGACACTGGTTGGTCATCCCGAAACCAATGGCCTCTTGCTTTTGTTATGGATTTGAGTGGAAGAAGCTGGACCTCTTCCTCTTGCGTAGCTTTGGAATTAGTAGATGCCATCTGCACTCAATATAGAGTATGAATTAGTGGCCATATACTATCAGAAATTCTCCTTTATATTTTTTGTCATAAGCTTGACATTGCTCCGAGTGAATGGTGTCGTCCCTTTCCCGTGGGTGTGAGAAAGGTAATACCTGGATTTTTTTCAAAAAAAAATTTATAGATTTTTATGTATTCATCTGAAAAGAAAAACAGAAAAGTTAGATCATAGCCGAAGCAGTTATTATTTTTTGAGTGATTTTCTTAATGTAGGTACAAGTGCTCTCCTATTTCCCAAGAGGAAAATGTGCTCGACTATCCTGAAATAGAAGAAAGATGTGCCGAATGCTTGGCCTTGTAATATGGCCCTATCATGCATACTTTGGATCCTGATAACTCCAAATGTGTGCAACTGGAAGTAGTTGGTTGATGCATGCATTTTGTTTTGTCTCTCGGCACCCAAATCTGCTTCATTCTGTTGGGACGTATTGTATTCTGCACATTCCTGATGAATGTGGTTCTTCTCTTGTTGTACGTCTGCTCTATCTGCTTTGTGAATCTCGGATTGTGTTGTGTTGCAACTGCAGACTCCTTTTCTTTTCTATAGGTGTTCCTCTTTGGCTGTTTTGCCCTTAGACCATGTTGGTATTTGTTCTCCTTCTACAATGGTTCATAGTTTCTGTTCAGAGTCTTTGGAGCACATGATTTTTTGGAATCCATATTTGCGATCGATCTGGTTGGGCGACTATTACTTTCTTTGGAATCCATATCCTAGCAATTCGTTGTTGACTTTGGTGCTCAAAATGATTTGCTTTCTTATTTGATTGGTTGTTCTGATGTCCAAGATGTTCCTGTTGTTGAAGATATGCATCCCTTTGATCCTTTCTTATCCAAGCGCGTTTAGAATACGGAATAGGGTATATTCTAATAGGTACAGACTTTGAATCTTTTAGAGGACTAGTCTCTCTTGTGCATTGTGCTTTACTGAGGTTGGTTTCAGATTGAATGACACTCTTGTGACTTGCTAGACTAGAAGATGGTATGCAAGCAGGATTCAATGTGTCCTCATATGAAGTGCTTGATGAAGGGGTTTCTATAGTACTATTGAGCATGCAGTCATGACTGTGTTCAATAGAGTGAATTTTTGGCTCTACGCTTGCGGCTTCGATTGGTCGTTCGTCTAGAAAATTGAATACTTCTCGATGTCCTAACATGGCTGAGATGTATCCTAGACCCAATTGAATGGTCACCTCATATTCGTAAATCCAGTCTTGACCTAACACTATATCTTCGAGTAAATCCTGATCACGACACACTAATAGCTTCTGTTCCTTAGTGTTGTTGCCCAGATGCAGAGGCAAGGTGATTTCACCTATGCATTGAGTAATTGTTCCTCCTATTCCTATCAATTGTGCCATCGATGGACGTAATTCCTCCTTGAGTTTCTGAGTCAAAGAAAGTTTGATACAGCTTATTGCGGCTCCTGTGTCAATGAGAGCATCCACTAAGTGGTACTCTATTTTACCCGCTCCCAAATTCAAATATGGTTGTGTTCTCTGTGAACCTAGGTTTTTAGTGGCTATAAAATTAGCCATTGGGATGAGTTCTTCTCGTGGTCGATATCTCTCATCTCGCTCTCTCATCCACTCTTTCCGTTTCTTAATTTGTTCTAGGGCTTCCTGTCTCGCTTCTTCTCGTATCCTTTCCTCTTCGATGCGTCTATTCTTGCCCTTGATTAATCGTGACATTGTTTCTTCCGTCAACGGTTCTAGATATTTTTTCACTCGACATCCACTGATATAGTTTGGTAATACTTCCCCATCTAGTGTTGCTAAACTGATGGCTCCACTTGTCGATATGCGATTGATGATTAATGGGCCATATCCTCTCTTCTGCAACTTCTTAGCGTGTTGTTTCAACGTATATACCAAGACTAAATCTCTTTCCTTCAAATTTTTGTCCTTGATGTGAGCATCATAGTAGGCTTTCTGTCGTCGTTTAGAAGCATAAATGCCTGCTACTACTTGTAACCTAGTTTCGTGAAGCTTTTCTATTTGATCCAATTGAGCTGATAATTCATGTCTCGTCCACTCATAAGTGGTTGCTACTCTGAGAGTGGGGATTAAGAAATCAATTGGCAAAATAGCATTTTGTCCATATACTAAGTTAAAAGGAGTAGTGCCTATGGCGGTTTTGTAGGCTACACGAAATGCCCATAAAGCATGATGTAGTTGCTTATCCCAATCAGATCTACCATTGTTAACAATTTTTGTGAGAACTATACACAAGATTTTATTCGAACTCTCGGCTTGTCCATTGGCTTGTGGGTGATAGGGAGCTGATTTCTTATGAATTACTAAGAATTCATTCAGTAAGGCTTCTATAACATCATTCACAAAGTCCGTACCTCTATCACTCACAATTTCTATCGGTAGTCCAAATCTAGTGAAAATATTCTCAAAGAGAAACTTGGCCGTAGTTCTTGCGTCATTTTTCTTAGTCGCTTTGGCTTCAACCCATTTGGTCAGATAGTCTGTGGCTACAATTATATATTCAGCATGGGATCCTTTCGCTGGTGGGCTAATCGGTCCTATGAAGTCTATTCCCCATTTGGTGAAAGCTCTGGCACTCATCATGGGTCTCAGTGGCATCTCATCTCTTCTAATTGGATATTTTGTCTGTTGACAAGTATCACATCGTTGCACATATGTTATGGCATCTTGATGTAGAGTTGGCCACCACATTCCCGGAAAGAGGATCATTTTTGTTGTTTTATCTGTAGAGAAGTGCCCTCCTGCAGCTCCCGTATGTGCCATCTCTAAAACAGCAAGATATTCGTCTTCATGAATGCACAAACGTAATTGATTATCTTTCCCTCGCCTAAAAAGTTTTCCTATAATGGCATAATCCTTGCTCTGTTCTAAAAGTGCACATTTCCTTGCTGAAGTGGCTCCTTCTGGGTATTCTTGGGTCTTTAAGAGCTTTACCAGGGGCATGCTCCATCTTGGTGCTATTGTGGAATAGCATAGAGTGGAGTTCTCGTTTGGACTTTGTTCTTGACAAGTTTGGCAAGCTGATACATAGTTATGTGCGTCTCTCTGCATGGTCGGTCAATATCCTAATCTCCTCAGGGTTTGCCATGTTCCATTTGCATTCAGATGAGTTTTCCATTGATTTACATGTGCTTTCTGAAGCCACATTTTTTGTTCCTCCTCTTCTACGCATCTCATGAGTAATCCACTTGAATCTTGGTGATACAAACTTCTTGCAATGATATGAAGGTTTTTAGTCTTCCAAAGGTCCTGGGTTTGGTTTGGTGTGATCCCATCTTTAGGTTCATGTGTGAGTATAGGGATCAACTTTTCTGTCCATTGGGGACATACTTCCAGGTTAAAAAGGTACGTATCTGGCAAATCATTTGGTACTCCTATGGGTGGCTCTCCATGGGTCATTCTTGATAAGTGATCTGCTCTTATGTGGGTATTTCCTTTCTTGACTACTACTTCAAAATCAAATTCCATTAACAATAAAAACCATCGTACTAGTCTTCCGGTATTGCAAGGTTTATTGACCAAGTACAGTAGGGCTTGATGATCAATGAAGAATTTGAATTTGTTTGCCAATAGGTAATGTCTGAACTTTTTCACTGCGTACACCATCCCTAGGCCTTCTCTCTCCGTGGTGGTATAATTGCGTTCTGCTTGATTTAATTGTCTACTAGCATAGGCTATAGGGTGGTCTAGCTTTCTTGTATCTGCAGGTTGAGCTAAGATGCAACCAATGGAAAACTTGGAAGCATCCACATGAATGTGAAATGGCTTATTCCAGTTAGGTACTCGAAGGATTGGTGCTGAACTCAATCGATTCTTTAACTCATTGAAGGCTTTCTCACATTCCTCAGTCCAATTAAATTGAGTCAAGAGTGCATAGAGAGGTCTAGCAATTATGGCATACATATGTATAAATCTTCGGTAGTATCCACAGTGTCCCATAAATGCTTGTACTTCTTTAGCAGTCTTTGGTCTTGGTAAATCCAGAATTACATTGATTTTGTCTTCATCAGTTGAAATTCCATTTTTAGAGACAATATGTCCTAATATTTTTCCTTGTCAAACCATGAAGACACATTTTTCTGGGTTGAGGCATACTCGATATTGTCGACATTTGGCAAAGATCTTTTCTAATTCAGGTATGTGCTCTGATTGTATAGCTGAATAAGTACATAGATCGTCCACGTATACCTCCATACTTTTTCTCAAGAACTCTTTGAATACATGGCACATCAATCTTTGGAAGGTGGCTGGGGCATTAGTTAGACCAAAAGGCATGACTCTAAAGGTGTATACTCCCCATTCAGTTGCGAAAGCGGTTTTGTGTTGGTCCTCAGGAGCAATGGCTACCTGATTATACCCTGAAAATCCATCCAAAAAGCTATAAACTTCCTTCCCTACCACTCTTTCCAACAGATGATCCGTAATCGGTAATGGGTAACTATCCCTTATAGTCGCGGCGTTTACTTTCTTCAGATTGATACATACTCTTAACTTCCCATTCTTTTTCGGTACAACCACCAAAGGTGACACCCATTCCGTGTGTTCAATCTCATATACGAATCTAGCATCTAACAACTTATCTATCTCTTCCTTTATCTTTGTTGAATACACATCATTGTATGTATATGGTCTTTGTTTAGAAGGTTTGGCTTCGGATGTCATGGGGATTCTATGGGCACAAATAGATGGATCTACTCCTTTCAAGTCCTTATAGGTGCAGGCAAAGACATCCCGATATTCCCTTATGAGGCGTATTAACTCTTGTTCTTCCTCCATTGAGACATCATGTCCTATAAAAGTACATCGTTCTTCTCCTTCTTCTAACGTTACTACTATCTTCTTGGTTTGTTCTTTATTGTCATATGCTATTCCTGGCTGTGCTTCTCTTTTAGGCATTTGAATAGCAATTTTTCTCTCCTCTACTTCATATCTTTTGAAGTGGGTTGGCACTTCAAACTGGTCTTGTGGCTTGTTTTCTTCTCCTTCTGGCTCTTTATCTAATTCCAGCTCTTCTTCCTGTGTAGGTTCCTGGTTGTTTTCGTTAGCTGTGACGCTTATTTTTTTATTTTCATCCTCTGGTTCCATTGGTTCGGGCTCCATCTCAATGCTCTCATAGTCCTCCTTCCATTCTTTCTCTATCACTTCTCCTTCTTCTGCCTCCTGAAGGACTACTACATATAGACTAACATCGTATCCTTCCTCGTCAATGCATTCATTCATAGTTATTACTTCTTCGTTCACACATACATCGAGGGTCGCTAAAATCTCCATCCAACCATGAGGTTCAAACTCTTCATCCAAAAAGACTTGAGGCATGTAAGCTGGATCTTGCACAGACCTAGCTACTCCTTGCCTTTGCTACCATCCCTTTCTCCTATCCTCTTCCTTTTTGGCAGTTTGGCATATCCATAGATGAGTGTCCTTGTTCATCCAAGATTGGTCACTAGAACCTATGTTGTGAATTGAACGATCGTCTTCTTCCTTGTGAATTTGATTCCATTGGAAGGGGGGAACATCTTGATATGTATAAGTGTGGAGATTTATTCTCGTGGTGGTTCCTTCATGTTGTAGATATACAGCATCTTTTCCCCAATCTTGCACGACCTTTAGCTGTCTCATGAAAGGTCTTCCAAGTATCATTTCATAGTTGCTCGCCCTTTCAAATTGACATATTGCTAAGGTGTGTTCAAATTCCACTCCGCATGTGGTGAAAACTACTCGTTCCAATAATCCCAAGGGTCTTTCTGTGTGTCCGTCGGCCATTTGTATCTTCATACACGTTGGTCTTAAAGCTGGTTTTCCCCATTTCTCCCAGATTTCTCTAGTAGCAATGCCTACACCAGCTCCTGAATCTAAGATGGCTTTGGTTGTATAACCCCGGAAAGTAATTGGAAGGCAAGTGTTTCCTTCATCTCCCTCACTAAAATCTCCTACCTTATCCACTGGGATCTTTACTATGTTTACTTCATCAGATATCTCTCTTTCTTCCGTCTTGGTCTCCAATTGACTGGTCATTTTCTCCTTCAAATGTGGTTTAACCTTCAACAGTTCTTCTAAAGTTAGGGTACAAGGGATTTTTACTTTTCTAAGGTGTTGTATGATATCCGATGTTTGGACTGATGGGTTTGGTTCTTTTTTCCTTATTGAGGGGATGCAATACAATTCTGAATTATGTTCGTACTCTCCTGTGTAATTCAGCAAAGCCTTTACTCCGTCATCTCCTTTGTCACTTGGATCCACTGGTAACATTTCTTCTGAATTTAATTCAGGTATTGAACCCTCTATTTCATCTTCTGCTTCTAGTTCTTCAAAGGGTGGTTCAATTCCTTCCAATTTCTTCCATCTGTCTTCCTGGACTCTTGCCCACAAATCTTTAGGCCATTCCCCTTCTACTTCGGGAACAATGGATCCTTCCCTTTTATCCTCACAATAATTGCCATTCTATGTATTACTTACTTCAGGTTTTTCGTGGTCATGAATGATGACGCACTCTTGGAATTCTCTTTCGGAGATTCGGGTCTTGGGTAATGGCAACGCAGGTTTCTCTAAGGTCTGTTGAGCAACTTCTATTAATTTTTTGCAGATCTCCAACCTTTCTTTCTCTAGGTCACCTCTAGGATATTCTCTTTCATGTTGTTCTATGGTAGGTCCTGCTCTTATTCGTGCCTTGCATGGCTGAATCCACATGGCTAATTCTTCTGGCATGGGATCTGCTAAGACTGATCCCACCTCTTCTTTTTTGTACTTTTCATTCTTGTTTTCTTCTTCAATTTTCTGTTCCTCCTTTGGGTTTTGTTCATTCTTCTCATTTTCCTTCTTCTGCAGTAACTTCTTTTCTTTTATCCTATCTCTTCGATTCTTCCATCTTTGCGTTCTTTTACTTACAACACTTTTCTCAGGCTCTTCTGAGTCTTCAACTCTCTGTGGTGTGGGTGTATTCATCTCTAGGTCACTTTGATTGTGTTTTTCAGGTTTTTCTGGGGTCTCTCTAACTTTGGCTCTTGTTATCGCCTTCAGTGGTACAGTGTATTCCTTGTCACTTCGTGATGACTCAATTACTTCTATCACATTGATTTGCACGTTGGATGTAACCTTGTTGGGGTTCTTGGGGCAATCTTTGAAAAGGTGTTCCTTACCACAATCACTACAGTAGCCTTCCCAGACTCGTTGTGGTGGTGGTGGGTTTGGCAATGTGCATTCTCTGATATAGTGATCACCTCCACATCTGTAGCATGGTCCTCTAGGCACAGGCGGTCTGTTCATGGGTCGGGGTGGTATGGTTGCTCTAGGGGCTGTGTACATTAGTGACACATAGTCCTGCTCATATCCGTAGGCACTATCTGGTACTTCCATGCCATAGGCATATGGTTCGTACAGTTGTCCATATTCTACCATAGAGCTTTCATAATTGGGATATGCTCCTTGACTATGGTCGTAAGATGAGTCATATGGTTCATTACTAGCCAATGGTGTGGCTGGGACTATTGCTCTCTCTAGGTTTTCTTCAGGTTGAGCTATCTTGACTGGGACAACGTTCTGAGGATGGGGCGGTTGTTGTCCTAGTACTGGTTGTGGTTGGGTGTATCCTTGATACGCATATGGTCGTGGCACTGGTGCCTACTGCTGATAGGTAGGGTACCTCCACGCTTCACCTCCTTGCTCTCTCTGAGGGTATCCATAAGGTCTCATGTATGGCTATGCTGGTCTCGCTTGCCTATGCTAAGGGCAATTTTCCGTACTGTGATTTGTATATTTTTGTTCTATACTGCAATATTGTAGAGGCCCTGGGATAGTGGGTCTATCATAACCATAAGCAGGTGGTGGGACTACTCCCCTTGTACACAAGTGAGAGGGATGATCACCTCCGCACTGCATACATCTTATGAGCATGGCCACTCTTAGAGGGTTACTGGGGTAGTTCCTTTGTCCTTGAACATTGAGTTTCTTTGCTACCAATTCGGCTATTTCCTCTACATTGTTTTTAGGGTTTGATGTGCTGCTGGCCGAATCTTCACTTTTCAAGCTACCTTGAGGTATTTTCAAATCTTCTGCAAGGTTGTCCTATAGGTCTATACATTCCTTCATGCATTCTTGTAAAGTTTGAACTCTCTTCACATATACCAAAGATCTTAATGATCCGTTCAATAATCCTTCCAAAAATAATGACACCATTTTATTTTGGGTAGGTCTCTCTTCTACTGGGCATCTATCCACATACTGCTTGAATCTTCTTGCTGCCAATCTTACTGATTTTGTAGGGGCTTGCTTAAAGCTATGGATCAATGATGACGAATTGTTTTTAATTCCCGACTTAGTGAATTCCTCAATCATTTCTTGATAGATTTGTTCCATGTTTTGAAAATTATTAGGGTCCAATGGTTGAAACCATGCTAACGCAGTGTCTGACAATGTAAGACCAAAGGACTCATATTGGATCAAGAAATCTTCTACTTGTTCAGCTCTGATTACTTGTTTGAATTCAGTTATATGATTGTAAGGTTCACTAGAACCATCATAGTGGTTTCTCATGCAATTGGCAACTTGAATTGGCCTTAATCTTCTCCCTGCTTCGGGTGGTCTAGGCATTACTGGGAAAATTGGTCTTCTTATGGGTATGCCTGGTCCTCTTGCTACAGGTGGTCTGACTGGGGCAGATATTCCATGTCTTAGGTCAACTGGTGGTTGGGGTCGGTAATTAGGATTATTTGCAGGCATTGCAAACTGCACATGTGGTCTGACCGGGATTTGTGTTTGTTGTGTTTGTCCTGACTGTTGATATGACTCATTCTGGGATGTTCCAAGTGGGTTTCTTGAAGTAGTGGCTTGGTCCCTAGGGGGGAACACTAGAATATTCTGATATTTCAACTCAGCTCTTTCCAATTTTGTTAAGGGTCAATATCTTCTCTGATTCTTGTCCAAATATGTGATGATGGTGGGGAAATTAGGATCTTGTAACTCATAGATGGTGACAGGATTAGGGGCAACTTCCCATATTGAAGAATGTGCTCTAAGAAGATACTCCATCCCATTGATCAAATACACATCTATTAGGGAGTCATCTTGGGGAATTAGATCTCCTCTCCATATCCTAGCAATAGTAGATCTCCCTCTAGGATTAGTTACTTGCTCTTCATTCCCTCCTCCATTTAAGTTTGAAGCATTGTTTTCTTCCCCATGTTCATTAATGTTTTCCGGGTGTTCCGTGACAACATACTGTATATCTCTTTTGTCCATGTAAAATCCTCCTACATACTTGACTGCTGGCCTAGGCACTATTTAAGCCTCTGAAGCCTTCTTTAACCTGCCCACTGATCTGTTTAGACCATCCAAATAAATAGGGATCTCATTTTGGTTGGTGTTCACATACTCCAAGGAGGTCCTGTACTCTCCTTCAATGATTGACATCATGCCAATCATGGGTACTGTGTTCTGCATATCCTCTGAAGCCATGGGAATTTCTTCCTCTGACTCACTGGAGGTCTGCGAACGGCTACTTGGCTCAGCTACACTACCTACAGAAGAGATTACAATTCTTCGGCTTCCTAGGGTTCTTCCAGATCTCAGGTTAATCCACTTCACAACTCTAATCAGTCCTTGCTAACCTCTAGCTTCTAGAACTCTTCACTATGGATTAGAATTATAGAAGACTTTTAGCTGGGAATTGACTGAAAATGAAATTTTCAAGCCACGATACTGTAGCACGCCAACGGCTAACATTTGGCGCCGTCTGTGGGAAGGTGGCATCTGATTGCCAGTTATTTGTGGGAAAGTGGCATTAGAGTGCCAGCTGTTTGTCAGAAGCAAACACTCATTTAACATTCGATTAACTAGCAGTAGCAACAGACCCAGATTGTTGCAAACTGCTCAGATAGTGTTACTGTGCAATGATACATGTCGGTTACTCGATCTGGCAAAACGTATCCTAAGAACCATAAGGCTGGAACACGTAAAGTGCTAAAGACAGCCTTGAGAGAAGAAGGCATAACTCGATCTGACCCAGTGGTCAAGCAAATTGAGAATGTTACGATTGATTCCGGTCATATTCCGGTGGAACGATCAACGCCTTTGGTACATTCTGGTGCTACTTCGACCAGCCTATCGAAGATATAGTAATTCCAAAATCTACCAAGACGCCGTTAGAAACCAGTCTAGCAATTTTGAATAAAGACTCAGAGTTATCTACGATCAGAAACACTCTAGGAAAAGAGATTGGTAAAAGCGGAAAAACATTGCATTCTGGCACAATTTTGGTTCATTCCGATGATATTCCGATGATAGAATCACCAACTGTCGGCGAAGGCTTAGCATTTTTTGCGGAATCCTCAGCCCAACCAGCGTGCTTGGAAGAAAGATTTTGGATATTGGATATCCAGAAGGAAGGAAAACTGTTCGAAAAAGAAATCCGACGCATTCTAAGTAAGAACAGCACACTGGAAGACACACCATCCGGCAATACAAGTTCCAACAGTTCATCCAATCAACTTCAAGATACAGAAGGAGGACCTAATATACTCACAATGAACGGACAACAACAGCAACAACAGTTATGTCAGCCAAGGCCGCCTCCAACAGGAGTAACATACATGAAATTCGGTGGATTCCCAGGAGATGATCCGGACGCCCACGTACGTACTTTCGAAATAAGTTATGCAGTTCTTAACCATCCACCGGATCAGGCATATAAGGCCATTGTTTTTCAATCTACACTGGTCAATGAAGCAGCTGGATGGCTTACAGAATACGATATTAATCATTTCGGTACCTATGACGCAGTACGAGACGCTTTTCTGCAACAATTCAGACTAAAGAAGAATCCCGCCGAAATCTTTGATTATTTACAAAACAACCGACAGAAGGCAAATCAGACTGTCCAGGAGTATGCTACACTCTTTAGAACACACTTGCGGCAGATACCAGAGGCCCACGCTAACTTACCTGATGATGTCATCACTCAGTGGTTCATCAATGGCTTAACCCCACAATTGAAACAGATCATGATCATAAGGTGTGTCGGAGCTATGACGCTGGATGCAGTCATTGCCATGGCTCTGCAACTAGAATCCAAGGTCGGTGGATTTACAGAAGATCTGGAGTGGTTAAGAACAAACAAAACTATGGCTGAAGACATAACCAGACAAGTATATTGCATCACATGCAAAAATTCAGGTCATACTAGTGCCAATTGTGCACTAAATCAAACGTTCTGCGCTATCTGCGACACTACCGGACACACCACCGGAAACTGTGTTTACAACGCCAGAATACAGGGAACAGCAACGGTCAATGCAGTTATTCAAGAACATGGACAGCCAGCGAATCACTATGTGCCTCCGCAATTGAGAAACAATCAATCGCAAGGATATCGGAACTATCGAGGACAAAGGAACAACAATTTTAATGCAAACCGCTGGCAGAACGGACCACCACCGGAAAATCCCAATCTACCACCACCACGCTGTCATTTTTGCGGCGAATTCGGACACATTAGAAGATTTTGCAAAGATGCAGCTGAGTATGATCAAAGGAAGAAGGAGCGACAAAACCCAATGGCCAACATGGTATAAATCACACTAGTAGAAACACAGACTGCTACAGTCCAGACCCGATCCGGTAAACAACTGCAGTCGGTAGCAGAAATATTCAAACCTGGGATACGAGAACAACATAGGATGTATGACAAGGCTAGTCACTGGACCGCAACAGAACCACCAGTGTTCCCAGAACCTATTCCGGTGACTCAGGCTTCGTCAACAAAGGAAGGAACGCAACAAAAGGAAGCAACAGCGGAGCCATCATCAGTAGTAGACATAATAGCAGATACTTCTGCATCAGCGGAGACCTCAAGTTCAAAGGAACAGAATAACCAATCTCAACAGGCCTGGGAAATTTTATCCAAGGCGTCTATCACTTTGCCTCTAGGCCAACTTCTGGCATTAGTACCTGGGATTCGACAACAGTTCCAGCAACAGTTCAGTCCGGTGTCTTCTTGTATTCTGGCAACAGCAGCAGTTCAACCGGAACCTGATTCTACTGTGGATCATTCAGTTCCCTTGATTACAGTATGGTATAAGAATCATAAAATTACGCAGGTATTGATTGATGGAGGCTCTGGTGTTAACATTGCGACTGCAGCCTTATTCAAAAGGTTAGGATGGACCGAAATCGAACCAGTTCAATTCTTTGTCAGAATGGCAGATCAATCTAGAGTCCATCCCGTGGGACTTGTACGGAATGTACCCATTACTTTACAAGGTACGAACTTCAAAATGAACTTTGTTATACTAGACCTGCCAGAATCCACTTTGGATTACAACCTTCTTTTCGGCTGACCTTGGCTGAAGCATGCGAAGGTAATACAGGACTGGTCTGCACAAGAGCTTACGTTCAAAAATGCCAATCGTAGATATGTGGTAAAATTAGATGCTATACAACCTTGCGAACCTCACGCCATACCATATGTTGCTGAACCAGTCCACATGTTAGATGGACTATCAGATGATGAAGAAGAGGAATTTCTAAAGAATAACGCTGATTTAATGTCTGTAGGAACTATTGATCTACAGTCTGTTATAGATAACTGGAACACTTCAGTTTGTACAATCGTACCTATCACCGAAAAAACTAAGCAGGAAGAAACTTTCCCAACACATGACGATGAATTACAATCGTTGTTCAAGTCAACAGACGATACAGAGAGACCGCAACAGTTTTATGTCCCCGAAGACCAGTTGACCACGTACAATCTAGGAGACGAAAATCATCCGCGACCTATAAAGATAAGGCAAAACTTACCGGAATCATTTAAAGCTGACTTGATTCGACTTCTTCGCGAATTCCCAGACGTCTTTGCATGGGATTACAAAGATATGAAAGGATTAGATCCGCGCATTTATCAGCACAGAGTCATGTTGAAGCCTGAAGCTAAACCGAACAAGCAGCCCAGCTACCGGATGAATCCCAATTATGCATCACAGGTAAAAGCCGAACTTGATAGATTATTGAAGGTCGGATTCATCGTACCAGTAGAGCATGCTGAATGGATCTCACCAATTGTGATCGTGCCAAAGAAAAATAAGCAACTACGAATCTGTGTAGACTACCAAAAATTAAACGCAGCAACAATACCGAATCCTTTCCCGATCCCCTTTCTGGATACAATGCTCGATAGGGTAGCAGGTCATGAAATGTATTCATTCTTAGACGGATACAGTGGTTACAATCAGGTTAGAATGGCCGAAGCGGATGTACCAAAAACTGCATTCATTACCAATTGGGGTGTCTTTGCTTGTACGGTAATGTGGTTTGGATTGAGAAACGCACCAAGCACATTTCAAAGATGCATGCAGGAGAGTTTTTCTCCTTATCTTACTTCATTTATGCAAGTATATCTCGATGATTTTTCAATTTTCGGTAAGCTGATAGCACACCTGTTCCATTTACGGTGCTGCTTTCAGAAATGCAGAGAATATAGACTTTGTCTTAACCCAAACAAATCTGTGTTTGCGATGTCGTGTGGCAAACTTCTTGGGCATATTGTATCTGCCCAAGGTATCCGAGTAGACCCAGATAAGATTTCGGCAATTTTAGAAGCCCCAGTACCCGCTACTCCAAAAGAAGTAATGCGTTTCATGGGTCAAATACGGTGGCATGGCAGACACTTAAGGTGGCTTGCTCATCTGGCTGTACCACTGAACAAGCTAATCACAAAAGCTCCCCGACAGTTCGAATGGACTCAAGAATGCCAAACTACATTTGGTCGACTCAAGTATTTATTAACGCAGGCCCCAATCTTACAACCACCGGACTGGGACAATCCGTTCCATGTTTTTGTCGACGCTTCAGATATTGCGATTGGCAGTGTTCTGATGCAGCAAACAAATAAGTGGTTTCGCCCCGTTTATTATGCCAGCAGAAGGCTTACACCTGTAGAAAAGAACTATTCTACCACCGAAAGAGAATGTCTAGGATTGATTTACTCGATCAAAAAGTTCAGACATTATCTACTAGGCTGGAAATTCACCTTCCATGTGGATCACGCTGCCCTCGTCTATCTAGTAAGACAGCAGCATTTAGGTGGACGATTAGCACGATGGGTGCTGCTCTTGCAGGAATTCGATTATGAAGTCATCCACCGACCCGGAAATGCACATGCCTTAGCAGATTTCTTATCTCGTCTAGATTCCGGTGAAGCTCTGATAGGCATAGATGACACGAATCCAGCGATCTATAGTTCTGAGCCACTGACCGATGAGACTGTCGAATCACAAGCACCACCTACATACTATGATCAGATTCTAACTTTTCTCACCGAAGGATGCTTTCCATCCCAGACAGCCAAGGCAGTCTGAAGGAAAATTGCAGTCTTTAGTCGCCGATTCCGGTTAGTTGCTGGAGAACTATATTATGTAGATCACACCGGAATCCTACTTCGATGTGTCCCTCCGCATGAAGTTAACTCAGTCATCACGATGGCTCACTCGAACCCTACTGGTGGTCACTTTGCCACAGATTTGACTCACCGGAAAATCCTGCAAGGAGGTCTCTAGTGGCCAACCATGTACAGAGATGTGGCCCAATTTGTCAAACACTGCGATACCTGTCAAAGGTCTGGACAACCACTGCAACGACACTTCTTTCCCTTGCAGCCTATTATGCCACTCGAACCATTTCAGAAATGGGGATTAGATTTTATCGGTCCAATCACACCTCCAGCAGTCTTCAGTAACAACAGATACATACTAACCTGTACAGACTACGCAACGAGATGGGTAGAAGCTTGGGCTTTACAGTCTGCTACAGCGGTTGCAGTAGCAAAGTGTCTGCTGAATGATGTCTTTCCACATTTTGGCTTACCACTGGAAATTGTCTCAGATCAAGGTACTCACTTTGTAAATCAATTAATGAAGGTACTCACCCAATCCTTCCAGGTAACACACAAACTCAGCTCTCCGTATTACCCTCGTGCCAATGGTTTGGCCGAGAGTACAAACAAATCACTATTGAATATCCTCCGGAAACTGATCATGGAAGCACCGGAAAGATGGGATCAACTACTACCTGCAGTATTATGGGCATACCGAACCACATATAAGGTAACAACAGGCTCGACACCTTTCAAACTAGCTTATGGCTTAGAAGCAATAGCACCCATGGAAGTAGTCATCCTGAGTCTGCGTGTAGCAATCACTCAGAAGATGCTACCGGAAGACTCGCTGACAGCACGAATGGACGCACTCAGAGAACTTGATGAGCACCGATGGCTCAATTTTTTAACCATGTGCGAAGTACAACTACGGCAAGCCAAGACACATGATCGATATTTGAAAACTCCAATCTTTTCGGTAGGTCAGCTCGTACTCTTCTACAATGCAAAGTCGGATAGAGCAGCAGGAAAGTTCAAACTACGATGGTTCGGCCCTTTCAAAATCTCAGAACAAGTCGGTCCGGCGACTTTTCGGTTGACTACGTTGACCGGAAATCCACTCCCAAAAGTAATCAACGGGTCGAAGCTGCGGCCATATCATCACGCCACTAGCCCGCATTAAATTTTTCGGCGGTGGACCGCGTTTTGTTTAATCTTTTCTTTTTCTTTTTCTTCTTTGTATAAATAGCCGTGTTTTGAAAAATCTTTATGTTACCAGCCGCCCCCTTACCAGTCACTCAAGCACGCATGCCATCATGCAAACAGTATCATTCCCACACCGCACAATGATACCCAACCCCCTTTCCCACCCCACCGTATTGTTCCTATTTAACCCTTTCGGCAGTGCCAAAAATTGCTACTGTGTTGAGTGTTAGTGTTCTGTGCGACCCCTTGCGCTCTGTATTCGTGTTCATAGCCTGTATCAGCAAATGCCATGGAAGCACTAACCAATTATATTGCCTTCAGCGATGGTATCCCTACCGAGGTAGGTGAATACCTGCGTTGCCGAGGGTTGGCCAACTTCGCTGAGTTGCCTTGGCACTCAGTGGAAGCCCATCCCTTCTTCGCACAAATCATACCTGCCATCGCCCAGTCCCCCGCCACCGAACGCCAATGGATCTTCCCCTCGCTACCTTCGCGAACAGTCATCACCTTCCAAGCCTTCGCTGAAGCCTACCGCCTCAACCCGCAAGGCCGCGAAAATGGCCCTAGTATTCCCCCCGCCCGTATGACCGAACTATTTCCCCGCTCTTCATCCAACGAATACGCCATTCTCTGTCGCCCCGAACCCGAACGATCGGCTCTGCAATTTCTAGTCGCCATACTCAACCTACAGAAGCGCACCTACGGCATCTCCCGACCTTTCTATTCCGCCTTAGATTTAGCAGCACGGTTCCCCCTCCAGGAAGAAGTCGATGCCGTCAAAGCAGAGAACCATCAATTACATATGAAAGTAGCAGATCTCCAAGGCCAAGTTTCGGCACAACAGGCACTGCTACAGCAACGGGATGAGGCCTTGGAGCAACTGGCCGCCAAGGACCAGCTATTACAAAGCACACAAAGAAATCCGGACACTAAAACTCGCGCTACAAGAAAAGGAAGATATCAGCTCATCACTCGAAGATCTGATAGAGGAAACGAAAGCACAATTGCAGGAAACCATCCAGAAAAATCAAGACCAACAGAGAGAAGCAGAACAAGTCAAAGACGAGCTACGAAGAGCCCAGGAATGTTTGGACGAGGTAAACAGAATGATGAGACACCAATTAACCAGGGAAGCCAAATACCAAAAAGATCTAGCAAATGCTCGAAGAGAACGAGACGCCTACTACAAAACGATCGAATTTCAGAACAAGCAACTCGAGCGACTCGATAACCAATTGCGAAATCAGAAGGAACGAGTCACGGATATGCAGAAGAAAGTCACCGAAATGAAGACATCCCACGACGCTGCATTATCCAACGAATTCTATTTACAAGAGGCCTTCTTACAGACCCAGGCCGAAATTTTGTTAACCCAAGCCATAGCTATTAGCTCCGTTAGAACGGATGCTCAGTTATTAGAACCGACTACTTTAGTTCAGATGATAGAAACCATTAAAAAGAAAATTACCCGAACGTTTAGGCTCGCCCGAAACATGTATTTAGAAGGACTCGTAGCAGAACCATAGGAACCTGCGGGTTCGAGTCCCACCGTGCGTGCCAGTGTTAGACGGCCGCCGAATAAGGACAAATGTACTAGGACAGGCGTCTTAAATGTAAAAGAACCTTTCGAGAAACGCGCAGGTAACTAAAGATTCGCGCACCCTTGTAAAAAAATCTTCTATATAAGGCAATGAGAAAAGAGTGGCCGAGAGCCCGTTTTGGGAGTTATAAGCGTACTGTTTGAAGTATGTATGTCGTTGAGAAGATTGAACTCTACCCTGTTCTGCTTTGTTCTGTGCTCCGTCTAGTCGTTTAGTCGCACTGTAGTGCGGAATTACGAATTGGTAGTCTTGTGTTACGAATCTATTCGGTAATGGTTGAGTGTGTCTCTGAGTGTTATTAAGTTACAGTGTGCTGTTTGTCAGTCTGTATGACGAACGAGGGAATGTGAAAAGCAGCCACGAACTGTTTGTGCATTAATAATTTCTGTAAGTGACCAGGTTCGATACAATAGTCTGCATTCACTGTTGATTCCGATCACAGGAAGACTAGTATCGGTAATGGTCGAAATGCGAGTAGGACACTGTTAAACCTGCGACTAGTCGATTATTGTTAAGAGATTTGTTGCTCGAATTGGGCATACGGTAAATTTGCATAATTTCAGAGTATAGATATCTGTTTGGTATACCTGTCTGTTCTGAAGAAGTGCATATTAAGTGATCTACGTTTATTGAAGTATATTATTCTATTTGATACAAGTAACTGAACTACTGCTCAGATAGCTATAGCAGGATCAGTTCGGAAATTCTAAGTCCTATACACCGGATAGATATCAGTTGTTCAGAGTTGAGTACTGGGCTAAGACACGAGAGAATTTATGCTTGTGTAAGAAGCTGGGAAAATAGTACAGGGCCTCTGTATAACAGACCCCTACCACTCCCAAGAACCCACGTGGCTAAGAGTTAATTTACTTTCAATTATCACGGTAATAGTGATCAGATCAACTAACTAACCTGCACACGGAAGAGTAGAGAGTCGAGGACGCCCAACATCCTAAAGTATTCGGAGTTCAAAAATCAGAGTCTGTAGCACGCCAACGGTTAACAGCATCTTTCGCTACTTGAGTGGTACTCGGCTACTTGGGTTGTTTTATCCCAAGGGGGGATCACTACCGCCACATTTGCATGCTTTTTCTGACTCAGATTGGGCTGGTTGCTATGACACTCGTGTGTCCACCAGTGGTTTTTGCTTCATGCTTGGTAGCTCATGTATATCTTGGTTGAGCAAGAAGCAGCCTACTGTGGCCACTTCCAGTTGTGAGGCTAAGTATAGGGCAGCTTTCACAGAGACTGTTGAGTGTGTGTGGCTCAGATGCCTTATGGCTGATTTGGGTGTTGGCCAGTCTTCTGCCACCACCATCTTCACTGACAGTCAGAGCGCATTGGCAGTTGCGAGGAACCCTGTGTTCCATGCTCGCTCTAAGCACATTGAGGTGCATTATCACTATGTCAGGGAGAGGTTCTCTGCTGGGGAGATCAGCTTGGCATATGTGCCCACGTAGGAGAACATTGCAGACCTTTTCACGAAGGCTCTGCCTAGGGAGAAGTTTGAAGCTTTCCACAAAGCTTTGGGTTTACTTCCTTTTGTGGAGTGATTTCCACATAGCTTGGCACTTCCTTATACATGAGTGCCAGCTCCTTATTCACCGCATCACTCCGAGGGGGGATTTGTTGATATATTTAGGTAGTGATGTGTGTGAACACTCTAGGACCGTCGGGGCACTTTTTTCCCTCTTTAGGAGGTTTTTTTCCCCCGGCTTGTATATACGCCTATTGCCCTAATGGGCTACTTATCTTTGTACATTCTCTAGTAATACATTCAGTATTGTGTGTTTGTGCTCCAAGCTTCTTCTTCTTCCTTGTGTTGTTCGCGTGCTTTCGCAGACGTCTATCTCCAACAATATCTAGGATGAGATAGACAAAGCCTCAGATCCTCTGAAGATAGCGCCAATCATACTACTAGGTCTTGGCTCATCAGTTGAGTGATTACCATATGCTCTAAGTTCATAAACGAGTGACTCTAAGATATCGTATAGCATGGAGAGTCCCGTAGGTAGCTCAAGATTGGGATACCTAGAAAAACCAAAAGGACCCTACAAGACTCAGTTGGAATACACCAGAACTGTTGGCAGATGAAGCAAGTACGAGCATACATGCAGATCTAGCACTAAGGCAACCCATTAAATTTTTCCAAACCTTACACCATGTTAAAAGTGATTCTCATCACTAAAAACCCTTGTAAATATTGTTTCACCTTTTTGTAGCTCCATTTTGTACAAGCCGAGGAGTCCTCGAGCTTGGGGAGCCTTAGAAGTAGTTGCCTGCCAATTTTCATAATTTTTAAATCTCGTTTGAGTCCTCAAATAAGCCCTGGAACCTAATTTTTAACTAGGCCGGACACTAGGTCTGGACAGGGCCAAAGCTAGTCAAAAACTATAAATAGAGCTAGAGAGCTCATTTTTGGGCTAGCTTCTTGTAGTTTTGAGCTTGTATGAGAACTTTGTTGCAATAGAAGTGATTCCATTGTCTTACTCTCTTTGTTCTTGCTGTGTGTGCACGTGTGTGTGTATGTGTGTGCATGTTAGTGTGCTTCGCACTCACACATTTGTGCCTTCACTTGCTCGAGGTCTTCATACCATCCTCATGTCTTCCCGGATTGACATTAAAGGAGGTGCTACTCATCACTGAGCTACACCAAATTTTGGCGACGTTCTCGGGGATTCGAGCTTTGAGGACGAGCGTGTGATGGTAAGACGTAGAGAGGACACGTTGGAATGGTAAGTAGTAGGTAAATTTCTGATTTTTCTCCATCTCCATCTCCATCTTCATCTCCTTCTCCACCTTATATTCTCATTTCCAAACCATTTCCTCATTTGCTTTGTGCGAGTTTGAGAGAGAGCGAGTGTGTGTTCTTGCTTTTGTGTGTTTTTTTTGCATGTTTCTTGCAGGTTGCAGCTCCATCATCATCTCCAGCAAGCTCAGCAGGTACGGATTTTATCTGCGCAAGCCCCGAGGCGTCGAGCTCGAGCTATCGCGACACTCCGAAAACTTCACCCGATCACGATTCTGAGTACACCACGACAGTGCGCAGGCCTAGAGCTCCTAGGATCACTAGACAGAACAGCAAAATTCACCATAACCCGACCTATCACGACACCTCGAAGTATCGCGACACCCCCGACCTATCGTGACACCTCGGAGTATCGCGACACACCGACCCCACCTATCGCGACACCTCGAAGTATCGCGACACTTCCGACCTATCGCGACACCTCGGAGTATCGCGACACTCCCAAGTATCGCGACACCCCGACCTATCGCGACACCTCGACCTATCGCGACACTCCCAAGTATCGCGACACCCCGACCTATCGTGACACCTCGACCTATCGCGACACCCAGACCTATCGCGACACCTCAACCTATCGCGACACTCCCAAGTATCGCGACACCCCGACCTATCGCGACACCTCGACCTATCGCGACACTCCCAAGTATCGCGACACCTCGACCTATCGTGACACTCCCAAGTATCGCGACACCCCGACCTATCGCGACACCTCGACCTATCGCGACACTTCCACCTATCGTGACACACCGACCCGACCTATCGCGATACACGGCCTTAACGTATGAAAATTTTAGAGTGAATTTTTGAGTGAATTGAGGTATATTCGAGCTTAATTTTAGACACATTGGGATAACATTAGAGCCTTAGGAGTGGGCAAAAGACCTAGAAACCAGAGAGGGATCTCCTGAACCCTGAGAGCCTGTTTTGACCCCTAAGTGCCTGATTGGTCATAACTTCACCATACGAACTCTGATTGATGAGATTTTGGTCTCGTTGGAAAGCTTGTTGAGAATCCTACGTGGACCTTGACTGGTTTTTGTGAAATTTTGTAGGAACATTGCATGCACTCAAGGTATTCCAAGGCAGGCTAGCAAGGGTGAGTACCAAGCTTGGGAGAAGGCTTCCTGGGCTGGTGTAGAAGTCTGAGCAACGAGAGTATTGAGGTTGGGAGTTCTCTCAACCCTCCTTTGTCAATTCCTAGCCTAGGCTAAGTACGACTTAGGTGTGGTAATTAATTAGGTCAGCGTCAGGCACAAAATAAGTCTAAGAGAACTAATCAACCAAGTGCAAGCATTAAGTAGGACTTAAGTGCAAAAACCCTAAGGAAAAAAATTAAACTTGAATTGATCAATTATCAAGTGCGAAATTCACTTAAGTATTCCGGACGCCAAGATATCAGACAAGTTCATAAACATAATAATCAACTAAAAAGAACAAAGTGATTGGTGCAAAATAACCTGCAACGAGAGTGTACTTGGGACCAAAGGGGGTAGATAAACCAGGCATATGAACCTTAGGTGAGGCAGACACTTAGGGCGAGACAGACAAAGCCTCAGATTTTCTGAAGCTAGTGTCAATCACACTGCTAGGTCTTGGGCCCAGCAGTTGAGTGATTACCCATACACTCCACGATCAGAAACAAGTGATTCTGAAATGTCCTATCACATGGAGAGACCAATAGGTAGTTCAGGGGTGGCTTATCTAGAAAAGCCAGAGGGACCTTACAAGACTCAATTGGAATACATCAGGACTAATCGTCTAGGTGCTCGCATCTACAAAGACGGACTGAGAAGATCTGTGGTCCAGATTAAGAACCCCGATCAACCCCATGTACTAGAACACCCGGTAGTCAAGTTTGAGAATGGAGCCTACCTAGATAAAGAGGGGACTATGTATGTAGTCACCACTCTTCCTGATAGAACTGATGAGTTTGGAAATGTGACTGCGGAGACCGACATGGGTGATATAGAGCAAGGGAATTTAGAGAGAGAGAGCCAAGAACTCCCCGTGGTAAATCTGTCTTGACTAGAATCATGACTCCAGAGTGGATTCCACAGGATAATAAAAGCATAGATTTGCTTTTAAACCGAGAAACCGATGAGGCCTTTTGGAGATATAAACCTGCTCACCCTCAAGAAGTGAGTGCTCTCACAATCTATGAGTTTAAAGACCCTGACAGCCCAGGCAAAGTAACATACCTAGACAATACATCAGAGAGAATCTTCATGGTCACCGAGCATGGTAGACATGCCTACACATGGAAGGGTGAATTTGTTTTTCCCCAACCACGGTCTAATGTGTCCTATGGTCACCAAGGAGCCGGGACCTCCCAGGCTCATGGAGCTCAAGGAGATAGAAGTAGAGATAGACCTGAAGTAAGTTTTGCCAACTCCCTGGGAAGAGAAAGAACGGGAACGGAAAGAAATAGAGTGGAACCTGAGGGACATAGAGCCCCATGGAAGCAAAGGAATGCTGACGATTTCCCTTTGCCAAGACCGAGAGAACACACTAGGACCCTAAGACCAACTCAACTGGTAAAGTCCATGAAGAATTACTTCGATGGCACTAGAGACCCTTATGACCATGTGACAGAATTTAGGCAAGTCTTGAAAGCTGAACAGGTAGAGGATCTGTTCACACAATATAATGCTTTTGGTCTAACCCTTAGGAACACTACCCTTACGTGGTTTCAACCACTGAACGAGAGGCATTTCAGAAACATAGACCAGCTCCTAGAAGCATTTATCATTGAGTTTTCCAAGAGTGGTATAAGGCACAACACTTCCTCACTAATTCATAGCTTCAAGCAAACACCTCAAGAGACGGTCAGACTAGCAAGAAGACGGTTTAGGCAATACCTAGAGAGGTGCCCGATGCCTGAGTTACCCACACCAGCCAAGCAAGTGGCTTTGTTCTTAGATGGCTTGTTGAGCACCAAGCTTAGGTCATATGTGTATTTAAAGGACCCCAGAACTATAGAAGAATGCGTGCGCATGTGCATAGACATTGAGGATAATCTAGGCGAGGAGTTAGAGCTATCAAAAATCTATAAGGATTCGGATAGCTCTAGTAGTCTCACATCTGGTCAGTCCACATCCATTGAGGAACTTACCAAGAAGGTAGCTCAAAAACTAGGTGTCTCTAGCAGACAAATTCCAAGATTTGCCCTAGTTAAGCGGTGTTACACTTATGGAGGTGACCATATGGCAAATGTATGTCCCATTATGGCCCAACCCCAGGTGAATCCTAGTAGCCAGTACTGCACCATAGAGCGAAGGTACACCAACCACACTGCACAGGACTACCCATATAGCAAACAAACTGTTAGGCAAAATTACCCTCAGCCATATGCACAACAGGGTAGATACCAGAATCAGTACCCTCCACAACAATACAACAGACCACAACAACCTTATCAGCCACCTTATCAAGGGCAGCAGAGACCTCAACCAGTCCTAGTGCAACAACCCCCTGCTCCAACCAATGTGATCCCAGTGAAATATGCATCTGCTGAAGAAAATCCGAACAGAGCCATAGTTCCAGTCACCCCAATGCTATCAGACAGTGATCCAAGTGACCATAGTTTTGACTCCACACATATTGATAGCCCACAGGCTTACTACATGCAGTCACCCGAGCATAACGAGTCATACTATTATGAGGATCCAAGTGAAAATAGTGGGGAGCTTGAGTATGCTAATGTCATGTACACAAACCCCAACTCTAGACCTCAACCTAGGCAGGTACGACCCCCATTCCCTAGAGGACCATGCTTCAGATGTTAGGGAGATCACCTTATACGTGATTTTCCACTGCCTCCCTCTACACAACCCCAACCAGTGACAATTCAGGGTTTCTGTCAAGACTGCGGAAAAGAGCATCTCCTACGAGATTGCCCAAAGAACCCTAATAACATGCCTAAAATCACTCCTATCAACGTCATTGGGTTAGTGGTAGACTCTACGTGAAGTGTAACTGCCACAGCCCCAGTGCATGTGGTCACTAGAGCCCAAGCCTTGTAGCAAACTCAAGGAGTAGGGCAGGAAAAGAGTGCTGAGGTTAGTGAGACACAGAGTATAACCAAGAAAAGGACAAGAGCATGGAGAGATAGCCGGGAGAGAATGAAAAGACAATGGTCACAGAAAATGAGCAAACTTGAAGCAAGCTTGAGAGAAACCAAAGCAAAGATAAGTGAACTCGCATCTCAAAACCACTCTCACACCACCCCTCCACCACCTTTCCCTTTAACCGTCAATCCATCTTCTTCCATTCCCCAACCTTTCAATACGCCACCCTTAACCCACCCACCACCCAGAGTAGGATCAGTCCTAGCCGATCCCACTCCTGAAGATCTAGATATGATGCTTAAAGCATATCAGGCTAGAATCCAAGAAGGGCCAAATGTGGCGGATCATGACAAGTGCTACCCTAGAGCTGACCTAGAGATAGAGAGAACCAAGTTGTGTGCGAAAATGGTTGCATTGGCTCAGACCATGTTTGAAGCCAGTCGCCTTTTCAACCACTCAGGGTCAGCTAAGACACAATTGCACTTGGATGGACTCCTAGAGAAGTTAGAGAGCATAATTGCAAGATCTGCCAAGGAAGAAAAAAATCGAGAAAGAGGTGAGGCAAGCAAAAACATAAGCCATCCCCCACAGGAAGCTTATGTGCCTAATTCCACTGAACCAGACACCTCCTCTTCTATGAATAGGTTCACTCCAGAATTCCTACGAGAGATTCAAGAAGACAAATGGGCTAATGAAAGTGAAGCCCCTCCTCCCATTGAACTTGTGGATGATGCACATGATCAGTTCCCACAGGACATCCCTTCTATTTATGAAGAACAGGAAAGGGCCCACTCTCATGAGAGGTTAGACTTTGAGTCTAATTCCTTGCAAGAGTTACCACATTTCACAGGCCCATGGGAAACCAAGTCTACTTGCCTGAGAGCACCCACAGTCATGATAAGAAACGAAGATTCAATAATACCTAGGAATACAGAGGTAGTAAAGAACACTAAGGTGTAGTGCAATTTCACTTTAGAAGAACTACTCAAAGTTAAGCCAGAAGTGTGGAAACACGTAGCCAAACAAGTGCCAAACATAGCGAAATCGCGTTCCCAGGTAGGATCTCATAGAACAGTGCCTGAAATACCATTGGATAAGATAGGAGACATGAGTGAAGGAGAAGAAGGAAATACCTATCTCCCAGTTACCCATCAGGGATACACAACCAAGGCAATTTTGGACTCAGGTGCAGGAGTTGCAATTGCTACAACTTCCCTCTGGAAGCGTTGGGGCAAGCCAGCACTCCGACCGATGAGAATGAATTGCAGATGGCCGATGGCCATATTGAGAGGCCCTTGGGATTGCTAGAAGGCATAACTCTCACTACATGTGGTGTCGAGTTCAAGCATACATTTGCTATATGTGATTTTAGCAAAAATCATGCATTTGAAATGATCTTGGGAAGACCATTTATGCGACAGTTGGAAGTGGTACAGGACTGGGGAACCAACTCCTTGTACCTGCAACACTTAGGTGTTACGACCAAAGTGAATCGCAAAGATTACTCTCATAGAGATGTCCCTCCTATCCAATGGAATCCCATCCATAGAGCCAAAGATGATACGGAATCTGTGCATTCCATAGGATCAGGATCCTCATGGATGCATGAAGACACCCACTTATGGATGTGCAAAGTGGCAGTAGAAGAAGAGAAAAGAGAAAAAGCCAGAGAGGTAGGTGCAAAAGAAACACATAGATCAATTCAAGACCTAGCCTATGCACCTGTAGTCTTTCCTGACGAGGAATTTGAACCCCACGGCTGGGCAGAAATCCTAGCAACAATGGATGTAGCCATCAATGAAGAACAATGGACACCCCACTGTGATGAGGATGGCTATGACATTTCAGTCTTCTCCATAGAGCCAATCATGGGAGAGGCAATTTTAGAAGAGTGCGAACCTAGCCCTGATGCAATTGAGGATGCGAGTGACTCCGATCTAGAGTCAATCATTATGGACCCACCTTTTGCATCAGATGAAGAATACTTCTATGAAGTAGAATTTCACCCCCAGAGACACGGAGAGCTTACAAATGATGTAAGGCTAGCCACACATGTAACCCCTAAGGAAGAAGGAAAGAAAAGAAAGAAGAAAGAAGTCACACCAGAGGAGGAAGAATCCCTGTTTGAGGTCCCTGAAAATTTCAAGAAGTATGCAATAGAAGATAGGAGAGTCATGGTAAGAATGCCAAAACACGATGCACAAGCAGGAGAGGCCTATGATAACAAAGAAACCACCAAGAAGGTAGTGCTAGCTCTGGAAGAAGGAGAGGAGAGATGCACTTACATAGGACATGACCTCACTGAGGAAGAGGAGCATGAGCTCATAGCTTTGCTAAGAGAATACAGAGATGTATTTGCTTGGAGTTACAGAGATGTATTCGCTTGGAGTTACAAGGATTTGAAGGGTGTTGATCCAGACATATGCTCACACACTATCCCCATGACCTCAGATGCCAAACCCTCCAAGCAAAAGCCATACACATACAATTACAACTATGGTGTCAAGATCAAAGAAGAGATAGATCGCTTAGTTGAAGCTAGATTTATCTATGAAATTGAGCACACTGAATGGGTGTCCCCCATTGTAGTGGTGCCCAAAAAGAATGGTAAATTACGCGTATGCATTAACTTGAAGAAGGTTAACGCAGCCACTATCAGAGATAGTTATCCGCTTCCTATCACTGAGCATCTATTAGAAAGGGTAGCAGGCAAGGAAGTGTACAGCTTCCTAGATGGGTTTTCGGGCTACAATCAAGTAGCCATTGCTCCAAAGGATCAGCATAAGACGGCTTTTGCCACGGAGTGGGGCATATTTGCCTTTTGGGTAATGCCATTCGGGCTTACTAATGCACCTGCTACCTTTCAAAGATTGATGTGTCACGTGTTTAAAGAGTACTTGAGGAAGAATTTGGAAGTCTATGTTGATGATCTGTGCGCTCATTCCAACATTAGACAGACCCATATACCTGAACTCAGACAAATCTTTGACAAATGTAGAGAGTATCAAGTTTGCTTGAACCCAGAAAAGTGTGTTTTCATGGTCAGAGAAGGCAAGATTCTAGGACACATAGTGTCGAAGAATGGCATATCCACCGACGAAGAGAAAGTAAGAGCCATAGCCGAGTTACCTAGGCCAAAGAATGTCAACGAAGTACAAGCCTTCATGGGGCATTGCGGTTATTACCAGCGTTTCATACACATGTATGCCATCATTGCAAAGCCTCTGTACGGACTTTTGACTAACTTCGAGTGGACTAATGAGTGTGAGGACTCCTTCAATGAGCTCAAAAGAAGATTGTGTTCAACACCAATCTTGACCACACCAGATTGGAATAAGTCGTTTCATGTTCATGTGGATGCCTCCAATTATGCTATTGGATGTGTACTTGCACAACCTACGGGTGAAGGTAATATGGATCTCCCTATTGCCTATGCCAGTAGACAATTGAATGCTGCTGAACGGAACTATACAACCACCGAATGAGAAGGATTAGGCATGGTGTACGCGGTTAAAAAGTTTAGGCACTATTTGCCTGCAAATAAGTTCAAAATTTTTACTGATCACCAAGCCCTACTGTACCTGGTAAACAAGCCATGTAATACAGGCAGATTAGTAAGATGGTTTCTCTTACTAATGGAATATGACTTTGAGGTAGTAGTGAGGAAAGGCAGGACTCATTTGAGAGCAGACCATCTCTCTAGGCTCACATCTGGAGAGGCCCCACAAGGAGTATCATATGACTTACCTGATGCTTACTTGTTTAATTTGGAAGTGGTGCCGCAGTGGGCTAAGCCATTAGTGCCAGTATTGACATACGGGCCTAACCACCCAGTAATAGCCACACAGGATAGAGAGGTAGTAAAAGCCCAAAAGTACCACATCATGGCTGGAAGTATGTACAAGCACACAGATCAAGGGATCTTGGCTTGTTGTGTAGAAGAGGAAGAGTACGCTAAGTGGTTGCAATTAGCACATGTAGGTGCATTAGAGCAACACTACTCAAAACAACAAACCCTACAGACCCTGAGGAGACTAGGAGTGCATTGGCCGACTATGGAAGCTGATGTCCAGAAGTTGTGCAAGGAATGCCCAATCTGCTGCACTAAACCACCTGTGGAACATGCCACTCTTTATCAAGTGTCCATAGTGCCGGATTGGAGTGAATCCCTAGTATCCTTCCTGAAGACGAAAACATTCCCTCCAGACATGACTATGACGAGGCAAAGAAGTCTAGAACAAGAAGCCCGAGATTACTCACTCATTGGTGATAATCTATACAAGCGTGGAAAAGATGGTTACCTAAGACTTTGTGTTCATGAGAGTCAATATCTAAAGATCTTGGAAACTGCTCACCAAGGTGTAGCAGGAGGACACTTTGGACCAGATCGGGTGATCAAGGCAATACTATTTGCGGGCTTCTGGAGGCCGACCCTTCATATGGATGCACATACCTATGTGAAACGGTGTGATGTGTGTCAGAGAACTCAGTATCCTATACGCAAAGATGAGATGCCACTGAAACCTATGATGGGTGGACGTGCATTCTCTAAGTGGGGAATAGACTTTGTAGTCCCTATTAATCCCCCAGCTAAGGGTTCACATGCTGAGTATATCATTGTGGCCACTGACTATCTAACTAAGTGGGTAGAGGTAAAAGCCACAACAAAGAACGATGCACAAACAACAGATAAGTTCTTGTTTGAGAATGTGTTCACCAGGTATGGATTACCTATAGAGCTAGTCAGTGATAGAGGGACTCACTTCTTGAATGAAGTTATTGAAAATCTGCTCCAAGAATTCTTGGTAGTACATAAGAAGTATGCCCCCTATCAACCCCAAGCTAATGGCCAGGCTGAGAGTACAAATAAGATCTTATGCAATGTACTGACGAAATTAGTGAACAATAAACGCTCTGATTGGGACAAACAGCTACACCATGTTGTTTGGGCATACCGAGTGGCTATAAAACAGTACTCCAAGCCACACCCTTTCAGATGGTGTTCGGTCAGAATGCGGTGCTACCCTTGGACTTTTTGATACCTACATTGAAGGTAGCACAAGAGCATGACTGGACAGGCCATGAACTCTCCTCTCGAATCTTTGATCTTGAACGTCTAGGCGAGACACGATTGAGAGCTGCAGCAGGAATCTATGCAGCGAAGAAGAGGCAAAAGGCATATTTTGATACACATGTGAAGGATAAAGGCTTGAAAGCAGGAGACCTAGTCCTAGTCTACACATTGAAGCAGCATGCACGAAAATTAGAGAAAAGAGGCTATGGACCTATGATCATAAATAGGATTTCAACTAGTGGAGCAGTACAACTAGCCACTTTGGAAGGTGATATTCTCCCTAGCTACATAAGCGGATGTAGAGTCAAGTTATACCAAGAACCCCTGACTGAACAGATGTTAAATCGGCTCAACACTGCCAAGAAACGTAAAGAGGAGGAAAAACAAATTCGAGAGGAAGCACAAGCAGAGGCCTTAGAGCGCATCCGACGAATGAAATTGAGGAGGCAAGGGAGAGATCAGCCTATGATTGACACTCAAGAGTCTCCAGGCTATCACATGGCCATGTGTGAGGCTTCAGGTGAACGTACCCATAGGATAGTGGATTGACGATCTTTTGTGACCCTAGAAGTTGGACAAGGAGACAATACAAGGACCGTAAGAGCTTTAATTGATTCAGGTGCAGCCACTAGTGCAGTTCGACTTTCTTACTGCCAGCAGCTACAATTGGAGGTAAAACCCCTAGAAGCATATCTGATAGGATTAGGAGGTGTTGAAACCCCTTGCATGGGAGAGGTGGAACTTCCCCTCTACATTCAAGAGGTCCTCATGCCAGCAAAAGTGCTAGTGTGTGAAGACGAGGATCTTACCGAACCTCTTGTCTTGGGCCAAGACTGGATCTATGATCACGCAGTCAACCTCCACCTAAGAAGTGGAATTCTTCAGGCTTGGGCAGGTGAAAGCTATCTTACGATTGAATTAGAAAATCAAGCACTCAAACCAGTAGGAAGGGCACCAACTCCTGGTCTCTCCAGAAATCCACATGAAGGTAACAATGTTGTTCTTGTCCAGAGTTCTATGGTGCAGAGGCGTGACCATCTTCCCGAAGGTACAGGAGCCAATAAGGAGTTCCCAAGTGATCCAAGAAGATTCTAAACAGGCAGACCGAACATCACTCGACACGAAGGAGGCCGCTGATCAAGAGGCAGGAGCGCCAACCAGTGCAACACGGAGTACCTCGTCGCGCGAAGCAGATCTGGATACACAAGGATGGAAAAACCACAACTCTAATAGCAGGTTCTTGAGGCGCCAAAAAACAAGCCACACCATCAAGGATAAAATTGAAGGAGTACCCTAGGCAACCTCCTAGGAGCACCACGTCTATTTGGGTCCCTAAACGGTTGATGAAGGCTAGCCCCAATGCTAGACACATATGGGTGTCCAAGGCCTGTTTACGAGCCCAAATAGCTCCAAATCTAGTTACTGGCATAATTCAACACTCACAAGTCCTCTCGACTAACAACGTAGGAACTCTACCTAAATACCACCCTGACCCACACTCAGTCAAACCGAGGAATGTCTGGAAATGGGTGCCCAAAAGGTCCCAACTCCATCACACTCTAGTTCATAAATCTCTACCTGTCTTTAGCTCTAAGAGCTACGAATCCTCTATCAAAGTTTGGAGACTTAAACCATGTATCAAACCCCCTGACCCAATTTTGTAAATCCATCCACTCTAACATAGGTGCATTCTGAGTCCATTGCATAACCAAAGTATGCATCTAGGATGACACTGACCTCTAATCACCACTCACATCTATCACAAACACTTCACCTCTAACCACTAACCTTCGGGATTGTCATGTTAGTATTGTGAAGGGAACACCATTACATCTTGTTTCCTATGCAACACTAATGTGCCTTTCTTCTTCTAGCAGATAAGCACCCGATTCCCATGGCAGCAGCAGCAGGCACGAGCTCTCAGGCAGGCACTAGCGCTAAAAGCAATTGGGATACCATGCCTGTGGAGGCTCCACCGACAGCTAGGCCTGAAGAGTTTTTGAACGTGAGAAGAATTCCCATTCCGGATCCACCAAGTGGCCTAACAGAAAGAGTAAAGGGGCATTCCAATTCTTCTCAAGAGAATTTGAAACATTACAGAATGCAGCTCCTCTTCAGGATATCTGGCAGAAAGCGGGATTGCAAGATTACTTTGCTGCAGCCTTGCCTAGACCGGATTTTCTTAGGTGCTACTACTTGATTGCCACACTGAAGCCGACAGGAGATAAAGATCATTCAGGCACATTCCTGGTGCCCTCTCTATCAAACCAGGAAGAAATGAAGAAGTTTGAATTGAATATTACTTTAATCAGGGAAGCCCTTCAGATGTATGGCACCCATGTACCCTCCGATCGAGATCCCTTGATACTAGAGTCGATGAAGAACAACAAAATCAAGAAGTTGAAGGAAATGTGTGCCCTCACCCCCAACATCGCCATACCACTACGGATGTGGCTTTAGCACTTCGCATTTCCAGCTCAAGACCGCTTCACCCAACCTCATAAGAAAATATGGTATGGATTATACCTAGCAGAGACTGGAAGATTGCCAATTAAAATGCCCGTATGGATCCTGGACCAGTTATATGAAGCAGGCAAGCGAGGCATGAGGAAGCATACTTTGAATGGCTTCTGTGCGATTACCAGAATTATCTATAGATGCCTTTCCTATGATGTGCCGATCGCAAGGGCCCTTAAATACTCGCAACTGGAGTTCTTCAAGGGGCGGAAGTCAGGGGTTCAACTTGCGAAAAGAATGCGTGGATCACTTTCACAGGTTATGATCCCTCGTGAGACCACAACAGAAGCTTCCCCTAGAGAAGAGGCCCAAGTAGCCCCTTTCACTATCCATTTCCAAGGAACATAATCAGGGGATATGTTACAGCCCACTCCATCTGCCCCTCCACTACCCACCGATGTTGAGTTTGCATCCATGGCCACATTAACAGAGGATCCAAATTTTGATTTTGAAAACTTCCTGCAGACTGCCCACTTATTTGATAGTGAGTGTTTTTCTGACAATGCTGGTCCCGGATCATCCTCCCAAAGAGAACAGCCACAGAGTGAGGCAAGAAGGGCACATTGGGAAGATGAGACACAACATCCTCATGCTCAAAGCACACAGAATTAGGAAGAAGCACGGGGAAATGAACCAGAGGAGAGTGAAGAGGAAGCTCCTGCCTACACGGCACAACTCAAATGGCTCTACAGGACAATCAAACAGGTACAGAAAAGACACAAGTTATCAGAAGAGGAAAATAGGGCACTGGTGAACCAGATGCTGCATGCGGAGAATGTTGACCCGCATTTTGTAGAGTAATTGAATCTCTTGGCGGAAACATGCGGAATAGGGGAAGCCATGAGGACCATGGTACAGCGCACTACCCATCAATATGACCAACGGAGGATCGATACGCGACCGCGAAGGGGAAAAATGATTCAAATGGAAGTCTCTACCGCCCTGCCTACCACCACTTCAGAAGATGTTCAAATGGCCAGCCCAACTCACAGTGAGGAACCTGATGTAAATACACAGATACCATCTCCACCATCACCTCCCATCCAGCCCTCAGAACCCTTCCCCACTCGCCTTCTTGAACAACCAGTATCCACCCATGGTGAAACCGTTATACACACCACCATTTCTCCATCCTTCCCTTTACTACATCCACCACTTCCACCCAATTTTCTGAACCCCATAAAGGTCATCCTGCCACCGATCAAACTATAATAGGTCACCCTTCATATCTCCCAGCCCTCGGATAGCCACTTGCCACTAGCCAAACCGTAACACACCCATTTCCATCCACCAATACATTTCCTCCCTCCCAAACCCTATCCACTGTATCCTTTTTAACCCCCACGGAATCAACCCAAGTCACCCAACCTTCATTCTGGACAAACCTTGTAAATATACTCCAACAAGTTGAGAATTATAATAAAAAGTCCCTTCCCCAACCCATCTCCCCCACATTCACGGCCACCACTAACACACCACCTACCATTCCCGTGTTCACAATTCACACTTCACACACTATCACGTCCGAGACCATGAACATTTCACCACCCACAGGAGCACCCACCACCACGGTTGTTCCAACATCATCACATTTCACTTCACTCATAGGCACATCATCCACTTTTCCCTTCCCCATTTCCCAACCCTTTGCATTTTCCACCCCTAACCCTGCATCCACATCATTTAGTAATGCACTAGACACCATGTTCGAAGCGGCCACTCTACTTAAGCAGGAATATAAGTTATTGGAAGAAAATAACACAGAGCTATGCAACCTCTCGGCTCAACTCTAGGCACGTGTTAATGCCTTGGAGCTAAGTAACACAACATTACAACACCAAGTGACTGTCCTCCAACAATCGAATGCGGAGATGGAAGCCAAGTATATGGAGACAGGTAAGGCTATGGAGGAACAACTCAGAGACCAGTTGGGCCGCAATGCTCATCTACAAAGAAACACGACTCTACTTCGTCGCCACTTAGCAGCGGCTCAAGAAGAAAACAAAAGGCTACAGCAACAAAACCAGGAGAATCTAGAAGCAGCCATGGAAAATACCCCTAGAGCACCTATAGACCCTGCCAAATTCCAAGTTGTTCCCTCAGAACATATTCAACAAGCGTTAGAAGCATATGCAACCCTCTTGGAGGCACATGACTAGTTGGCAGACCAAGTCAAGGAATTACAAAGACCCCAAGTGCCTACACCACACCCACTCAAATCTACAGAGATGGTCGATGCCGCTACTTCACCAGAACCTGAACCTTCAACGACCAATGAGGTACTTGAGCTACGGCAACAGATTACAGAATTAAAGATCAAGTTGTTACAGTATGAACGACCTCCCTCTCCACCGGATCAGGCACTAGAAGAAGAAGCAGTAATCATCCCAGTGGAGGAAACATTTGACGATACTTATGAGCCTCAACCTTTTCCAGGAGGCACAATCACTGATGAGGGACAAGACACATACGAGGAACCCCCTCCGGCATGGATGAAACAGGTAGAAGAGATGAGGGTGACTCACGAAGAACGTATCTCAACTCAGATGGTCGCAATGAAGACTATTGAGGAGACCATACTTCAATCTGAATATTTTAAGCACTTGGCTACCAGGAGACTAATAACCAGCTCAGAATTACAATATAAACCATACTTTGTACTGTTGGCTGACTACAACGCCGAGATTAAACGTAAGACCAACAAGTACCCTACTTTCGCTACCCAATTTGAACCTGAGGACATTCCAGAGGACGCCCGCAAAGGGAACATACACCAACCCACCTGGAGGCAAAAGTTACGGAAACCTCCGGAGATGCTACGAACATGGGATCACGCGCCCATGCACTTGAAGTATAACAATTGCTACGGGCCAGTGCAACGGAGAAGATCATGGAAGGCATTTGCCATAAAAGTTAAGAACAACGCCAATTGCAAAGAATGGCTCAATTACCCTGCCATTGCACCCCCAACCGGCACACCTACTGTCACCTACATGATGGCTACCATCAGACATTGGATGCCACATCTCCACCCCATGCCCGACGTCGCTGCACAGATGATGCTCAAGATACTAGACATGATGCAAGTGGTGTTAAAGACCTTCCGAAATGTACGTAATATTCAGCCACCAATCCCGGGATTCATCAACGGTAACTATGATTTACTTTATGATATGAGCACGACCCCAAGTATCCGTGTGGCTTACGCGTGGCATGCACGAATACGATATCTTCCTACTTGTTACAAGCAAACGTTTGATGACATGTTCACCACCAGATTTTGGGAAGCACACTCAAAAGTATTCTCGCCACGCCCAACTCATCTGCTCCAACTATTTGCATGCGAACAGACAATGCACTCAGAGCTCTACACCACACCCCAACCTGACATGCCTGGTGCAGTTAACTGGGAGGCCCTGCAGAGAGACTTGGTCAAGGGACTGCGGATAAAAGAACAAGAAGTGGCAACGGACATACTGCAACACTACATTGACCAGACCGCGGAGCAAAGGTTTGTCAGAGGCGACAGACCCTAGGGGGGGGAGAGTGTTGGCAGATGAAGCAAGTACGAGCATACATGCAGATCTAGCACTAAGGCAACCCATTAAATTTTTCCAAACCTTACACCATGTTAAAAGTGATTCTCATCACTAAAAACCCTTGCAAATATTGTTTCACCTTTTTGTAGCTCCATTTTGTACAAGCCAAGGAGTCCTCGAGCTTGGGGAGCCTTAGAAGTAGTTGCCTACCAATTTTCATAATTTTTAAATCTCGTTTGAGTCCTCAAATAAGCCCTGGAACCTAATTTTTAACTAGGCCAGACACTAGGTCTAAACAGGGCCAAAGCTAGTCAAAAACTATAAATAGACCTAGAGAGCTCATTTTTGGGCTAGCTTCTTGTAGTTTTGAGCTTGTATGAGAACTTTGTTGCAATAGAAGTGATTCCATTGTCTTACTCTCTTTGTTCTTGTTGTGTGTGCGCGTTTTCCAAACCTTACACCATGTTAAAAGTGATTCTCATCACTAAAAACCCTTGCAAATATTGTTTCACCTTTTTGTAGCTCCATTTTGTACAAGCCAAGGAGTCCTCGAGCTTGGGGAGCCTTAGAAGTAGTTGCCTACCAATTTTCATAATTTTTAAATCTCGTTTGAGTCCTCAAATAAGCCCTGGAACCTAATTTTTAACTAGGCCAGACACTAGGTCTAAACAGGGCCAAAGCTAGTCAAAAACTATAAATAGACCTAGAGAGCTCATTTTTGGGCTAGCTTCTTGTAGTTTTGAGCTTGTATGAGAACTTTGTTGCAATAGAAGTGATTCCATTGTCTTACTCTCTTTGTTCTTGTTGTGTGTGCGCGTGTGTGTGTATGTGTGTGCATGTTAGTGTGCTTCGCACTCACACATTTGTGCCTTCACTTGCTCGAGGTCTTCATACCATCCTCATGTCTTCCCGGATTGACATTAAAGGAGGTGCTACTCATCACTGAGCTACAAGGACCAATCGATTAGGTGCTTGCATCTATGAGGATGGTCTGAGAAGATCTGTTTTCCAAATCAAAAACCTAGATCAATCCATTGAACTAGAACATCCAGTAGTAAAATTCAAAAATGGTGCATACACAAATAAAGAAGGGACCATGTATGTGGTCACCACCCAACTAGATAGGACAGATAAATTTGGCAATATAAACTTGGAAGCTCAAAGAGGTGACATAGAGCAAGGGAACTTAGGAAGAGAGCCAAAGACCCCCGAGGCAAATCACTATTGGTTAGAATAATCACCCCAGAATGGGTTCCCCAAGACAATAAGAGCATAGTTCTGTTCTTAAATCGAGAGTTCGATGAGACTTTCTGGAGGTATAAACCCGACCAGCCTAATGAAATGGGAATGCTTACAATATATGAATTCAAAGATCATGATACCCCAGGCAAAGTGACCTACTTAGACAATACTTCAAAGAGGGTTTTGTTGTCTCAAAGGATGGTAAGCATGCCTACACTACATACACACATATTCAAATATACACAAATACACATTATTGTGGGATAAATGCATGTATTTTGTATGAATGAGTGTATATGCATGCATGTGTATGTGTGTACGTATATATGTGGATATGTATATGTATTTATGTTATATGTATGTATATGTGTATATGTATGCATATATGTATGTGTATATGTTTGCATGTATATGTGTATGTGGGTATGTGTATGTGTATGTGTGTGTATATATGTGTATGTATTCTCATTCTTATTGTCTGTTTGAGATTAAATTAATAGAAGATATTGTATGGTGGAAAAAAATAAGAGGCAACTAACATACCACCTAGACATGGAAGTTTTTTCATAGATAGCTACATCTTCAACAGTCATTTCCTTAGTAGAAGGTATACAAATTAATAGTTTATATTTATAATTCTCATATATTTTATTAATTTTTTACATTTAATTTATGTATTTCTTTTTTCTTTAAATAAACAGGCTGCTGCAAAGAAGAGAGTTGAGTCGGGCCACACATCGCACCTACGCCAAATGGTCCATCATGGTTTTGTAGCTACATTTGTACGGTTATTGTGAGTATATTTTTTATTTTAGTTAAAATGCAAGAAACTGATATTTTTTATTTGTTTCAATGCAGCAAAAGGATTATAGTCGTGTTCTATTGACTGTTATTATTGTTTATATTAAGCATGTGTTTTATTACTTTAATTATATAATTCATTCATATTTATGTGTGCTTGTGTGTATATAAAATGTATATATGCACATGTAGGTATATATCTATATGATTAAGTGTGTCTATATGCATGTACATGTATGTATCTATGTATATATGTGCATGTATGTATGTGCATATATATATATATGTGTATATGCATGTATCTGCATGTGCATGTGTAAGTGTATATGCGTATGTATGTGTATGTGCATGTGCATGTGTATGTGTGTATATGTATGTATGTGTATGTATATATGTGTAATATGTGTGTGTACGTATGTGCATGTATATGTGTGTAATATGTGTGTGTATATGAATGTATGTACATATGTATATGTGTATATGCATGTGCATGTGTAAGTGTATATGTGTATGTCTGTGTATGTGCATGTGCATGTGTATGTGTGTGTATATGTATGTATGTGCATGTGCATGTGTAAGTGTATATGTGTATATGTGTATATGTGTATGTGCATGTGCATGTGTATGTGTGTGTATATGTATGTGCATGTATATGTGTAAGTGTATGTGTATATGTGTATGTGCATGTATATGTGTATATGTATGTATGTGCATATGTGTGTATGTGGATATGTGTGTGTACGTATGTGCATATATATGTGTATATATGTGTATGTGTGTGTATATATACATATGTGCATATGTATGTGTAAGTGTATAAAAATATACAAGAGTATGTATATGCATATGTATATGTATGAAACATGCATGTGTATGTGGATGCATTTCCATTTGCATCCATGTGCATGCATGTGGATATGCATATACATGTATTTAAGTATATGTTAATGTGTGTATGTGTATGTATATATGCAATAATGCATGCATGCAAGTCTTTCTATGTGGTTGTAGAAATGTGTGTGCATATGCATGTGTATGTGTGTGTATGTGTAAGTGTATGTGCACATGTATGTGTGTGTATGTGCATGTGTATATGTGCATGTGTGAACGTGCATCTTCATCATGTATAAGTGTATATGTGCATATCAATAAGTGTGAGTATGCTAACTAATGAAAATAACACAATTCAAATGATATACAAAGAATGGAAATTGTACTTACAATAGTTAGCCATATTTTTTGCTTGGTTAGCTTCTTGAATAACTTGCAATAAAGAGAGAGAGAGAGAGAGATAATTCAAAGAGAGAAAGAGGTAGAAAGAGAGAAATAAAGACAGAGAGAGATAATAAGATAGAGATTAGACAAAACAACAATTCTACAAGAGATTGTTTCAGCTCGTAAGCGCAACGCAATTGCGAACATTGGAGAGCTCTTTGATCAGATGTGTGGAGATGCCGATCGAAGAGTCTCCAATGTTTTAATTTTCTTTCGTCGAAAAACCGTCATGTAAGCAATGGTAAGGCATCATAAAAGCCCCTCCCATCGGCGTTGCATAAGCAATGTTAATTACCATCGCATAAGCGATGTTAATTACTATCGCTTATGCGATGCAAATTAGCATCGCTTATATGATGCTTTTTTAAAAAATTGTCGCTTTAGCGATGCTCAATGTGAGTGTTGCACATCCCGTCGTGGCACACGTCGATAAAAACGTCATATTTCTTGTCGTTTAACTGACGTTCTGCACTCGACGGTACTTCTTGTGATGCTTTATGCAATTTTATAATGATGAAATTGTGTTGTGTTAACCGTCGTTATGCGCCCGTATTCCTTATAGTGAACCTAAATAGACACTCACAATCACTCACATCATACACTTCAGGGCACATATCTGCAATCAACACCTTCACTCATGACATCACACCTCGGACTGTCTAGAAATGGGCACCCAAAAAGTCCCAAATCCAAGAAGACGCATGCCAGAAACATGTAAAGGTCATCACACACAAAAAGTTTGGAGAATCAGACCTTGTATCAAATCCACCTTACCTAAGTTTGTGAATCCATTCACATGAGAATAGATGCATTCTGAGTACAATGCATACACAGAGTATGCATCTAGGGACAAACCACTAACTTACTAACTAACACTCACAAGCCACAAGAAACATCTCACTTACTAACACATTAACCACTTCAATAGAATATTGGCATTATAGAGGGAACATGGTATTATCATGTTTCCAATGCAATGCTAATGTGACTTTCTTCTTCGAGCAGATAAGCTTAACATGGTTGACATAGCAAGAACAAGCTCTCAATCAGGAACAAGCCAACAAGTGGTTGATATGGAGAGTTTACCTATCATGCCTGAAACAACAAAAAGACAAAAGGAATTGCAAGCTATTCAGATTATACCTATACATGATCCCCCTAGGAGCCATACCATGCCTGTCGGCAAAACTTCCCATTGGTTTAGTGAAGTCGCAGGACCTTTGAGAGAAGGATCAAACCTCTAGGAGTCAAAGTTGGAATTTAATGGAAAGCAAGGCAAGTATCATTTCTTTACGAGGGAATTTGAAAAGTTGCAAAATGAAAAAGCACTAGGCCCTGTATGGGAGAAAGCAGGATTGGATGAATACTTCGGTGCTCAGATCCCAAAGCCCTACTTCATGAGATGCTACTATCTTATCAATACCTTGACTCGGAACAAGCATCCCCACGGTTTGAGCATGTTTGTGCTCCCATCTCTGACAAGGGGCAATGAGCTGAAGAGGTTTAAGTTAACCAATAACTTGGTGAGAGAGGCCCTAGATATGCAAGGAATGCACATCCCCACAGAAAAGGAGGTCCTGGTGCCCGATAACATGAAAAATAGGAACCTCACCAAGCTTAAGGACATGGTGGCCATGACACCAAATATTGCAATACAGCTTCGGATGTGCATGCACACTTTGTTTTTCTTGCCCAAGATAGATTTACCATGCCACCCAAGAAGATATGGTTCAGTTTGTATCTGGTAGACACACAAAGCCTCACCATCAACCTGTTGATGACATGATTGCTCCTACTTCATCTACATTTGTATCCGCATGAGTGCATCTCCATTTTGTATCCAGGAGGCACTCCATTTCTAGTCTATTTCCATTTTATATTGTATTTCCTTTGTATTTGGGTACCTTGCCATGTGCTTCTACCAATTGTATTCATTCTCCTTTCAGGAGACTTATCCCACATATGATGTACTTTTGAGAGGCCCTCCCAAATCTATATAAGGAGGGCCTCTCCCCTCATTTGTACTTTTTCCCCTCCCTCCCTTACTCTCTACATTTTATATTTATCTCCCGGAGTGTCTATACAGACTCGAGTATTAAGCATTCATTCTTGTAGCATCGTTCACAGAGTTCTTAACTTATCTCTTTTGGGTGAAGTCATTTTTTGAACTATTTCATGTACCTTGAAGGATTTTTGGTTCAGCTTCATATCTCTTGTTTGTGCTATATTGTTCGACCTTTGTTTCTCTCCTCTATTTTTGCTCGGCAACAACAGAAATGAGCTTCCTTGGTCTTGAGCAGCGTCATAAACTCAGTTTTTGATGTGCATGTATTGTTTGACCTTTGTTCCTCTCCTCTGTTTCTGATCGGCGACAACACACATGAGCTTCTTTGGTCTTCAGAAGCTTCATAAACTCTGCCATCTGATATATACATCTATTTCTGATCGGCGACAACAACATGAGCTTCCTTGGTCTTTAGATGCTTCATAAACTCTGCCATATGCATGTTGTTACATAGTCCATATGTTACTGTAATGCACTTACCATACTCCTCGGTGGACTGCGTCTGTGCCATCACTCTGTGTCCAGACGCTTTCAATCCAGAGAAAGGTTACACTCTGAATCTTTGAAGCTAGGCAAGGGGCGAAAATTCTCTCAGACAGAACGAGAGTGGTGGAACTCCAAGATCAGTGCCTCTCTCTACTAGGGCATTCCCTAGATTCAAACACAGATCGACATGCTATATTGATCTTTAGCACCTACATGCTTCATCAATAGAAGCATACAGAGCTTAACTTTTTGGAGAGAGAAACAGAGAGAGAGAGAGAGCCGGAGACAAAGTCGAATGAAACGAGTGAGGAGGCTGGTTCCCGGAAGGAGGAGCACTATGGCTCGACTTTCGATTTGCTGATCGCAGATTTTGGATTGGCCACTAGAATCAATCCATACTAGAAATAGCCATTGACGAGTTGGGTAGTAACTCTTTGGTACCGCGCACCTGAGTTGTCACTTGGAGCTCTCTTTATGTCACTACGACAAGGAAGACAGGCCTGCCCATGGCGTTGACAAGCTGGCAAAAGTGGACACAATGTCATTGTGCACCTGGAGGCTGCCAACTTGGAAGTGAGGAGGAGAAAAGACACGCAGATGCCACAGCTTGCGACTCTCTCTGCTCCAGAGACTCGATAGCAAGAACACATTGGCTGCAAAGCGACGAGTGATTAGCCAAGTTGCGTGATCTTCGAATAAACTTGGCATTTCATTGAATTTGGATATATGGATATCTAGTATCCATTCGAGTGGCACCGATATCTTACCTAGTTGTTTTCGTAGCCAAGCAATGACATCATATATGATGTAGGCTCGCTACATTCATCCAGTGTACACTGCATTGCGTGATCTCTTGTAGATACAGAGGGACCCGAATTATCTCCCACAATGCATTTGGTGCAACCTTGGGGCTGTGATACATGCATGGAATTTTTTTTAATGATATAGAAAGATTGTTGGCATCTAGTGAGTATTAATACACATTGCCGGCTAGTGGATCCACGTCGTGAGGTTTGAGGATATATGGGTGCATTTTCACATGATAAATCTGAGGAGTACAGTTGATCAACCTGCGCATCTATTTGGGCAATTTTCAAGTATTATTAGGTATATTCAATCTCAAAGAAAAATGCAATATATGTAGACTACACTTCGTATGTGGGGCCAACGCTTAAGACTTTCACATATACATCCACAAGGCTAGAAAAGAATATCTTGGACAAGATTCGTTGAGTTCTAACGGACATGCTCAACACATCTGTCTAAATCTTTTACCCTTAAGTTGACGCCTAATTTGGTACTCCCTTGAAATCTCGTAGGAATTCCTTTATATTTTTACCACGCATCCAAGTACCCATTTTGTAAAGGGGCATTTTGTATTCTCCAAGGGGTTCAATTTTTGAGTACCACATGTCAACATTGGTACATCCTTTGGCACTAAGTGCCTTCCTTTTGTAACGACAAGATTATAAGAAGATCTCTCTTTGTGTGTGCATGTGTGGGTTGGAGGCTAGTCCAAGCCCACCCACCAAACTCTCTCCAAGTGTCTAAGCCTACTCTAAGGCTCCATTGGTGTACAATGGGCTAACATAAGCCCCCTCCTCTCGCGTCGACTTATCTTGGTGTTGTACAAGTGCAAGGCTACTCTAAGCCCCCCCCCCCCTCCCCAATAATTTTGAGTGTGGCGTTCAGTTGTTCATTCCAAGCTTTGCAATTATTTTGAAGTGGTATTTTTGGCAAGTATCTTTGATAGTGTTTCTAAACACTTTATCCTCAAAGCTTTGTAATGACCAAAAGTGAAGGTAGCTCATTATCTATGGCTAACTTCTTACCCTCTTTCACCCCTATTTTTATGCCTAAGAATGAATGCCTCAATGGACAAAATTACAATCTATGGAAAGATGTGATGCACGCATATCTCTATACGAATCTCCTTCATGAGGTAGTAGACGGATCAGACCCTGAACCCAATAGGGATACCAACTTAGACAATTGGCATGTGTGGAATGTCAAGGACAAACGAGCTTTAGATCAGTTGTTACTTGCCTGTGACGAACTAACGAAAAGACATATCACGGCCTGCAAAATATCCAAGGACGCTTGGGATACAGTAGACGCTTTGTATGAAGAAGAAACCCCTTCAAAAATATATGCATTAGAGCCGAGTTTCATAATTTGACCATTCGGCCACACGACACAATTACCAAGGTCATAGCCCAATTTGAGGACTACCAGCGTAAATAAGCACTATGTGGTAGGCAGATTTCTAGTGAAGACATGGCCATTAGGCTTCTTAACAAGTTACCTAAGTCGTACGAGACATTTGTCACAACTTTGTATAATCGCGGCCAAGTCTTAACTTGGGAAGAGGTTCGTCGACTATTGCTCCTTCACGACTCGCGAGCCAAATCGACTTCCTCCCAAGAGTCTGCCATGAAGGCCAAAGGCCCATTCAATAAGGGCAACACCACAAGTCATCATGCTAGCAATGGATCTAAGCAAGAATCGCATAATTCATCAAAGAAGTTCACCTGTAATTTTTATGGAAAATCAGGACACTTAGAAAAGTTTTGCTATAAAAAGAAACAATCATCGAAGGCTTCTACGTCTAGGCAAGCATCCAAAGGATCCCAACATAGATCCCACTGCTCTAATGAGGAATTCTTCATCTCCACAGAAGCCAATGCCCTAGTTACTTCTAGCTCCCCGCATGAGTGGATCTTGGATAATGGAGCTACCTCCCATATGTGCAAAGACAAGGACTCCTTTCAAGAACTCGAAGAGCACACGGGAGAAGTCTATCTTGGCAACAACAAAAGTTTACCCATCGAAGGAAAAGGGAAAGTTAAAATTACCAACAATTAGGGGGAATGCAAGTCTTTATCCAATGTTCTTTTTGTTCCAAATTTATGTATGAATCTACTTTCTGTCAAGGCCATTACAGATTAGGACAAACAAGTATGGTTTGATAACACCTCAGTTAAGGTAGTTGATCCCCATACAAAGGATGTCATTGCTCAAGGTATTGAAGAAAAGGGCCTCTACAAACTATCTTGCCTTGTATCCAAAGAATCAACCTCAAGTTTGTGGCACCAAAGATTTGGCCACACCTCTTACTTATCAAAAATCTCTTCATCCCAACTTGTGAAGGGATTGCCAATAATAGGGAAACTTACTGATGTCTGCCAAGCTTGCACCCAAGGCAAGCAACATAGGGCCCCAGTTACCAAGGAAGCTTCAACACGAGTGAGGAACCCTCTAGCCCTTATCCACATGGACTTATGTGGACCCATGAACAGCCCATCCCTGAGTGGATCCCTCTACTTTTATCTTCTAGTAGATGACCACTCTCGCTATATTTGGGTAGACTTTTTGAAGTCAAAGGCAGACACATTCTCTAAGTTTCAAACTTGGATCAAGGAAGTTGAGAATGAAGCTTCGACTAAAGTTAAAACCATCAGACCAGATGGAGGTGGTGAGTTTATCAATCATGACTTTGATAACTTTCTCAACCAGAGAGGGATCAAAAGACAAGTCACTCAGCCTCATACTCCATCCTAGAATGGAGTAGCTAAAAGAAAGATACACAGTGTGATGGAAATGGCAAGAACTATGCTTCATCACAAGGATCTACCCTACAAGTTCTGGGCAGAAGCCGTGCATACTGCCATTCACATTCTTAATCCAGGATTTACAAGTGCCTTACACAACAAAACACCCTTCGAAGCATACTATGGAAGAAAACCAAATGTGAATTACTTTCGAGTCTTTGGTAGTGAAGCTTTTGTCCATGTACCAAAAGAAGATAGAAACAAGTTACAATCAAAGTCCAAGAAACACATATTCATAGGGTACAGTGACCAATCAAAGGCATACCGTCTATATGATATGGAAAACCACTCCATCACCATTTCAAAGGATGTGATCTTCAATGAAGCTTCCACATACTCAATAAAAGACTCAAGTACAAGTCTTAGTCCACCTATCTACACTTCAGAGGGGGACTCAATATTTCCAAACTCCAACTCAGAAGCCAATACTTCACAACAACCACACCGATCTCAAAGGCTTCTTGATAAGAGACAACGCGAACAAAGTCATTATGTTAATTATGCTCTAATGCACCAAATTCAGCAAATTCCAGAGCCATCCAACTATAAAGAAGCTCAAGGCCAACCAGAGTGGGAAACAGCTATGAAAGAGGAACTGGATGCAATAGCAAAGAACAAGACTTGGACATTAATTCCCAAACCAACCAACCATCAAGTCATAGGAGTCAAGTGGATATACAAAGTCAAATACAAGTCTGATGGCACTCTAGGTAAATATAAGGCAAGATTAGTCGCTAAGGGATACAAGCAACAACATGGCATTGACTATGAAGAAACCTTTGCTCCTACTACAAGATTCACAACCATAAGAATCATCTTAGCACTAAGTGCTCACTTTAAGTGGCCCATTTACCAGTTGGACGTCAAAAGTGCATTCCTCAATGGAGATCTTCAAGAAGAAGTATATGTTGAACAACCTTAAGGCTTCAAAGGGAGATCAAGTATACAAACTCCACAAAGCACTTTATGGACTCAAGCAAGCTCCCAGGGCCTGGTATGAAAAGATTCACAAGTTCTTTGAAGACAAGGGATTTCACAAAAGCAATGTTGATGCTAATCTCTATATCTATCAAAAGGAGTCCTTAGTAGCTATCATCATTCTCTATGTAGATGACTTGATCTTGACAGGCTTAGATGAAGAACGCATCCAATTTATCATCACACAGCTTCATCTTGAGTACTCTATGACAGATCTTGGATTACTACACTACTTCTTGGGTATGGAAGTTTGGCAAACAAAAGAAGGTATATTCCTATCACAGAAGAAGTATTGCTCTGATCTACTTTCCAGATATAACATGGACCAGTGTTGCTCACTTTCTACACCACTTGATCCAAACATCAAGCTCACACTGGAGGACTCATCATCACTTGTGGATGTGCATACCTATCGACAGCTTGTTGGTTCATTACTCTATCTTGCCAACACCAGACCAGATATTGCTTATGTAGTTGGTATACTCAGTCATTTTGCACATCAACCTCATCACACTCATTCGGATGCTGCTCAGAGACTACTTCGATAGCTTGCCCTCACCCGACATCATGGTCTTTGGTATAGAGGGGCATTGAACTTGCCGGATATTCAGATTCTGATTGGGCTCGTGATCCTGATTCTTGACGGTCTACTTCTGGGTATATATTCTTGTTTGGCTCAGGACTTATCTCTTGGGCCAGTAAGAAGCAGCCTACAGTTGCTCTATCATCCACAGAGGCCAAGTACCGAGCATCGAGCTTTGCAGCATGTGAGGCCATCTGGCTTCGATGTTTATTATCTGACATTGGTGTTTTGCAGGATACTCCGACATGTATTCACACGGACAGCAAGTCAGCCTTGTCCATCGCCAAGAATCCACTGCTCCACGCTCGGACAAAGCACATCAAGATCCTGTACCACTTCATCCGTGAGAAGCTCATATCTCAAGAGATTACTCTCGAGCAGTGTACCTCTCAGGAGAACCTGGCGGACATGTTCACGAAGGCTCTACCTCCAGTACCACTTCAGCGCTTGGTGGACCTCTGCAGCATTCAACCACTCCAAAATGGAGCTGCAGAGGGGGTGTTGATGATATGATTGCTCCTACTTCATCTTCATTTGTATCCCCATGAGTGCATCTCCATTTTGTATCCAGGAGGCACTCCATTTCTAGTCTATTTCCATTTTATATTGTATTTCCTTTGTATTTGGGTACCTTGCCATGTGCTTCTACTAGTTGTATTCATTCTCCTTTCAGGAGACTCATCCCACATATGATGTACTTTTGAGAGACCCTCCCAAATCTATATAAGGAGGGCCTCTCCCCTCATTTGTACTTGGTTAGAAGCTTGAGGAGCCTACTCCACTTATTCAATCTTCTCCCCCTTTTCAATATTTTTTATCTAAGAATTTCCCAAACTTCTAAGATGACACACCTTCTTTCTCAATCAGTGCAATCTCAAACAAAATTTTTATCTTATTTACCAAGTTTTCCATCAAATAATTTCAAAACTCTAATTATATGGTTTATCTCCAACTTTTGCAGTAAGATATCCAAAGAACTTTACAACATTGCCCAATTTTTCACTTGAAACCTTCAAAAACAAGAATTTCATCACAATACTTTTAGGTGTTGTAAATATAATAATAAAAATGATGCACAAAAAGATGTATGAAATTTTTCATAAATGGAAATTTGAAAAAGAGATGGTTCTAGATTATTATTTATGATTTTTCAAAAAAATGTTTAAGAAAATTTACAAAAATTCTTGTCTTAAACAAAATATTTCCTCAAAATTTATATCCAATCACATCCTCTTGTCAAATTCTCCATGTTTACATCAGAAAGTGAAAGTTTAAGATGAAAAGCTTGTAAGAAAATTGATGGCTCAAATTGTGCACTAAAGAGAAACAAATTGAAGGCTTCTTTTTGAAAGAAATCAAGAAGATTAATGGAAAAAAACTTAAAAGATCAAAATTCTACTCAGTTTTCTTCTTAGTTTAACTTGATGGCTGAGAAAAACTTACATATAAGTAATTGTTACCATCAAGTAGGAAAGTCCAATCAAGTTCAAAAACCTAGCAATGGTTCCCAAAATGTTTGCTCATGAGGCTTTCCTCTCCAATCATCATAATATAAAAGACCAACAATCAACAAAATTAAATTGTCAATCTGGAAATATACATAAAACCCTAGCCCCTTTCTAATCATTTGTCTTCAAGAAAGTTAAATAATCAAGTAAGAAGTTTAAGAGGACTTACAAAAATCCTTGTTGAAACTTCTTTTGATAAAAACTTCTTGTTTTAATAATTTTTTAGATGATTCAAGTGCCTAAAAATCTATTTTTCATAAGGAATACATTCATAAAACTAGTTTTACATTTAAGTGTTCTCATCACCCTAATGAGAGAATCGCAATTTCCACAACTTCACATAGTAAAGAGAAAAAAACTTCTAAATTCTAAACTTCAGAACTTAGATTGAGCATAGACTCATGCATAGTACACACATAAAACATCATATCTTCAGTGGAAATCCATAAAAATACTCACACATTAGTACACTGAATCACCAAAGATGAAGTCGTGATGAAATTTCTTGCTCAAGAACTCTCCAAGCTTCAATAATAAACAATGATCAAATAATCCTTACAAAGTTTCCAAAATTAGCTTATATATCTTTTGAAATGGCCACGTTCACACTTATAAAAAGTCCTCCCAACTTTTGTTCTAAAAATAAAGACATTGGAGAGCTCTTAAAAATTTAGAAAAAACATCCTAGATTGTTATGATCATGGAGAAGACTCTTCCCTTATACAAAAATTGACATAATTCACAATGATAAAATTACAATTATTTTCTACTTTCCATGAAAAATTTCTTCATATTCTCAAAAATATCTCAAATCTCCATTTGTAGATACTTTTTGGTAGTTAATATGGCATCCACGTTATCACCATAAATTTTTTAATGCACCCACTTTGCAATCATAACATCACAACCATCACTACAAAAGGAGCCTATCCCGACTAGAAACTCTACGCTTGAGCTAATTGCAACTTCTACGGTGCCAAAGTAGGCGATCTAGACTATAGAATTTCACTCATACTATTCCCCACTATAAGTAACCCCAAAAGGCACAATTCAACCCCCACATGATATTCCACATGCAAATGTGCCACCATGGCAAAGACAATTATGATCCACCGAGATCAAAATTAGATGACAAGTAGCTGAATGTAGCCTAAGGCAACCTGAAAGTATTTCAATTCATATTTTTCAATGTACAATATGACCTTGACATCACCAGTACTAATAAGTTACTATGGATTTAATGTATTGACCTTGAAAATTTTGTGAACTGGCATGGCACCAATGGCAATCACAAATTTCTAAACATTTAATTATAAAGAGGATTTAGTCATTAGATGAAAATGTTTATGGTAAATTTTGAAAATAGAGGATCTTATTTCATGTGTATTCTAGCTATGCACAAAGGATAAATTATATTCGATAACGGAGTGAGATTCTAGTAATAATATTAACAAGCAAAGAGTACTACATGATTTCATGCTATACAGATATGGTTTGCCAAAAATGCATTTGATATTTTCTCAAGCATATTTGTATATTGATGAATCTTGGATATGATTAGCAAGGAAAACTACAAGATGATAAAAGTGGTAGAGCACATGTACACAATTGATTACAAAACCTTTTTTCAACAAGTTAATATTAGAGCTTTTTGTGGAATTAAAATACCCAATTGTTCCAAATATGGGCATCTACATATATGCCTTATACCACCATCTACATATATGCCTTATACCATCATCCATGAAAAAATATGGGCATCTACATATATGCCTTATACCATCATGCTACAACATATATCTAAGTTCTATGTTGATATACCTATTGGGAAAAAGAAAATTGACATCGCCAGTACATCATGAGCTCCACAGCAGGCCATGAAAAATAAAATAAAGCTCTCATCTCCTATCAGGACATCCAAATTTAAATGCTAAGTTTGTTTCTCTTTGTGTAGTTCATCTTTTTCTATCAAATCACTCATGATTGTTAGATTACTGAGTGTATAAGAGTTCCCCAAAAGGAATTAAGTTAATTGCTGTTGTGACTAGAGAATTGTTCAAAACTTTGAACATGCAAGTTTTTGATTGCTGCTGTGGCAAGAGAATTATTCAAAACATAAATAGCAAGTTTTTGCCTCTTGAATCTACTCCAACTTATATGTTTTGATTCAACTTTTTGAAAGTGATCTTCCAAGGTACATACGGTGTCTAATACATCCTTTAGAAAGCTAAAAGGGCCCACCACATGTCTCTGGAGTCCATTTGGCTAGTGTAGTGCAAAGTTTTTTGTAGCACCACTTCATCTTCATCAAGTACAAATCCATCTCTTCAGAGTGGTATCAGAGCAAGGTTGGACAACATGGAATATGGATTTCCTTCATCAATTGACAAATTGGATAGAGGTAACTACTCAGCCTGGTCATTAAGGATGGAAGCTTATCTTCAAAGAAGGAATTTATATGGTTATATAGCTAGAGATGAAGTTATGCCAAGTTTCAGGAACAAAATTCAACCAACGCAAGAAGAGCAAGAAAGATTGAGCACATGGTGCTCCAAGGATGCACTTGGAAGTCTAATCTCCTGAACTCTATCTTAGATTTTTTGTTGCCTCACATTACAAGTTGTAAAACATCTTAGGAAGTGTGGAATGCACTTGAAGCCTTCTTCTCTTCAAGTACAAAGGCCAGGAAGCATCAACTATGGCTAGACTTCACAACTCTCAAGAAAGCTCCCAAACAAAATGTGACTGATTTTGTCACAAAGCTCAAGGACATAGCAGATCAGTTGGGAAGCATTGGAGAGGTAATAAATGAAGAGCAAATTTTAAGGCAGTTCATCAATGGCTTGAAGACAGATGATAAGTGGGAAGCATTCACCACAGCTATGGATCTATACATGGATAATGCATGTATTAGATTTCAACACACTCATAGGACAACTACTTACTCAAGAGGCCAAGCTTATCAAGAATGGATAAAGCTCCAAAGGTAATCAATCTTCAGCTTTGTATACTGATAAAAGCAAGTCCAAAGAAAACAAAGGAAGAGGAAAGAAAGTGGATGTTGAAGCAGGTACACATCAAGCTAACTATGCAGGTAGAGGAGGACATGGTAGAGGTAGAGGCAGAGGAGGAAGACAAGGCAGGGGGAGATCCCAAGACTCTAATTCATGCTCTATTTGTGGATTAACTAATCATACAACTGAAAATTTCTTTAGGAATTCCAAGAATCAAAGAGGCAGAGGCTACAATAGAGGAAGTTATGGCTACTCAAGAGGAAGGTTCAACAATTACCATGGCAACTACAACAATTACAACCATTCAAACTATCAAGGAGGCAATAGGGGAAGAAGAGACTTCAATAACTACATAGAAGACTCAAATTAAGAGGACTCGTTGCTAATCATGAATATGGCCATGCCACAAGGTAAATCTGATGAGCATGTTTTCTACATAGATTCAGGTTGTTCAAATCATGTGGTAGGAAATGTGGCCCTCCTATCAGATTTAGAAAATCCAAGGAACAAGCATGAGGTAAAAATAGGAGATGATACAAGGCACCTTGTGGAGAAACTAGGAAATGTCAAAGCACCTGATGGAAACATCAACTTACTCACTAAGGTACTCTATGTCCCCACCATTACAAAGAATTTGATAAGTGTTGGGAGAAAGGGTTGCAAGTCAGGTTCACAAAAGCAGGAGCATTTGATGAAGATCCAAGTCAAGGATTCAGAAGAATTGCAAAAGGTGAAAAGACAGGTAAATTGTTCACATTTGAATAGAAACATTGCTCTCTTTAATTATGGTAGTCAGACGCTCATAGAATTGGAAGTATGGCACAAAAGGTTAGCACATAATGGTGAAAGATCATTACAACAAATTTGCAGGGACCAAAGTGTACTTGGACTCCCTAACTTGTCAAAACAACACATGATTTATAAGTGTAGTGCATGTCAATTTGGAAAGTCTCACAGGTTACCATTCATGAAGAAAGGATATACGCATGGAGATCTCTTGGAGTTGGTTCATACAGATGTATTGGGACCTAGCAAGGATGCTTCAATATCTAGATCAAGGTATTATGTCTCCTTCATTGATGATTGCAGTAGGTGGAGTATAGTATACTTTATGAAACACAAGGATGAAGTCTTTTCATGCTTCAGAAGATATTTGGCTCTTGTGGAGAATCAAACAGGTAAAACACTAAAACGGTTAAGGTCAGATGGAGGGGGAGAATACTTCTCCCATGAATTTGACTCCTTTCTTCAAGAAAGAGGAATCAAAAGAGAGATCACTACAAGGTACACTCTAAGCAAAATGGAGTGGCAAAAACAAGGAATAGGACAATTGTTGAAGCTACAAGGTCTATGCTAAATGAAAATTACTTACCTAATTACTTATGGGTTGAGGCAGTATCCACAGCCACTTATTTGATTAACAAGTTACCTTCAAAATCACTTGATGGCATGACACCATATGAGACTTGGAATGGAAGAAGACCAAGCTTGGATCATTGTAAGATTTTTGGATGTGTTGCTTTTGCTCATGTTCCTTCGCAGGTTAGAGGCAAGATGGATCCCAAAGCAAAAAGGTGTGTCTTCATTGGATATGACAACAATCAAAAGGGCTACAGATTATACAACCCAACAACCAAAGGATGCTTGGTGAGTAGAGATGTAGTATGAAGATTCATGTAGAAAGGTCAACGTACTTATGATCTTGAAGAAGATTTTCCAAAAGTTGTTCAGGATAGTTCTTCTAAAGTTGAAGAGAAGGATACCTCAGAAGATGATGAAGCAACTCAGTATGAAAAAATCAAAATGTGGAAGTCTAAAGGTAAAGAAAAAATATAGGAACTTGGACAAGAGGCACATTCATCACAACATGGCCTAAGATCCATGAGGGAGAAAAGAAAGCCAAAAAGGTATGGGTATGATACTTCTCTAGTCACTAAACATTCAATCCATCTAGCACACGACATAAATCAAGAGGAACCTTCAACATTTGAGGAAGCAAAGAAGAAATCAGAATGAAGGCATGCAATGGGAGAAGAAATTGAAGCTCTTGAGGAGAATAACACGTGGGAGTTGGTTCCCAAGTCCCCATCAATGAAAGTGATAGGCTCAAGGTGGATCTACAATTGAAGAACAACTCAGATGGCTCCATTAACAAGTATAAGGCACCGCTTGTGGCAAAGGCTTTGCACAAACTTAGGGAATTGATTATGAGGAGACCTTCTCTCCTCTCGCAAAGATGCCTACTATAAGGGTTTTGCTTAGTATTGCCTCTTCCAAGAATTGGAAGACACTTCAACTGGATGTAAAAAATGCATTTCTTAATGGATGGATAACAGAAGAGGTATATATAGCACAACCACCTGGTTTTGAGTATCACATATATCCTAATTATGTGTGCAAACTTAATAAAGCTTTATATGGACACAAAAAATCCCCAATGGCTTGGAATCACAGGTTTGTGTCATTCTTGCAGGACAAAGGATTTCAACTTAGCAAGGCAGATCCATCACTATTCATAAAAAGGAGTAATTCTGAAATATCTATTTGTGTGTAGGTAGATTATAGTATACTTACAGGAAATGATACAGATGGCATGAAGAGAATGAAATAATAGATGAGAAAAGAGTTCACGATATGTGATTTGGGTTCATGTAACTACTTCCTAGGATTGGAAGTTGTCTACAAAGATCATGGTTTGTTTCTTACTCAAAGAAAGTACATTAAAGACATGTTGGCAAAATTCAAGATGCAAGATTGTAGGATTGCAGGTACTTGAATGGAGGCTAATCATAAATTGAGCTCACATGAAGGTGAACTCATAGAAGATGTGACAGGTTATCGAAGCCTTGTGGGTAGTTTGAACTATGCCACATTGAGAAGGGTTGATATATGTTATAGTGTGAGTGTGCTAAGTCAATTTATGCACACACCCAAGAAACCTCACATGGAGGTTGCCAATAGGATACTCAGATATCTCAAAGGGACCATGAATGAGGGGTTATATTACCTTTATGTATCTTATTTAAGCTTGAAATTGTTCTCTGATGCAGATTGGGTTGGCTCCAAGTAAGACAGAAGGAGCACCTCAGGTTATCCTACCTTTTCAGGTTCAGAATTTGTTTCATGGTCATCCAAGAAGTAACCCACAGTTGCCCTCTCTTCTATTGGAGCTGAATATAGAGGTCTTGCCATAGCTACTCAAGAAGCTATGTGGATGAAGACAGTATTCATAGATCTTGGATTGGAATTCGACACTCCAACTATTTTTGGTGACAATAGGAGCTCTATTCACTTAGCTGCTAATCCAATTTTTCATGCAAGGACTAAACATATTGAAGTTCATTATCACTATGTAAGAGAGAAGATTGTGAGCAAGTAGATTCAAATATCATATGTGTCCACTCATCAACAATGTGCAGATATTCTAACCAAAGCATTGGATGGTACAAAGCTTTGCAAATTCAAGGCTATGATAGGTTTGCAGGTCATCTTGGAGGATTGAAGACCTCAAGCATACTTGGCTTGAGGGGGAGCTGTTGGCGCAAGTCTATGACAAGCCTACGTATTGGCTTGAGTCCCACAAAGTCATAGAAGAAGCTTTAAAATGAAGACAATGTAATATTCACTTGTGAATTACCTCTTGTAACTTTTTGAAGTTTTACTTGATGTAAAAGTGAAAGAATCTTAAGTGGTTGAGTCCACTTGATCAAAAGAGGAAACAACAGCCACAAATTCATGATTGATGGTAGTTGGAGAATAAAATCAATCACTAATAGATTGAAGAGTGATTGAGGGAAGTTAGGCTCCCAAGATCAACTACAAATACATGGTTGTTTTATTCGTGGTTAAGAGAAGACCTCCAAGAGCTTAGCTTTATGCAATATCAAGGTGTGGTTTCAAGGCACACATATTTGTGAGTATGTCCATTGTATTGTACAATCAATATACTTTCATTTTCATGATCATTTGAGTTCATATCTTCATGCTCTTGTGAAGTGTATTGTTCACTACTATATCTCTTAATTTTCTTAGTCAGATTGGAGAGATGATTTCTCTAAGCTTGGTGAATTATTTTCAGCATATTAACTTGGTAAAGTTAGATCTCTAAGCGTACTGTATGCTCACCAATTTTCATTACAATTGCATGTTTCAGTCTTCAGCTATGATCATTTGAAGTCAACTATGTCACTTGGTTTTCTTCTTCTTTGGCAGCACTCTCTCAAAACAGTCATTTTGTCAAAGTTGTTTCGTAGTGTGAACTTCACCATTTTTTTTTTATTTAAAGCTTTTTAGATTCAGCATACTACCTATTATATGCCTACAATTTTTCATAATCATTAGATTCTTAAAGATTGAGATATTTGCATTTTAGTGCTCACGGGTCTGAGTACTCTTGCAGCCCAGGAAAATCGGGGTCATCCTACGACTTGCTAAGTTTGTTTCTCTTTCTCTAGTTCATCTTTTTTTATCAAATCACTCATGATTGTTAGCATACTAAGTGTATAAGAGTTCTCCAAAAGGAATTAAGTTAATTGCTGTTGTGGCCAGAGAATTGATCAAAACTTTGGGCACGCAAGTTTTTGATTGCTACTGTGGACAGAGAATTATTCAAAACATAAATAGCACGTTTTTGGCACTTGAATCTACTCCAACTTATCTGTTTTGATTCAAATTATTGAGAGTGATCTTCCAAGTTACATAGGGTGTCTAATACAGCCTTTGAAAAGCTAAAAGGGCCCACCACATGTCTCTGGACTCCATTTGGCTGGTGTAGTGCAAAGTTTTTCGTAGCACCACTTCATCTTCAGAGTGGTATCAGAGCAAGGTTGGACAACATGGAAGATGGATTTCCTTCACAATTGATAAATTGGATAGAGGTAACTACTCAGCTTGGTCATTAAGGATGTAAGCTTATCTTCAAGGAAGGAATTTATATGGTTATATAGCTGGAGATGAAGTTTAACCAAGTTTCAGGAACAACAGTCAACCAAGACAAGAAGAGCAAGAAAGATTGAGCACATGGTGCTCCAAGGATGCACTTGCAAGTCTCAACTCCTCAACTCTATCTCAAATTTTTTGTTGCCTCACATTACAAGTTGTAAAACATATTAGGAAGTGTGGAATGCACTTCAAGCCTTCTTCTCTTCAAGTACAAAGGCCAGGAAGCATCAACTATGGCTAGACTTCACAACTCTCAAGAAAGCTCCCAAACAAAATGGGACTGATTTTGTCATAAAGCTCAAGGACATAGCAGATCAGTTGGGAAGCATTGGAGAGGTAATAGATGAAGAGAAAATTTTAAGGTAGTTCATCAATGGATTTAAGGCAGATGATAAGTGGGAAGCATTCACCACAGCTATGGATCTATACATGGATATGCATGTACCAGATTTCAACACACTCATAGGACAACTACTTACTCAAGAGGCAAAGCTTATCAAGAATGGAGAAAGCTCCAAAGGTAATCAATCTTCAGTTTTGTATAGTGATAAAAGCAAGTCCAAAGAAAACAAAGGAAGAGGAAAGAAAGTGGATGATGAAGCAGGTACACATCAAGCTAACTATGCAGGTAGAGGAAGACATGGTAGAAGTAGAGGCAAATAAACATTGCTCTCTTTAATTATGGTAGTCAGACGCTCATAGAATTGGAAGTATGACACAAAAGTTTAGCACATATTGGTGAAAGATCATTACAAAAAATTTGCAGGGACCAAAGTGTACTTGGACTCCCGAACTTGTCAAGAAACCACATGATTTATAAGTGTAGGCATGTCAATTTGGAAAGTCTCACAGGTTACCATTCATGAAGAAAGGATATACGCATGGAGATCTAGGACAATTGTTGAAGCTACAAGGTCTATGCTAAATGAAAAGTACTTACCTAATTCCTTATTGGCTGAGGCTGTATCCACAACCACTTATTTGATTAACAGGTTACCTTCAAAATCACTTGATGGCATGACACCATATGAGGCTTGGAATGGAAGAAGACCAAGCTTGGATCATTGTAAGATTTTTGGATGTGTTGCTTTTTCTCATGTTCCTTCGCAGGTTAGAGGCAAGATGGATCCCAAAGCAAAAAGGTGTGTCTTCATTGGATATGACAACAATCAAAAGGGCTACAGATTATACAACCCAACAACCAAAGGATTCTTGGTGAGTAGAGATGTAGTATTTGATGAGAATAGTTCTTGGTATGAAGATTCATGCAGAAACGTCAACATACCTTATGATCTTGAAGAAGATTTTCCAAAACTTGTTAAGGATAGTTCTTCTAAAGTTGAAGATCAGGATACCTCAGAAGATGATGAAGCAACTCGGTATGAAAAAATAAAAATGTGGAAGTCTAAAGGTAAAGCAAAAATATAGGAAATTGGACAAGAGGCAGAATCATCACATCATGGCCTACGAAGGTCCATGAGGGAGAAAAGAAAGCCAAAAAGGTATGGTTTTGATACTTCTCTAGTCATTAAACATTCAATCTATCTAGCACAGGACATAAATCAAGAGGAACGTTCAACATTTGAGGAATCAAAGAAGAAATCAGAATGGAGGCATGCAATGGAAGAAGAAATTGAAGCTCTTGAGGAGAATAACACTTGGGAGTTGGTTCTCAAGTCTCCATCAATGAAAGTGATATGAGGAGACCTTCTCTCCTGTGGCAAAGATGCATACTTTTAGGGTTTGGCTTAGTATTGCCTCTTCCAAGAAGTGGAAGACACTTCAATTGGATGTAAAAAATGCATTTCTTAATGGATGGATATCTTTCTACCACTCCATTTTGCTCAAGAGTGTACCTTGTAGTGATCTCTCTTTTGATTCGTCTTTCTTGAAGAAAGGAGTCAAATTCATGGGAGAAGTATTCTCCCCCTCCATCTGACCTTAGCCTTTTTAGTGTTTTACCTCTTTGATTCTCCACAAGAGCCAAATATCTTTTGAAGCATGAAAGGATTTCATCTGTGTTTCATAAACTATAATATAGTCCACCTACTGCAATCATCAATGAAGGAGACATAATACCTTGATCCAGATATTGAAGCATCCTTGCTAGGTCCCCATACATCTGTATGAACCAACTCCAAGAGATCTTCATGCATATATCCTTTCTTCATGAATGGTAACGTGTGAGACTTTCCAAATTGACATGCACTACACTTATAAATCATGTGTTGTGTTGACAACTTAGGGAGTCCAAGTACACTTTGGTCCCTGCAAATTTGCTTTAATGATCTTTCACCAATATGTGCTAACCTTTTGTGTCATACTTCCAATTCTATGAGCGTTTGACTACCATAATTAAAGAGAGCAATGTTTCTAGTGTCTTGTAATTCAAATGTGAACAATCTACCTATCTTTTCACCTTTTGCAATTCTTCTAAATCCTTGACTTGGATCTTCATCAAATGCTCCTGCTTTTGTGAACCTGACTTGCAACCCCTTCTTTACTATCTGCCCAACACTTATCAAATTCTTTGTAATGATAGGGACATAGAGTAACTTAGTGAGTAAGTTGATGTTTCCATCAGGTGCTTTGACATTTCCTATTTTCTCCACAAGGTGTCTTGTATCATCTCCTCTTTGTACCTCATGCTTTTTCATCATATTTACCTTATGGAATGGCCATATTCATGATTAGCAATGAGTCCTCTTGATTGTTGAACCTTCCTCTTGAGTAGCCATAACTTCCTCTATTGTAGCCTCTGCCTCTTTGATTCCTGGAATTCCTAAAGCAATTTTCAGTTGTATGATTAGTTAATCCACAAATAGAGCATGAGTTAGAGTCTTGGGATCTCCTCCTACCTTGTCTTCCTCCTTTGCCTCTACCTCTACCATGTCTTCCTCTACCTGCATAGTTAGCTTGATCTGTACCTGCTTCATCATCCACTTTCTTTCCTCTTACTTTGTTTTTTTTGGACTTGATTTTATCAGTATACAAAGCTGAAGATTGATTACCTTCGCAGCTTTCTCCATTCTTGATAAGCTTGGCCACTTGAGTAAGTAGTTGTCCTATGAGTGTGTTGAAATCTGGTACATGCATATCCATGTATAGATCCATAGCTGTGGTGAATGCTTCCCACTTGTCATCTGCCTTCAAGCCATTGATGACCTGCCTTATAATTTGCTCTTCATCTATTACCTCTCCAATGCTTCCCAACTGATCTGCTATGTCCTTGAGCTTTATGACAAAATCAGTCACATTTTGTTTGGGAGCTTTCTTGAGAGTTGTGAAGTCTAGCCATAGTTGATGCTTCCTGGCCTTTGTACTTGAAGAGAAGAAGGCTTCAAGTTCATTCCATAATTCCTGACATGTTTTACAACTTCTAATGTGAGGCAACTAAAAATCTGAGATAGAGCTGAGGAGATAAGACCTTGCAAGTGCATCCTTAGAGCACCATGAGCTCAATCTTTCTTGCTCTTCTTGTGTTGGTTGACTTTTGTTCCCGGAACTTGGCATAACTTCATCTCCAACTATATAACCATATAAATTCCTTCCTTGAAGATAAGCTTCCATCGTTAATGACCATGCTGAGATGTTACCTCTATCCATTTTGTCAATTGATGAAGGAAATCCATCTGCCATGTTGTCCAACCTTGCTCTGATACCACTCTGAAGTGATGGATTTGTACTTGATGAAGATGAAGTGTTGTTGCAAAAAACTTTGCACTACACCAACCAAATGGACTCCAGAGAAATGTGGTGGGACCTTTTAGCTTTCCAAAGGATGTATTAGACACCCCATGTACCTTGCAAGATCACTCTCAAATAGTTGAATCAAAACAGATAAGTTGGAGTAGATTCAAGAGCCAAAAACTTGCTATTTATGTTCATACACATATCCAAAGTTTTGAACAATTCTCTGGCCACAGCAGCAATTAATTTAATTCCATTTGGGGAAATCTTATACACTTAGTAAGCTAACAATCATGCGTGATTTGATAAAAAAAGATGAACTACACAAAGAGAAACAAACTTAGCAA
>CM035437.1:30301865-30334365 GCA_020310875.1 Ceratopteris richardii | reverse complement strand
CACAAATAATTAGGGCAATTTTTCTCCTTCATCATGGATCTTGCAAACTCAACAAGTGTTCTATTTCTCCTTTCTGCTACACCATTTTGTTGAGGAGAGTACCTGCAAGTAACTTCCCTTTTTATACCTACATTCCACAAGTAATCACTCAACTCATTAGAGAAATACTCTCCCCCTCCATCTGACCTTAGTCTCTTCAACTTATGTCCTGTAATTCTTTCTGCATATGCATGATAGTGTTTGAATGTATTAAACACTTCTGACTTATCTTTGATCACATAGATAGTGATCCATCTAGTAGCATCATCAACATAAATCACATAATACCTTGACCCATTTATACTGAAATCCTTTGATGGTCCCCACACATCTGTGTGTACCAATTCAAGCTTCTCTGAGTACCTAAAACCATGCTTGGAGTAGGAAAGCTTATGAGCCTTACCTAATTGACATGCCTCACATCTGTATGTCATATGTTGACCTGCAGCATTAGGCAATCCAAGCACTGAACCATTGTTAATCATGTCTTTAATACCTCTTTCATTGAAATGTCCAAGCCTCTTGTGCCAAAGATCTAACTCAGAGATCTTATGTCCTCCATATGTGAACATAGCATGACCAATATTGCCTTGAATCTTCAATGTAAATAATCTTCCTTCTTTCTTCCCTGAAACAATCTGTTTATACCCTTGGCTAGGGTCTTCCACATATACTCCATCATTAGTGAACCTTACTTCATATCCCTTTTCAACAATTTGTCCTACACTTATCAAATTCTTAGGAATTGTAGGAACATACAAGACCTTACTCAATAAGGTACTACCATCCTTGGCCTTCACTGATCCAATTGACTTCACATTGTGCTTTGTGTTGTCACCTGTTTGAACAACATGATTAAAAACCTTATTCTCCAAATCAATCATCAAAGATATATTACCACTCAGGTGATTGCTACACCTTGAGTCAATGTAGAAGACTCTCTGATCTTCACTCTGGCTTTCACAAGTTGCATTCATTATCAATGTTGAATCCTCCTTTTGATCTGAAGCATAATTGTAGTAGGTGTTGTTGTATTGTTGACTTTGGAATCCTCTACCTGCATTTCTTCCAAAGTAACTCCTACCACCTCTGCCTCTGAAATTACCTCTTTGATTTCTGCCTCCTCTTCCTCTTGAATTATAGTTCTGATTATATCCACCATTACTCTGATTATTATGCCAACAATCATTAGGTAAGTGATTTGTCTTACCACAAATCCAGCAAGCTTTGCCTCCATCTTTATTGTTCCTGCCTCTTCCTCTACCTTTGCCACCTCCTCTTCCTCTTAGGAAGTTGGCTTGACTAGTTGTACCTTCATCTTCACCTGCTTGTTGCTTTCCTTTGCTATTCTTCTTCTTGTCCTTTGAGTACATTGCATGACCTGCACTCTTGTCACCATCTCCTTTAACATCCTGCTCAAATGTTAGCATATGACCTAGCAACTGATTTAAATCAGGAGTGAAATGATCAAGTGATAACTCTGTAGACAAAATGAATGGCTTCCATTTGTCATCACCTCTCAAACCTGTAAGAATTTGCCTTACCAATTTATCCTCCTCAATGTCTTCATCAACAGCTCCTAATGCATCTGCAATGTCTTTCATCCTTGTTACATAGTCTGAAATAGATTGAGAGGCCTTCTTCTTGAAGGTTGTAAATTCTGCCCATAAGGATGCCTTCCTTGACTTTGTAGTATTCTGGAAATGCTCCTCCAAAGCATTCCAAATATCAGTTGCACTTTCAAGACCTCGAATGTGAGGTAACAAGTAATCATTGACTGCCATATATATAATGCTCCTAGCTTGAGCATCTTTCTTCATCCAATTTTTCAAATCTGCTAACTCTTCCCTAGTTGGAACACTAGGATCTCTGAACTGTGGCTTCTCTTCTTCTCCTGTGATGTAGGCTATTAAATCTTTGCTCATAAGATGAGCTTCCATCCTCATTGACCATGCAGGATAGTTTTCCCTATCCAATTTCTCTATTTGTAGAGAATCTCCCATCTTGTGTCCACCTGTGTATTGAAATCTTCAAGCTTTATAAACAATATATGTACCTTTACTTCGAATTAGACTTCTTTTGTCCTTCTTGATGTCTTATGGTCTCCTCCTCAAGCTTTGCCTTCAAACTTTCACCTTTTAGTTCTTCAATTGTTGAATTTCTTGAATCTGCAGCAGTCGGGATCCTCCTTTCCTTGATTTGATGTCTCCTGCTCTGATACCACTAATGGAGAGTGTTAATCTCCAAAAGAACAACCTACTCTTGAATTTAGAACACCTCTATATCAAGAGTAAGTCAAAACTTTCACCAAATTAGAAGTCCAACCTCCAAATTATCAAAAGTTGAAAAATTCTGTGAAGAAGATAAAACACAGAAAGTCTGCTGCACAATTTCTTCTCATTGACCTATCAAACATGTAAAGTTTTCTATGAAATTTTGTATGGAGTGTTGCCTAGAAGTTGCGCACCTCCTCCAAGTTAAAGTTCTTCAAAAGGTTTAGTATAACTTGAGAAATCAACTTCACAAGTTACCTATGTCCAAATCTGCACTTCTGAGAAGTCGATTTGACACCCCTAACTTCTTAACTTTGGTTCTCACAATGTCGAACCCGTTTTACCAAATCCTTTTGGCTGTAGATAGCTTATCTCTCAACTTAGATTTTGAGCTATCATATGTGTAAAATTTTACACTGTGCACTGAGCACTACTCATTTCTTTGGACTCGAAATCTGCGCCTGTTTCAGAGAACTGTGAACACTCATCACATATGAATGTTCCTACACATAATTCTCCTAGCCTGTTTACAATTAGACTCTGAAATTCAGGTCAAAGACTCATTAACTATCAACTTAGATATCCTCAAAAAGATTTCACAAATGATCAAACACAGACGGAGCAAACACGAAAAGATCGGGCGCAATATTTCTTCAATTACTCAGAAAGTTATAGTTGAGTGATGAGAGGAAACTCAACTAACTTTTCACATGTCTCATGACATCTAACTTCACCTTTCTTGACTTCTATCTATTCTTTCATATGCTCTCATATCACGCCTCGACATTTTCAAGGTATTTATAGAGAAATTTGTACAAGTCTATGACTAATCAAAGATCTAAGTGAACTATAACTATACTAATGTACATATGTGTACATTCCTCATATCCTCTGAATGTATCTTTCTTCCAAGCTTCAATTGGTGATTGATCTGCACCAACATCTATCTGTCAGGCTGTCTGTCTGTTTGTTTGTTTGTCTCTCTCTCTCTCTCTCTCTCTCTCTCTCTCTCTCTCTCTCTCTCTCTCTCTCTCTCTCTCTCTCTCTCTCTCTCTCTTTATATATATATATATATATATATATATATATATATATATATATATATATATATATATATATATATATATATATATATATATATATATATATATATATATATATATATATATATATATATATATATGTATGTATGTGTGTGTGTGTACTTGAGTCAAGAAGACTCAAGGACTCGTGCCAATGAGATTGTACCTCAATTGCAACACAAGTGCATATAGTGGGAAATTAACACACATTTAAATGTCAATCCGATCGAACGACCTAACCAAGTGTATGGGGACATGTGCACACATGATGAAAAATGAAGTGGTTAAGCTTGCATGCATGAGAAAAGACTAATCCACCTCTCACATGCTCTAAAATGCTGAAAGTGTCTGCCGCGATACCTCTTACAGTAGTTTTTTGAAAATCAAGGATTTCTTCCAGCTCCGAACTCCGAAGATAACTATGCTTCAAGCTATGGCCAAAATGGTGAATGGCGGGAAGCACCTATACTCACGCCACAACTCCTACTAGTTCGCACACTCACTACAGTAGCTCAAAAACAATGGGGAGGGGTAGACAACAGTCCTACACACACATTCCAAGCATTACACACACATACAAGATCAAAAAGAGGATCAAAATCTGCAAGAAAGAGGCAAATTCGAAATTTTGGAGAGCTCCTTCTTCACCATGGCAAAAAGTACTTACAAAGAGTCACCAAGTGAATTATATACATGTGCCCTAAATTTGGTCCTTTCACACAAGAGACCGGCACTTTATTACTAGAAAAGTGAATTTCCTACTAATTTACAAGGGATATTTTACAACAAATTGGGATTATGCAACTAGAGGACTCCTCTAGTGCATTTACATGGCTTGAGGGAATTCCTGAAGACCTTGAAGAAGAAAAATTATGCCCATTATTTTGAAAATTTTGGGGCTCTTCTCTTATGCCCCTTTGCTCTACAACACTCTCCCCCTCTTTGTCTCTGGCGTCCCTTGACAGGCTTTTCTTTTCGTCTACCTGTCGACCGCACACATCTCTTGGTCAGTTCTGCCTCTTCATTAATCTTGCATTATGTTTTAGTGGTCCTGTATGATATTTGTCTTGACATCCTTTAGGCCTGATGCATTTGGTTTTCCTGTTAAATCGGGTTGCCATGCACGCCATTAGTAGACATATGAGGATGTAGCTCTTAAGCCTTGATCTGAACCTTCTGTTGCTCAAGAGGTTGAAGCACCCTCATGGCTATGGAACCGCCTGATATTTTTTTGCACTTCTTCATGGATACTTGTTGGCCCTGGTTCCTCTTTCCAGCTGCGTGCTTTCCTTGGTGTGTGTGCCCCTGCGGGGCTCTGTGCAGAGATGGGTGTTGCGCCCCTGCAGGGCTTCTTGTAGAAAGTGGTTCTTTTGATCTTTATTGAGCAGTTTTGGACTTTGATTTCCTTCTTCTTTTCTTTTTGCTTGATTGTCCCTCTACACGTCCCTCCTCCTGAACTCTGTCGTCCTCGACAGGCTTTTTGTGGCGATGTGTGTATGTTTGGATGGCCGTTTGCTCTCGTTGATTCAGCAGATTAGCGTGACAAATCATGAATTCTTTCCATTGCTGGGACTTGACTCCGTCTTCTGGGGCTTGTCGATGATCCGCAAAGAAACTCGTTTCATAAGCCACAAGACGTGCGTTCAGGTTTGAAGTCATTTTGACAAAAAAATTGGAATCGATTTCAAAGAAGCCGGTGAAAAATGCTTCCTCGAAAGTTTGCATATATGTCGACGGCAAAAACATGAGGTGAGAATAATATGCCATAAGAGTTAAGCGGCTGGGTATAGTAGATAGATCAAAAATGAGAGCTTCGGATCCTTGCGTAATGCTAATGAAATTCAAAAAAGTATATTTGGCATGCTGGAAAACTCTAATGACTGTTAGTAGCATACTGAATATTTTATTAGTCATTTTATAGCTAAATCCGGAACTGTAGCATATCTGGCAATCCAAAATTCCATTGTTTTTACCATATACTCCTCTGTTGGTAGGTAATTGTGTGGAGGGCTAAGTAACAATGGGTAGTTTAGCCACTGATTATTTATGTTGCCCTGGCGCTGTCCTTCCCAAAATTGCGTCCAGGAGCGTCTGCAGGGCACAGGACAAAAGGACGGGTTTACTTGAAGCACATACAATGATGCTTCCCACTGTACCCACAGTGTAGGATTCTTTTCCAAAATTTTCCTCCTCCAGATGGGATCCGCCTTCTCAAACTCCTCTTGAGTGTAATTGAAAGTATTTTTGTTGAACTGGAGGTTGCTATCGGGTTCTTTATTAGTGGCGGTTCTTATGTAATGCCGCGTTTGTTCCTTTAGAAGACCAAATGGTACATTGAAGGGCTTCAAAATTCATTCGAGTTGTTTGTTTTCTATGTGAGCTTCCTTCATGATCTGTATTATTTGGTCTTCAAAATCAGCAGTGAGCTAGGACACTAGTAGTGCCCTTTCTGGTCGTCTCAATTCTGCAATGTCCCGATTATCATGATCAATGTGGACCTCCTGAGCCTCCCTTATCGGTGAATGATATGAGGGGGGAGAGAGAGGACGTACCTCAGTCTCCACAGTAGCCTCCGCAGCTTGTAGAACTACTGGTGTCCCCTGCTTTGCTTTTTGCTCTAACTGCTCCTGAAGCTGTTTAAAGCATTCATCTCTCTCCTTGATTTCCTCAGTGGCCTTTGCAATTGAGTCTTTATGTTTGAGAAGTTCTTGTGCCACTATATCCATATGATCGGTGTCTTCTTTACATTGTAGTAGATAAAGATTCTCCGCTTTTTTCCATTTAGTTCTTAGGGCAGCTGTGTCCTCCATGTATCTTTTTTCCTAATCTACAATGACTTCTTGCTCCTGTCTAAGCTGATCTTCCATTTTAGTTATCTTTTCTTGCAATTCCTTGATATTCCATTATGAGTTGTTAGTAGCCGGTATTGGCTGATCACTGAGGAGAGCTGTCATGAGCTCCTTGTTGCGGTTCCTTAGGTTTTCCGCTTCCTCCATACAGACTTTGAGCTGAGATTCTAAGATTTTGCTCCTAGCATTCATTCTTGCCTTTTCAGTTTCACTAGCTTCATATTTTCTTTGGACTTCTTGCAATTGCGCTTTTAAACTTGCGTTCTCGGTTATCAACACACTACACTGCTATTTCGTTTCTTGGACCTCTTTTTCTGTGTTTTTGATGTGCTCTCTTTCTAAGGTCAATTCGGCCGAAAGATTCTTATTCGTTTCCTGAAGCTCATGTTTGTCGTTCATTGCTTGGTCGTAGTCTTCATCAGCTTCCAGCATGAGTTGTTGCGTATCTAGAGCGGTTCTAATCATGTCTTGTACCACAAGCTTGAGTGTAGCCATGTCTACATTCAACCAAGTTCTTGGTATGCTTGGAGCTTCACCTGTTCGCACATCTCTTCCCTGCTCCACCTGGATTGTTTCGTTGTGTGGTTGTCTAATTTGTAGCTGTACTTGGGGTTCTTCGTCTTCTTTATCCACTTCAATAGCTTTGGTGGCACTCCCTTGAAATGTGACATCCATGGAGGAGGGTTCTGCCGCGACTCTAATAGGCGTGAAAGGTTCTGCATCTTCATTTTTTTCTTTTTGAGTCTCCTTCTTTGGTATCTTGATACACGTCGTACGTGGTGGTGTGGCCTCCTTGATTTGAATGTTGGAAGTTTCATTAAGTTTTATAGTATTCGTACCTTCCGTTTCTGCATTCTCACTTGTGATACTTTGATCAACATTTGTGGCGTGGTCATCCGGCTTGAGGCCTTCTGGTTCTTCACCGTAGTCAACTGCATTTAACTCCGCCCATTGCCCATCATCCTTCGATTCGCTTTGAATATCGACATTTAATAATGAAGTGTCTGGTTCTTCTTGGGCCTCCGATGATGAACTAGAATTATCCAATCCTATTTCCCTATACCGATGTACTTTTGTGAGTTTTGTCTTTGCTTCCGATCCTTGTTGGGTCTGCTGATAGTGATGACCTTGTACAGGTAAGTTTACTTGTCCTTCTGTATATTGATGTGTCTCTTCCAGCGCTCTGGTCAATTCTTCCTCTATGATTGTTCTATGCCCTTCAGTGGTGGTTTTAGGGAGTACATGGATTCTTTTTGTTGTCGGTGCTTCTTCTTCAACTTGCTTGACTTCTCGGAGTCTCTTCGTGCCTCTCATTTTAGGTTGAGAACTGGTTTCTGCCACTTCCTCAATCTTTGCCCCTTTTTTCTTTTTTGGTACGGTGACGACTTTGACGTACTGAGCCAGAGCGGTCGAAGACGGCATTTCCTGCAAGTGTTCTCTTATGCCCAAAGCGTGGTAAATCAAGATGGTCAGGGCCGTAGTACCATTGAGGAACTTCTTATTATGCCATTGCTTTTTTGCCTCAAATAGTCTTTCTTGTACATAGGGAGTCAGATTAACTTGATTGCCGATTTGCTTTATAGCATGGGACAATAATTGAACAATGAGCTTTTGGGGAGCCGTGTATCGATTCATGTTTGGGAAGCAGAAGTGTTGGTGAATCAGTCTGACTTCCTCTTCGATATCTACTCTGTTAATGTCGACAAAAGTTCGTGTCTTTGCTCCACAACTCTCTTCTTTTATCAAAGTGACACCGTCCTTCTCCCATCCGAATGCTTCCTTAATTAAGTCGTGTGTAAATTGGATGACAACCCATTCTCCTCCTTTATCCATAACTCTGGCTTCTGGCACCAATGGATCATGCAGTGCTGGCTGTAGGGTGTTCATGACTTGCGTGCATCTTTGGAAGTCAGGTTTATATATGGGCAATTCAAAATACTTGTGAATTCCTGGTTTCTTCATTATGTCGATGGTGGAGGGTAGTTCATGTAATACTCTGAAGTCCTGGGACATAATCGGAAAGTGATGCTCTGTGTCCATGACCTTTATGTTCGCCAAGAAGAGATACTCACCTACTGGTTGCTCATCTCTAAACCAATGCCCCTTGGCTTTTGTGAGACTTTGGGGAGGGAATTCCTGCACCTCCTCCTGGATTGTAGCCTCCGAGTCTTCAGAAGCCATCTACACTTGTAATTAAAAGTGCATTAGCTTGAAAGGAAGTATAGCCAGTAGTGTAGTGCATTGCAGTGTGTTGTTGTCGCGCATCACTCCATTTCCCCATGATTCTATAGGTGAGATCTCTTACCACATTTTTTTATTTTTTATTTTTTTATCCTGAAAGAAAAAGCGTTAGTATAGCCGAAGCATTTATTTAAGTCCACAGTATGTTCATTCCTAAGAGAGTTGAAGCTACGACCTAATCTCACTTGGAGAAAGTGCACCACTAGTTTTGGAATGTACATCATGTGCCGAATGCTTGGCCTCGTATTGTGGCCCTGTTATGCATACTTGAGGTGCACCAGAAGCTTCATGAGTGCATTGGGGATCTTTGTTGCTTAGATTGTCCACTGCTTGCAGTTGCTTGGGTTTCCAAATCCATTTTGTGACCACTAAGAGAGGTCGTTTGGTTTCTTTGATTCTTTGGCCTTCATGTGTTCTCTTTGTTTCCCTAAGTGTTGAAAGAACTTGGAGAAGCTTGTCGAAGGTAGAAAAGTGCGTTTCGAAGCGATGAAGTTTGGTCAAGCCAACCGGCACAAGACCAGCCCTTGAGCTTTTGGAGACTCAAATAGACCTTATAGGCATGCTATAAGTGCAAAGAAACACACTATGTACCTTGGAGCATCAAGGAGAATGAGTCGATACAAAACAGATAGGTTCGCGGGTCGACTAGCTCAAAAAACTTACTATCTATGGAAGAGACAATGAACTTCAAATGCTCATAGCGACCAGCGTGATTACAATTAGAAAAAATCCTTTTATGGGAGTGATACACATAGGGTTGAGTGTATGGAATGCACAAAAGTATAAGGAATAAGCAAAATATGCTATAGGAATGAATGCGACATTCACCGGTGGTACTTCCTATTTTTCAGGAATACGCAGAGATTGACCCCGAGGCAGAAAAACTGAGATTTCTCAAAATCTGCTGAACCAAATGCTTTGAGAATTTACAGGCATAAACTAGACACTGATACCTTTCCAATGAGTCCTCTTGCACTCAATTTGGAGCTCTGAGGAGAGAGCAGCAGCCTCTGCAAGATTACTGTTGGCGAAGAAGATGATGCAGAAAATTGAAGGAGCAAGACAATGATGGTCACAAGTGTATGTATATTGCTTCCATGTAATGTACAAGTGATTTCAACTCCTTATATAGCCTCTAGGAGTGTTCCACGACTTTTACAACTTGAATTTGAATTCAAATGAAGGTGGGAATGGTTGTTGGAGGGAATCAATTCACTTCCCTACAATCTAGGAAAAGTGAAGATCTTGATTGATCTACTTTTAGGTGATTGATTGCTTGATTGAATGCAACTTCAACCACCAAAATTTCGTGGGATTTTGGCCCTATATTTGTACCTTTACATGTGTACAACTCAAGGCTTTAACAGCGGTAAATGAGCCATCAAAATATTCTCAAAAAATACAAAAAATGAGCATATGAAAAAGAACTCTCCAACGGATATTCTTTCGACGCAATAGCCTTTGATGTAGATCAAATCCACCTCAAGCATAGTGTAAGCTTGATGTTCCAACAAGTGTTCTATTAGTACAAACCGTTCTTTTCTGGTTTCTGGGACGAATCTGATGTGGTTGTGTCATTTGCTTTTTCTGATGTATTGCATCCGCCTGAGTGCTTATTGCTTGCTTCGCTTCCTGTGTGACCTTCTTGGGAATCCATATCTGTTGTCGTGCTCTCTGAGCTTCAATCAAAGACTTGGGGATCAAAACTTGCAAGAGTCCTGTTGGTGTGGACTTTGGTGTAGCTGACTTTTTGATTTCTGTGGGTGCTGACTTTTTTTTGTTTTGCACCTGATCTTTGCGTACCCACTTGTATTTGTCCTTTCCTTGATACACGTATCTGCTGGTTGTTTTCCAATATGGTGATCTTTTGTCTCGTTGATGATGTCCAGGAGAGTTGGTTTTCTTTGTGGCTGGCTTTGCCTCGACTGAATGGGATGATTTTGACTCTGTTGCGGACATCGTTGGACTTGAAGTTTCTGCCGCTTCTAGATTGGTTTTGGAGATATTTGCACCAGGATCATTCTTCAGTATTTTTTCTTGGAAGCTCTCCGAACACTCGACTATTTTTGGTTGAATTAAAGGCTTCTCTCCTAATAAACTGAAAATCTCCTTATGCCCTATTTTCGCCGAAATATAGCCTTGAGCTAGATTAAGGCACACCTCATTCTCAATGATCCAGTCTTGTCCTAGAATTAAGTTGTTGGAACTCAAGGTCAAGCACAAGCATGAAAGCACATCAGAAAGGTGGACACACACAAGAAGAAGGAGCAAGTAGGGAGCTCCATGAAGTACATGTCAACTCTTCAGAAGAATCCCCTACAAAACTAGTGATTTCCATCACTAAAACCATTGTAGATACCATTTTCTATTTTTGTAGCTCCATTTTGTGCAAGCCGAGGAGTCCTCGAGCTTGAGGAGCATTAGAAGTACCATCGTACCAATTTTCATAATTTTTAGACTTCGTTTGAGCCCTCAAATAAACCCTGGAACCTAATTTTTAACTAGGCCGGACACTGGGTCTGGACAGGGCCAAAACTAGTCAAAAACCTATAAAAAGAGCTTGAGAGCTCATTTTTGGGGGGAGCTTCTTGTAGATTTCAGTTTTGTAATAGATTTCTTTTGTAATCAAAGTCCTTCCATTGTTCCTCTCTTTGATCTTGCCTTGTGTGCGTGTGTGTGTGCGTGCATGTATGTGCTTGTCACTCACATTTGCTCACCACAATTGCTCACGATCTTCATATCGGTCCTCACGTCTCCACGGATTGACAAGTAAAGGAGGTGGTGCTTACGCTTGAGCTACACCAAATTTTGGCGCCGTTGCCGGGGAGAGAGCTTCGAGGACGAGCGTTGTGATGGTAAGATCGTAGATTTGCGACGTTGGAAGGTAAAAAAACTGTCATTTCAGTTCATTTTCTGTTTTTTCCTCTTCATCTTCATCATCATCATCATCTCCACCTTCTTCCATCTTCTTCTTCATAGAAATTTCTTGTTTTTTAGTGCATTTTCACCATCTTCATACCATTTTTCATGCATTATTGTGTGGGAAGGAGTTAGGAGAAGCAAGGGAGAGCAAGCGCTGTGTTTTTTTTCATGATTTTCTGCTCATACGGAGCTCGCCATAGCCGGCGCTCAGAAATTTGAATTTCCCGCCAAAAAACGCGATTTTGTGATGAAAATCGCGATTCTGTGAAAATTCAAAATTTTTTGAAAAATCACGATTTTCTGTTTTCCCGCCTAAAAGTTGGCTAAAAAAATCACGATTCTGTGGTCATTCTCAGAATCACGATTCTGTGATTGTGCTCAAAATCGCGATTCTCACAAATCACGATTTTCAGTCAAAAAACACGATTCTGAGAAAATACGATTTTCAGCGGGCTCAAAATCGCGATTCTCACAAATCACGATTTTCAGCAAAAAACACGATTTTCTCAGAATCACGATTCTGTGATTGTGCTCAAAATCGCGATTCTCACAAATCACGATTTTAAGCCAAAAAATACGATTCTGAGAAACACGATGTTGTGAAAACACGATTTTGTGAACCACGATTTTGAGAAAACACGATTCCCTACTCAAAATCGCGATTCTCAAAAAAATCACGATTTTCAGTAAAAAACACGATTTTGTGAAAAAAAGGCGATTCTGTGTAATCACGATTTTTTTGCTCAAAATCGCGATTTTCTAAAAACACGATTTTGTGCTCAACATCGCGATTTTCATGCCAAAAACACGATTCTGAGAAAATACGATTTTCAGCGGGCTCAAAATCGCGATTCTCACAAATCACGATTTTCAGCAAAAAACATGATTTTGTGAATCACGATTCTCTGAGTCAAAATCGCGATTTTCAAAAACACGATTTTGTGCTCAACATCGCGATTTTCATGTCAAAAAAACACGATCCTCTAAAACACGATTCTGTGCTCAAAATCACGATTTTCATGTCAAAAAACACGATTTCCAAAAACACGATTTTGTGCTCAACATCGCGATTTTCATATCAAAAAACACGATTTTCAGAAACACGATTTTGTGCTCAACATCGCGATTTTCTTGTCAAAAACACGATTTTGAGAAAATACGATTTTCAGTGGGCTCAAAATCGCGATTCTCACAAATCACGATTTTCAGCCAAAAATACGATTTTGTGAAAAAGGCGATTCTGTGAAAACACGAATTTTCGCTCAAAATCGCGATTTTCAAAAACACGATTTTGTGCTCAACATCGCGATTTTCATGCCAAAAACACGATTCTGAGAAAACACGATTTTGTGAAAAAACACGATTTTGTAAATCACGATTCTCTGAGTCAAAATCGCGATTTTCAAAAACACGATTTTGTGCTCAACATCGCGATTTTCATGCCAAAAACACGATTCTGAGAAAACACGATTTTGTGAAAAAAAACACGATTTTGTAAATCACGATTCTCTGAGTCAAAATCGCGATTTTCAAAAACACGATTTTGTGCTCAACATCGCGATTTTCATGCCAAAAACACGATTTTGAGAAAACACGATTTTGTGAAAAAAAACACGATTTTGTAAATCACGATTCTCTGAGTCAAAATCGCGATTTTCAAAAACACGATTTTGTGCCCAACATCGCGATTTTCAGAAACACGATTTTGTGCTCAACATCGCGATTTTCTGAGTTCACAAAATCGCGATTCTCTGAAAGTTCACAAAATCGCGATTTTCTCCAAAGGTCCTGTTTGCCTGTTTTGACCCCCAGGAGCCTGAATTGGCATAACTTTTTCATCCAAAGTCCATTTTTTGAGCTCTATAGCTCGTTGGAAAGCTCGTTTCAAATCCTACACGACCTCAACTGTTTTTTTCAAGAATAACGCGTTGATTTTGAGATAGAATAATTTGAAGTTGACCCTTAAGTGGGACTAGGAAACCAAGGGGGCTCCCAAGGATTTTTGAGCAATACCAAGGGGGAGAAAATTGTGTCATGGGAAAGAAAAAAACAAAAGATAGAAGAAAAGGGGCTAAGATGGAAAAAAAGGAGGGAGATAAACATGAAATACAGGAGATAATCTCACATAAAGGTGAAACATCTAGAGAAAAATTGCAAGGAGTCAAAGAAACGGGGGAAATATCTAGGGGGGTTGGATCCTTATTTGCAACAAGAGAATATGATAATACTTTTGTGGATATTAGGATAGGATATGACTATAGAAGGTTGAGTGCATATATCAATCCTCATTGTGAGTGGAATTTAATTCATATTGACATATTGACCATTATTTTTGAAAGCATTCAACCAGCAACTCATTCTTCTATCCTCATGGATGATGAACATTATGAATGCATGGGTCAAGTTGTGTTGCCTGTTATGGTGGATGATATGCAATTTTCAGAAACATTCTTTGTCATGGATTGTATAGATGAAGACTTGATCATTGGCACCCAAAAGTTCATTACACAAAATCATCAAGAATTTGAGGAGTCTTCTACACCTATTACCTGTGCTTCTACATATTTTTCAGTGGAAAATCCTAATGACTATCCGCCTTTTGATAATTGGGGGCAAAATCATCTTTTCAAAGAGTGTGCTTTTCATGAAAAAATTTTTCTTTCTACTCATGTTTTTGAATCTAATCCTTCTTTGAGTAAATCACAGGAAACCTTAGAGAATGGAGAAATGGAGGACTCAAAGTGTTTGGGGGATGTAGAAGGACCCTCTCTTCCTATAAATTTGGATTCCCCTCATGAAACCATAAGCAGGGATGATCTACACTCATATGATCAAGAAGGAGATGATCAACCAATGCTTTGTATCACTGATCTGGAAAATGATGTCGACTCCAGGGTGAATCATGACAATCCGTCACCCATTTGTACACCTAGGGATTCTATGTGTAATAAGGATAAATGTATTGATGAATCTCTAGATCAATCTCAAACCACACAACTCATTGATCCTTTGCATAAGCCTGATGTATGTATAGAAGATCAACCCTTGCTACATTTCCCATGTAAAGATGAGTTTTCTCAAAAAACTCAAATAGAAGGCCCAAAAGACCCTTACATCAAGAAACACAAATCACATTTTCTTGGTAATGTCAAGCAAATTTGGGTGGCCAAGAAATTACTTAGAGCCCAACCAAATCGCACTATGATATGGGTACCAAAGAAAGCCCTTGCACAAAATCAGCCCCCTCACACTAGACTTCAAAATCTATGGTCTAGGCCTACCATGACTTATCCTCAAGAAAGACCACTTCCAATCCAAGGATCACAAGCAATCAAGCCTAACCTCATAAAAAATCCAGGGGGGGACTTCAAGGCAACAATCTGCACAACAAAGACACCAAGGCGAGGTAAAGGACTGAATCAAGCTCAGAGCTCCAACAAAGATCAAAGGACCTCTTCTGCAAGGATATGGGTTTGGAAGATGAAAGTACCGGTAGCATCCACCAAAGTAAAGAGCCAACCACGATGGATCAAACCCTCACGAAATCATTCAAATATGAAGCGGCCAAAGGTGATCACTACCCAGTCACAGACCGTTCTCAAATGGATCCCTATAAGGAGGAATGATCAGTTGTCATCTCGAGATACAATGGATACCTCCAGAAAAGATGGCATCAACAACTGCAAGTGACATCAAGCCTCGACGAGGGATAACCATGTGCTCCTTGCACAACCCTGTCTTTTGCACCATTCAGGTCATGCATTTCCAAAGTATGCATTAATATAGGGCCACATTACACGGCCGTGCATAGACACACTTGAGAATCCCAAGCACAAGAGCACATTGACATATGTCAAATATTTCTATTGATACTAACTTTTGTGTTCTTGTTTTGTGATATTTTTTCAAAAAAAAAAAAAAAGAAAGAAAGAAAGAAAACAAAAAAGTGAGAGAAAAAAAGCGAGAGAGAGCTCGTTCCTAGGTTTGGCTTATGGAACATGAATGAGTCATGCTTATGTGGACCATCAACCAGGGCATTCATCGACAACGATAAACCAACCAATGGTCCATCATGATGAAAGATGTACAACACGAAGAGATCCGCATCGACTGACCTTTCCTTATGGTAAGAATCTCCTACTTGGGCCACATTATAACCATGATAGAGTAGGAAACCTTGTCATCAGCATACCCTTGAGCACTTAGCTCAAGACCCCAAATTTTTGCACCATACTTCTTCCAATGCATTTTCCAAGTAAGCATGCATAGGGCTACATTACAAGGCCGTGCACAAGGCACATACTTTTTTCAACCCATGCACTAACACACTTACCCATCATTCACTATGGGTTATGAGTACTTGGCATGACTACTCTGAACATCATCTTGAGAAGAGCTAGAGGACATCCTGGGGGCAACATCCATACCTAGGAAGCAATTCGAAGCTAGTACTTGCTCCACTCAATCTTGATAACCTCTTTTGAGCAACTCACAATCTTTGAAAGCTCACAACGATGCATTCATGCGGAATCCACGAAAGAAGCACATACCAAGGGACTACGACTTGCAAAGGCTTGCAGTGATAGATGAAGAACTGGACAACCAACGCTTCCAAATTTGGAAGATAGATGGCTCTTGTTCACACAGAATGGATACTACCTCTCAAAGCACTACATGGAACAACCACTACAACAAGGGTCTGTCATGGACGACAGACTCGAGAGGGAGGGGAGTGTTGGAACTCAAGGTCAAGCACAAGCATGAAAGCACATCAGAAAGGTGGACACACACAAGAAGAAGGAGCAAGTAGGGAGCTCCATGAAGTACATGTCAACTCTTCAGAAGAATCCCCTACAAAACTAGTGATTTCCATCACTAAAACCATTGTAAATACCATTTTCTATTTTTGTAGCTCCATTTTGTGCAAGCCGAGGAGTCCTCGAGCTTGAGGAGCATTAGAAGTACCATCGTACCAATTTTCATAATTTTTAGACTTCGTTTGAGCCCTCAAATAAACCCTGGAACCTAATTTTTAACTAGGCCGGACACTGGGTCTGGACAGGGCCAAAACTAGTCAAAAACCTATAAAAAGAGCTTGAGAGCTCATTTTTGGGGGGAGCTTCTTGTAGATTTCAGTTTTGTAATAGATTCCTTTTGTAATCAAAGTCCTTCCATTGTTCCTCTCTTTGATCTTGCCTTGTGTGCGTGTGTGTGTGCGTGCATGTATGTGCTTGTCACTCACATTTGCTCACCACAATTGCTCACGATCTTCATATCGGTCCTCACGTCTCCACGGATTGACAAGTAAAGGAGGTGGTGCTTACGCTTGAGCTACATAAGTCTTCCATTAATCCTCATCTTTGCACACTAAGACTCTTTGTTCCATAGAGGAATTTCCTAGGTGGAGGAGTACATTTGTTGTTCCAATGCAATCTAGAGTTTGTCCTCTAATTCCTATCAATCGGGCTTTTGTGGAATTCATACTCAGTTGAAGATCTTTTACGACCCTATTTCGTATGCAACTAAGTCCTGCTCCTGAGTCTATCAAAGCGTCTATCAACTTGTACTCTGTCTGGCCAATCCCGAGGTTTAGGTAAGGTTGTGTCTTGCACCCACCCGTTGTATCAGGATTATGGACTTGGTAATTAGCCATAGGGATAGGCTCCTCTCCGTGGAGATAGCGTTCATCTTGTTGCCTAATCCATTCTTTCCGTTTCCTAATGTGTTCCAATGCTTCTTGCCGAGCTTCCTCTCTAATTCGCTCCTCCTCCCTCTTCCTATTTTGGGCTCCTACTAGACGTTCTAGCATTTGATCAGTCAAAGGCTCAGTGAATCGTCTCACTCTACATCCGCTGATGTAGTGAGGAAGGATATCTCCATCTAGGGTGGCTAGATTAACTGCACCACCTGTCGAGATTCGATTTATGATCAAGGGTCCATATCCCCTTTTTTGTAACTTCTTGGCATGTTGTTTTAAAGTGTACACCAAGACTAAGTCTCCCTCTTTAAGTCCCTTGTCTTTTATATGTGCATCATAATATGCCTTTTGTCTCCTTTTAGCTGCATAGATCCCGGCTACTGCTTGTAACCTAGTTTCATGTAGCTTTTCGATTTGGTCCAGTTGTTGGGATAATTCATGTCCGTTCCACTCATACTGTTGGGCCACTTTCAATGTCGGCACTAAAAAATCAATTGGCAAGATTGCATTCTGCCCATACACCAAGTTGAATGGGGTAGTTCCAATAGCCGTTTTATATGCAACCCGGAAGGCCCAAATTGCGTGATGCAATTGTTTGTCCCAATCAGACCTTCCATTATTGACAATCTTTGTCAATACTATACACAGTACCTTGTTGGAACTTTCAGCTTGTCCATTGGCTTGGGGATGGTATGGTGCTGATTTTTTATGAATCACTAAAAACTCATTCATTAGCGACTCGATTACTTCATTGAGGAAGTGCATTCCCCGATCACTCACAATCTCGATTGGTAATCCAAAACGGGTGAAAATATGCTCAAAGAGAAACTTGGGGGTAGTTTGAGCATCATTCTTTCTAGTGGCTTTTGCTTCTATCCATTTGGTCAAGTAATCAGTGGCCACTATGATGTACTCCGCATGTGATCCTTTGGCCGGTGGATTGATAGGTCCTATGAAGTCAATACCCCATTTTGAGAATGCTCTTGCACAGACCATGGGTCTTAAAGGCATGTCATCTCTCTGAATTGGGTACTTCGTTCTCTGGCATGTCTCGCAGCTTCATACATACGTTTCAGCATCCATATGTAGAGTTGGCCACCACAAGCCTGCAAAGAGAATCATTTTGACAGTTCTCTCAGCTGAGAAATGACCTCCCGCAGCACCCGCATGTGCCATCTCTAATATGGGTAGATATTCTCCTTCGTGCACACATAATCGGAGTTGGTTGTCTTTCCCTCGCCTAAACAATTGCTTCCCCATGAGTATATAATCCTTGCTCATTTCTTCTAGGGCTCGTTTTTTTGCCAAAATAGCTCCTGCCTCATGTTCTTTTGTCTTTAAGAATTTAACCAGTGTCTTACTCCAATTGGGCGCTATGGTTGACAAAGGTATGGACATATGATCTTCTGGGATTGTCTCCTGACATTCTGCGCAATTACTTACATAGTCATGAACATTCTTGGGCATGTCAGACCAGTATACTCCTAATCTTCTGAGTTCTCGAATGGTTCCATGAGTCCCTTGGTGTGTTCTCCATTTGTTCACATGTGCTTGCTCGATTAGTTGTTTTTGTTCGTCCTCCTCGACACATCTTAGTAATACTCCATTGGGTTCCTTATAGTACACGCTTCCAGCAATAATGTGTAAATTCCTTGATTGGAGAATTTCCTTTTTGCTATTCTTGTTGATTGAGTGTTGTGGGCCATGGGTGAGTATAGGAATTAGTCTCTCTACCCACTTTGGACATACTTCTAGGTTAAATAAATAAGTATCTGGCAGATCATCGGGCACTCCATTTGGTGGCTCCCCGTGTGTTAACCTAGAAAGGTGGTCTGCTCTTACGTGGGTGTTTCCCTTCTTTACTACCACTTCGAAGTCTAACTCCGTTAGTAGTAAGAACCATCGTACTAACCTTCCCGTGTTACAAGGCTTGTTGACTAAGTACAGCAAAGCCTGATGGTCTATGAAGAACTTGAACTTGTTGGCTAAGAGGTAGTGTCTGAATTTCTTCACTGCGTATACCATTCCTAACCCTTCTCGTTCCGTAGTGGTATAATTTCGTTCCGCTTGGTTCAGTTGTCTACTAGCATAGGCAATTGGATGATCAAGCTTCCCTTCATCAGCTGGTTGAGCTAGGATACATCCAATGGCATAGTTAGAAGCATCAACATGAATATGAAAAGGCTTGTTCCAGTTTGGTGTTTTCAGAATTGGGGTTGTACTAAGCCTCTTTTTCAGCTCGTTGAATGCCTTCTCGCACTCTTCTGTCCAAGTAAATTGAGTCAAGAGACCATACAAGGGTTTTGCTATTATGGCATACATGTGAATAAACCTACGGTAATATCCACAATGTCCCATAAAGGCTTGCACTTCCTTTGCATTCTTAGGTCTTGGTAGGTCTAAGATGACTTTAATTTTGTCCTCATCTGTAGATATTCCATTTCTTGAGACTATGTGTCCTAAGATTTTCCCTTGTCTCACCATGAAGACACATTTCTCAGGGTTTAAACAGACTCTATACTGTCTACATTTATTGAATATCTTCCTCAACTCGGGGATGTGATCGCGTCTTTGATTGGAGTACGTGCAAAGGTCATCTACATATACTTCCATGTTATTTTTCAAAAATTCCTTGAAAACATGACACATCAATCGTTGGAAAGTAGCAGGTGCATTAGTGAGTCCAAAAGGCATCACTCGGAAGGCATAAACTCCCCATTCGGTTGCGAATGCGGTCTTATGTTGATCCTCAGTTGCAATAGCTACTTGATTGTATCCAGAGAATCCATCCAAGAAGCTATAGACCTCCTTTTCGGCTACCCTTTCCAATAGATGGTCTGTGATGGGTAAGGGGTAGCTATCACGTATGGTGGCTGCATTCACCTTTTTCAAGTTGATGCACACTCAGTTTTCCATTTTTCTTAGGCACCACTACTAATGGTGATACCCATTCGGTATGTTCTATCTCATATATGAATCCTGCCGCTAGTAGTTTGTCTATTTCTTCCTTAATTTTTGCTGCATAAACCTCATTATACGTATAAGGGCGTTGTTTGGATGGTTTTGTGTCTGCCGTCATTGGTATTCGATGGGAACAAATAGTGGGTTCTATGCCATTGAGATCCTTGTAGGTCCATGCGAATACGTCTCGGTATTCTCGGATAAGGTGTATGAGTTCCCCTTCCTCCTCTTCGGATACATCTTTTCCAATATATGTTCATCGCTCTTCTCCGTCTTCTACTGTTACAACAATTTTTTTTGTTTGTTCTTTGTTGTCGTACACTTCTCCGTCTCGTGCCTCTCGTCTAGGCATTTGAATGGCTACTTTTCTCTCTTCTACTTCGTATTTTTTAAAATGCTCAGGAACTTCAAAAAGATCTGGGTCCGGCTCTACCTTAATCATGTCTTCCCTCTGCTTGTGTATTGCTGGAGCAGCTTCAATTGCTAAGATTTTTGTTGGTTCCTGTTCCTTCTTGTTCTGAATAGTGTTTAGGTAGCTTTCTTCGGAGTCAAATTCGGGTTCCATTTCTATACTTTCATATTCCTCTTTCCATTCTTTTTCCAAGATTTCTCCTTCTTCTACTTCTTGAAGAACAACCATATAGAGATTTACATCATATCCTTCCTCATCTATGCATTCGTTCATCGTCAAAACTTCTTCATTTACGCACACATCTAAGGTGGCTAAAATTTCCATCCATCCATGCGGCTCGAAGGTCTCATCAGGAAAGATTTGAGGCATGTAATCTGGGTCTTCTACTGATCGATAGTTAGGATGTCCTATCGGCCACAGTTGTTTTTTACTCTCCTCTCTCTTGGCTTCTTTACACATCCATAACTGGGCATCCTCATGTATCCAAGATTGATCATTTAATCCAGCACTGTGAATGGATAGGTCATCTTCTTCCCTATGTACAGGGTTCCATTGTAGTGGAGGGACATCTCGATAGGCAAACGTGTGCAGATTTATCTTGGTAGTGTTTCCTTGATGTTGCAGGTATAACGAATCTCTTCCCCAATCTTGTACTACCCGCATTTGTCTCATAAAGGGTCGGCCTAATATCATTTCATAGTTGTTCGCTTTCTCGAACTTACAAATGGCTAATGTGTGTTCAAATTCTACTCCACAGGTGGTTAATTTGATTCGTTCCAATATTCCTAAGGGTCTTTCCACATGACCTTCTGCCAATTGGAGCTTCATACGTGTGGGTCGTAAGGCAGGTTTTCCCCATTTTTCCCAAATCTCCTTGGTGGCAATTCCTACCCCAGCTCCCGTGTCTAGGATAGCCTTGGTCATGTACCCATTGTGGGTTACAGGTAGACATGTATTACCTTCGTCTCCTTCACTAAATTCCCCCACTTTATCCACTGGGATTTGTATCGTTGATTTGCTTTCCTTTTCGTTTCCTTTTGTTTCTCCTTTCTCTGGTTGTGGTTCTAATTGGTTTGCTAACTGCCTCCATAATTGTGGTTTAAGTTGAAGTAACTCTTCCACTCTCAGTTTGCATTGCACTTTTGTTTTCTTTAGTTCTGTTAGATTGTGTGAACTCTAATCTGAGTTTCCTTTTCCCTTCCCATGTACTGTGGGTGCTCGTATTATTATAGAGTCCCTTTCGTATTCTCCCATGTAATTAGGCAATGTTGAAATGCTCAGGGTTTCCTCTCTACCTCTACCGATTCTTGATACCTCCTCATATACTTCCTCCAGGTTGGGATGGGGTTGACAATCTTCCACATCTATTTCATCAAAAGGAGGCGGACTGACTCCATTCTTCTTCCATTGCTCTTCTCGGATTCTATTCCATTCTTTGGGCCAATCTGCTTCTAGGTCTAGTATCATTGACACCGGTTCATCTTGTGCTTTTATTCGTTCACCTTGGTCATCTTCCTTCCTAGGTTCCTTATCCTTGAATTTGATGCATTCTTCGTATAGACCATGTGCAATCCTTGTCTCTGGTAAAATTGGGATAGTCTTTTCTAGGGTTGCTTGTGCTACCTCTATAAGTTTCCTGCATATCGCCAATCTCTCTTTTTCTATTTCCCCTTGAGGGTAGAGTTTTTCATGTTGCTCCATATTTGGGCCCATTTTAATTCTAGCCTGGTAAGCTTTCAACCACATGTCTAAGTCGTCTGGCTTTGGGTCAGCTAGAATTGATCCTGGCTTCTCTACCTCTTGAGTGCGTGGTGGCTCAGGGATCTCCTTCTGAGTTTTTTGTTCTTTATGCTCATTCAAGTCTTTGGTTTGTTTCTTACTGTCTTGACTATTATTTCTTGCCCATTTATCTTTGAGTTTTTCTCGTCTTTCCTTCCATTTTTGTACTTTTGTGTTCTGAGAATTTTCACGTGGATCCTCAGAATCCTCGACTACCTGAATTTTAGGGTTTACAGTTTTATTGCTCTCTCGTTTCTCTTCTGGCTGTTTTCCTTTTTGTTGTTTCGTTTGGGCTCTGGTAATGGCCTTTAGTGGCACAGCGTACTCCTTATCACTTCCAAATCCTTCTATGACCTCAATCACGTTGATTGGTGTAGTATCTTAGGTCTTTGTCGGATTCTTAGGGCAGTCTCTGAAATGATGTTCCTTTCCGCAATCACTACAATATCCTTCCCAAATCCTTGGTGGTGGAGGGTTGTAAGGTCGAGGGCATTCTCTAACGAAATGATCTCCTCCGCATCTATAGCATGGTCCTCTCTGCATAGGTGGTCTAATGGGTGGTCTCATGGTTGGTTGTGCTTTAGGAGCCGTATACAATAAGGTGGCTGTCTCTGCTCCATAAGTCTGATCTATAGCATGGTCCTCTCTGCATAGGTGGTCTAATGGGTGGTCTCATGGTTGGTTGTGCTTTAGGAGCCGTATACAATAAGGTGGCTGTCTCTGCTCCATAAGTCTGATCATAGCCTTCATATCCATAATAAGCCGCATCATATGCAGATTCATATTCTAACATGTTGCCTTCGTATGGGTGGTAATCTCCTGGTGACGGTTCATCTCTGGGGTTTGTTGATTCTACATTGGTCATTGTCGATGCTGGTACTATAGCTCTCTCTAAGTTCTCTTCCGGTTGAGTATACTTCACCGGTACTACTTGCTGAGGTTGTGACAGTTGGGGTCCTAGCACTGGTTGTGGTGGTGGATATGGCGCCTGTTCATATGGCCTTGATGCTCCTGCTAGAGTTGGATATGGGTTATATCTTGGTATCTCTCTGCCCGGCTCCCTAGGTGGGATATCCATATGGTCGATACTGTGGTTGTTGGAAAGGGCGCGCTTGCCTATTGAAAGGACAGTTCTCAGTAGCGTGGTTGGTGTATTTTTGTTCTATGTGGCAGTACAAAGAAGTCCCTTGTTGTTGCTGCCTGTTGTATGGATACATAGGTTGTTCTCCAGCTCCTCCTCGTACACACAAGTGTGAGGGGTGATCTCCTCCACATAAGTTACATCTCCGTAGCATAGGCACTCTTTGAGCTGGGTGTTGGTAAGCTCTTTGCCCCTGAACTCCTAGTTTCTTTGCTAATAGCTCCGCTAATTCTTCCATGTTACTCGAGTTGGATGTGATGGTGCTCCTTGAATCTTCTGATTTAGTGAGGTTGGGTGTACTTTTGAGATCCTCGGCTAGGTTATCCTCCAAATCAATGCACTCTTGAAGGCACTCACTCAAAGTTTGTAACCTCTTCACGTACACTAGCGTTCTTAAAGTTCCGTTTGTAAGTCCATCCAAAAAAAATGAAATCATTTTTTGTTGTGTGGGTCTCTCGGCCATTGGGCATCTATCCACATACTGATTGAATCTTCTGGCCGCGGTCTTCACAGTTTCATTAGAGTTTTGTTTAAATCTGTGGATTAATGACGCAGAATTGTATTTAATCCCTCTCTTTGTGAATTCCCCAATGAATTCTTGAAAGAATTGTTCCATGTTTCCAAATTGATTTGGATCTAAGGGTTGGAACCAAGTTAGAGCTGTCCCTGTGAGGGTGAGTCCAAAAGACTCATACTGCACAAAGAAGTCATCTACTTGTTTTGCCCTTAGAACTTGTTTAAATTCTGCAATGTGATCATAGGGTTCCCCCAATCCATCGTAGTGATTTCTTACACACTTTGCCACCTGGATAGGTCTCAGTCTTCTCATCGGTTCAGGCGGTCTAGGCATTACAGGGAAGACTGGGACAGCCGGTCTTATTGGAGGTATCCCAGGCTGTCCTCCTACCTGTGGTCGTGGTCTTATTGGTGGTCTGTACTAATTACCTACCCCTGCGTGGGTCTGATTGTGCATTTGCACTCCTGGAGTCACAAATTGTACATGAGTACGGTTGGGCACACTTCGTTGGCTGGTCTGTCCTGATGTGGTATGTTCCATGTCTTGTTGATTTCCAAAAGGATTTTGTGAGGTGGTAGCTTGATCTCTCTGGGGAAATACAGGTGCACCCATGTATCTCAGCCGAGCCCTATCTAAGACACTCACCGGCCAATATCTCCGTTGATCCTTGTCCATGTATGTGAGTCTAGTTTCGTCATCTGGGTCTTGTAGCTCATAAAATGTCATGGGGTTTTCTTCTCTTCCTGGAGCAGGTAAGTCTGTTTGAAGCAATAAGTCTGATCCATGAATCATATAGACCTCCAACAAGTAGTTGTCTTGAGGTATCAAATCTCCTCTCAAGACTCGTGATACTCGGGACCTGCCCCTATGTTGGTGCAATTCAAGCCTTCACAATTTGGCTTGGATTACTTCATGAAGATATCATTTGAAGGAAGGATCATAGGAACTTATGCTTATAAGTTCTTACCATTTTATCTCATGTAAAAGTCTAAATGACTTGGAATCTTATGGATACACCTACTTGATAGATTCGTGGAAAATTAGAACCTCTGATTGAGAGAATATCTCCCTACTTTTAGAGGAGTGATTGAAGGGAGCCAAGAATTCAAATTTGAATTCAAACTCTCACTCACTTAATATATAAGTTGTACTTGAAAAGTCGCGGTGTGTGTGTCACCATTCCCAAGGCTAATTTCATCTATCATTGAGTGTGTGAGCTCTACTCCATAGCCTACACCTCTGAGTACCATTTGGCAATGTTTATCATGTCAATGGGAATGTATATCAATGTGAATTAATACATATCTTTACATTCATCATCTATGTTATTCTCTGAGTGTACTACTTCAAGTCTGTCAACTTCAAAGAGGCATATCTCAGTGCCTACTGCACCAAATCAAATGATTTAAAGCTTGATAGATCCAGCTCAAAGTATTCTACAAGCATACAAAGTTTGAAGCAATTTCGTTCAGCCAATCTCGAGAAATCGCGGTCGAAGTGCTCACTGGTATTTGTCTGCACATTTCCTAAAAAGTCGGGAGTGTTCATAATTTTGCTAAAGTGATTTCTCCCTGTATAGTTCATCATCTTGAATGATTCCACTTGCAAATGGTAGCTTACTAAGCTAATAGAATACCTCTAGAAGGAATTTTTCCCATTGTAAATGTACTGGTCATACTGAGTGAAAAACTGAACAGGTATCAAGACCAAAAATAGAAAGTTTTTGAGCTTTGTGATTCACAAACTCATCTGTTTTGATCAAGTCATTTCTCAAACCTTTTCCAAAGTACATATAGCATATCTTGGTATCATTTGGAAGCTAAGGATGTTTACTAATCATATCTGGAGTCACTGAGGGCTGGTGCAAAGCAGGATTAGCAGCACCAACTCAATCTTCTGAAGGATCCATCCATCTTTCCCAACAGTGGTATCAGAGCAAACAAGGTAACATGGGAGATGGTTTTCCTTCATTCATTGACAAATTGGACAGGAACGATTATCAAGCTTGGTCTCTAAGGATGAAGACCTATCTACAAGGAAGAAGTCTATTTGGATTCATCTCAGGAGATGAGGAATTGCCCTCATTCAAAGCAAGGGGTCTACCCACTAAGGAAGAACAAGAAAGGCTTAATACATGGTGTGCAAAAGATGCATTGGCAAGGTCTTACCTTCTTAACTCTATATCTGATTTCCTTTTACCTCACATCAGGAATTGTAAGACATCCCAAGAAACTTGGGAAACCTTGTCATCATACTTTTCATCTAATACAAGGGCCAGGAAGAATCAATTGTGGATTGAATTCACAACCCTTAGGAAGAAACCAAAGCAATCAGTCTCAGAATTTGTGACCAAGATCAAGGATGTGGCAGACCAATTAGCAAGCATAGGAGAGGAGATTGAAGAGGAAAAAATAGTAAGGCAAGTAACCAATGGACTAAAGGCAGATGATAAGTGGGAAAGCTTCACCACTGCATTGGATCTCTACATGGACATGCATACCCCAGATCTCACAACTCTGATGGGCCAACTATTCACACATGAAGCAAAGTTCACAAAGGTTGGAGATACATCTAAAGGTAACACTCCTTTTGCCCTATATACTGATAAAAAGGTTAAAGACAAAGGTAAAGGTAAGAAGCAAGAAGATGAAGGGTCAACCTCCCAAGCCAACTATGTAGGGAGAGGTAGATCTTCAAGAGGCAGGGGCAGAGGAGGTAAGCAAGGTAGGGGGAGACCCTACAATTCATCACCATGCAATATTTGTGGATTGTCTAACCACACCACAGATGAGTGCTACAGAAACTACAAAAATCAGAGAGGAAGAGGCTACACAAGAGGTGGATACTCTCAAGGCAGAGGAAGGTTCAACCAACACCGAGGCTACAATGGCTACAACAATAATTACAACAACAACTACAACAACAACCATAATGGTAACTACCAAGGAGGATTCAGAAATAGGAAAGACTACAACAACTACACAGAGGAGCAAGATGACTCCCTATTGATCATGAATATGACTTCCAAGTCAGGTATCAATGATGATCATCTGTTTTATATTGATTCAGGGTGTTCTAATCATGTAGCTGGAAATGTGGCACTACTCTCTGATCTTGAGGAACCCAAGGGCAAACATCAAGTACAGACAGGTGATGATACTAAGCATTTTGTAGTAAATATTGGAAATGTAAAAACTTGTGATGGTAACCAGAACCTATTGAGCAGGGTACTTTATGTACCAACCATTACCAAAAACTTAATGAGTGTTGGTCAGATTGTGGAGAAAGGTTTGTAGGTCAGGTTCAATCAACATGGAGCATATGTGGAGGACCCAAGACATGGATTCAAAAGGATAGCCAAGGGAGACAAATCAGGTAGATTATTTACTTTTGAGCTAGAAGACACAAAAAACATTGCTTTATACAATTACAAGGATCAAACACTTTCAGAATTAGAAATATGGCACAAGAGATTAGGTCACATAGGTGAAAGGACCTTAAAGCAAATGTGCAGGGATCAATGTGTGCTTGGGATACCTAATGTATCCAAGCAACACATGATTTACAAATGTGGTGCTTGTCAGTTTGGTAAGTCTCACAGATTTCCCTACTCAAGGAAAGGTTTTATGCATGAAGACTACCTAGACTTGGTGCACACAGATGTTTGGGGACCTAGCAAGGATCCCTCCATTTCAGGATCAAGGTACTATGTGTCTTTCATTGATGATTATAGCAGATGGACTGTCTTATACTTTATGAAGCACAAGGATGAAGTGTTTAATTGTTTCAAAAGATATCTTGCACTAGTTGAAAATCAAACAGGAAGGAACTTGAAGAAGCTAAGGTCAGATGGAGGAGGAGAATACTTCTCCAATGAGTTTGAAGATTTCTTGCAGGAAAGAGGCATCAAAAGGGAGATAACCACAAGGTACTCACCTGAACAAAATGGGGTAGCTGAAAGAAGGAATAGGCTTATTGTTGAAACAGCTAGGTCTATGCTTAATGAAAAGAAATTGCCAAATTATCTTTGGGCAAAGAGTGTATCTACTACCACCTATCTCATAAACAGGTTGCCATCAAAGTCACTTGATGGAATGACACCTTATGAAGCTTGGCATGGTAAGAGACCATCATTGGATCATTGCAAAATCTTTGGTTGTGTCATATGTGCATATTCCCTCACAGGTAAGGGGAAAGCTAGACCCTAAAGCAGAAAAATGTATTTTTATTGGTTATGACTTGAATCAAAAAGGGTACAGATTCTACAACCCAACCAATAAAGGGTTCAAGGTAAGCAGAGATGTCATCTTTGATGAGAATGACTCATGGTATGAGAATGAATGCAGGAAGGTTAGTCTACCTTATGATTTGGAAGAGGAGTTTCCAAAACTCTCAAAGGAAGAACCAATCCAGAAGGAAGACTCAAGTTCAGAAGATGATGACACAATCAATCTTGAAGAATTCAAGGCATGGAAGTCCAAAGGAAAGATGAAGATGAAGAAGCTTGAGGACATACCAGAATCTTCAACTCAAGCAATAAGGAGATCTCAGAGAGAAAGTAAGAAGCCTATCAGATATGGGTATGATACATCTCTTGTAACTAAGCATTCAATTTATCTTGCAAAGGACTTGTTAAGTGAAGAACCAGGTTCATATGAAGAGGCAATCACCAAACCAGAATGGAAAGGAGCTATGGATGAAGAAATAGAAGCACTCAAGGAGAGTGACACATGGGACTTGGAACCAAAGAAGGAATCTATGAAGGTGATAGGATCCAGATGGATCTACAAACTAAAGAGGAACTCTGATGGTACAATCAATAGGTACAAAGCTAGGTTGGTAGCCAAGGGTTTTGCACAAACCCAAGGCATTGATTATGAGGAGACATTTTCACCTGTGGCTAAGATCCCAACAATCAGAGTATTGGTGAGTGTAGCTGCATCCAAAAATTGGAACATGTACCAATTAGATGTCAAGAATGCTTTCTTGAATGGATGGATATCTGAAGAAGTCTACATGTCACAACCACCTGGCTATGAAGATCCCAAGAAGGTAAATTATGTTTGTAAATTGAAGAAGGCTCTATATGGATTGAAGCAGGCACCTAGAGCATGGAACTACAGGTTGAAAACATACCTTCAAGACCAAGGGTTTACTATGAGCAAGGCAGACACTTCATTATTTATCAAAAGGAGCAATTCAGAGGTAATCTATCTCTGTGTTTATGTTGATGACATCATCATTACAGGAAATGATGTCCAAGGAATCAGAAGCATCAAGAATCAGATGATGAAGGAGTTCAAGATCAATGATCTTGGATTATTGAAATACTTTCTAGGACTTGAATTGGTTTATACTAATTCAGGTATATATATCACTCAGAAGAAGTATATGCAGGACACGTTAAAGAAGTTTGGCTTGCAGGATGCAAAAGTCTCAAGTACTCCAATGGAGGTCAACCTAAAGCTAAGTGCTCATGAAGGGGATGAAGTCCAAGACATTACAGGTTATCAAAGTATGGTAGGTAGTTTGAATTATGCTACCTTGACAAGAATTGACATAGCATATGGAGTTAGTGTGCTAAGTCAATTCATGCACAAACCAAGGGTACCTCACCTTGAGGTTGCAAAGAAGATCTTGAAGTATCTAAAGGGAACTCAGAACCATGGTTTGTACTTTCCTTATACATCAGATATTGATATTAAAGTATATTCAGATGTAGATTGGGCAGGATGCAAGGATGATAGGAGAAGCACATCAGGATACTTATCTTTTGCAGGTGATAAACCTATTTCTTGGTCAGCCAAGAAACAACCAACAGTGGCATTGTCATCCACTGAAGCAGAATATAGAGGGCTAGCTAATGCCACTCAAGAAGCTATTTGGTTAAAGCTTTTGTATACAGAGTTAGGCCTATACACTAGGCCTCCAATTATTTTTGGAGACAACACAAGTTCTCTTCACCTTGCAGCTAATCCAATATATCATGCTAGAACAAAACACATAGAGGTTCATTACCACTATGTGAGAGAGAAGTTGCTAAGCAAAGACATTCAGTTGACTTATGTGTCTACTAATATGCAATGTGCAAATTTACTCACTAAAGCTTTGGATGGAAACAAATTATGCAGATTCAAATACATGATCGGATTGTAGGATGTGATTGAAGATTGAAGATAAAGACTTAAGCCAAAGTGTGTGGCTTGAGGGGGAGCTGTTGGTGCAATTCAAGCCTTCACAATTTGGCTTGGATTACTTCATGAAGATATCATTTGAAGGAAGGATCATAGGAACTTATGCTTATAAGTTCTTACCATTTTATCTCATGTAAAAGTCTAAATGACTTGGAATCTTATGGATACACCTACTTGATAAATTCGTGGAAAATTAGAACCTGTGACTGAGAGAATATCTCCCTACTTTTAGAGGAGTGATTGAAGGGAGCCAAGAATTCAAATTTGAATTCAAACTCTCACTCACTGAATATATAAGTTGTACTTGAAAAGTCGCGGTGTGTGTGTCACCATTCCCAAGGCTAATTTCATCTATCATTGAGTGTGTGAGCTCTACTCCATAGCCTACACCTCTGAGTACCATTTGGCAATGTTTATCATGTCAATGGGAATGTATATCAATGTGAATTAATACATATCTTTACATTCATCATCTCTGTTATTCTCTGAGTGTACTACTTCAAGTCTGTCAACTTCAAAGAGGCATATCTCCGTGCCTACTGCACCAAATCAAGTGATTTAAAGCTTGGTAGATCCAGCTCAAAGTATTCTACAAGCATACAAAGTTTGAAGCAATTTCGTTCAGCCAATCTTGAGAAATCGCGGTCGAAGTGCTCACTGGTATTTGTCTGCACATTTCCTAAAAAGTCGGGAGTGTTCATAATTTTGCTAAAGTGATTTCTCCATGTATAGTTCATCATCTTGAATGATTCCACTTGCAAATGGTAGCTTACTAAGCTCATGGAATACCTCTAGAAGTAATTTTGCCAATTGTAAATGTACTGGTCATACTGAGTGAAAAACTGAACAGGTATCAAGACCAAAAATAGAAAGTTTTTGAGCTTTGTGATTCACAAACTCATCTGTTTTGATCAAGTCATTTCTCAAACCTTTTCCAAAGTACATATAGCATATCTTGGTATCATTTGGAAGCTAAGGATGTCTACTAATCATATCTGGAGTCACTGAGGGCTGGTGCAAAGCAGGATTAGCAGCACCAACTCAATCTTCTGAAGGATCCATCCATCTTTCCCAACACCCTAGGGGTAGTCACTAACTCTTCAGGGTGTGTTCTTTCGGAGTTGTCTGGTTCCACCAACTCTTCCCTTTCATTGATCATCTCAGGAAGTTTAGTCACAATGTAGATGTGACCAATTTTGTCTACATATGCACCTCCCTCGTACTTGACAGCAGGTCGGGGTATGATCGTGGCATTCATGGAAGTTACCATCCTAGCCACCGATCTATTTAAGCCATCCAGGTAGATAGGGATCTCCTGGACATTGGTAGACACGTACTGTAAGGAAGTACGGTTATCTCCCTCAACCGTAGACATAAAATTTCTATTTGGTGTTGGACCCTGCATGTCCTCCAAAGCCATGGGTATTTCCTCCTCGGAATCACTAGAGGTCTCTGAGTACGCGGAGCGGTGACTGACCTGGGCAGCACTTCCCACTGAGGATACAACACTTCTTCGGCTGCTTAGCACTCTCCCTGACCTCAAGTTCATTCACCCTCCTAAGTCTCTCTATAAGTCTCAGAGATTCTCCTTGAGTAGCTCTTCCAATGCCTCTAGTCACCTGACAAAATGCTACTGCCAATCTGCACTATACCACTTCCAGGCGATACTGTCTTGGCCACGATACGATACTTGTAGTCAACACGATACGATACTGTCTGTAGCAGGCGATACGATACTGGACAATGGCTACGATACGATACCAACAACCCTCCCGATACGATACTAATTTGGTATAGTGATACGATTCCTAATGACGCGACGATACGATACCAGAACAAGTGGCGATACGATACCACCTGCTTGTACGATACGATACCAGGAACGGTATCGCGATACTTCACTAGGGAATGGGGCAATACGATACTACTGTTGATCACGATACGATACTTGATTAATACCCGATACGATACCAACCTCCTCACACGATATGATATCACCTGAGAAGGCCGATACGATGCCAACTTGGTGTCGCTATATGGCTCCAGACAATGAGACGATACGATACTTGGTATGGTATCGCGATACTACACCAGGAAATAAGGCGATACGATACTTGCTAGGGTTGCCGATACGATACTAAGATAAGGGACGATACGATATCCCGGTCCTCACGATACGATACTGGAGAACCAAGACGATACGAGACTGAAATGGTGTCGTGATATGATCTGGCAAGTGGGCGATACGATACTTGGTGTGTCGACGACACGATACCACAGTAGGTAACGATACGATACCATTGTAGTAAGGTGTGATCGCGATATCAATCTGACGACACGATACCAAAATAGTATCGCGATACCAGAACTGATACCAGCGATACGATACCAC
>CM035437.1:30294365-30296865 GCA_020310875.1 Ceratopteris richardii | reverse complement strand
AAGAGTTAGCAGATTTGAAAAATTGGATGAAGAAAGATGCTCAAGCCAGGAGCATTATATATATGGCAGTCAATGATTACTTGTTACCTCACATTCGAGGTCTTGAAAGTGCAACTGATATTTGGAATGCTTTGGAGGAGCATTTCCAGAATACTACATAGTCAAGGAAGGCATCCTTATGGGCAGAATTTACAACCTTCAAGAAGAAGGCCTCTCAATCTATTTCAGACTATGTAACAAGGATGAAAGACATTGCAGATGCATTAGGAGCTGTTGATGAAGACATTGAGGAGGATAAATTGGTAAGGCAAATTCTTACAGGTTTGAGAGGTGATGACAAATGGAAGCCATTCATTTTGTCTACAGAGTTATCACTTGATCATTTCACTCCTGATTTAAATCAGTTGCTAGGTCATATGCTAACATTTGAGCAGGATGTTAAAGGAGATGGTGACAAGAGTGCAGGTCATGCAATGTACTCAAAGGACAAGAAGAAGAATAGCAAAGGAAAGCAACAAGCAGGTGAAGATGAAGGTACAACTAGTCAAGCCAACTTCCTAAGAGGAAGAGGAGGTGGCAAAGGTAGAGGAAGAGGCAGGAACAATAAAGATGGAGGCAAAGCTTGCTGGATTTGTGGTAAGACAAATCACTTAGCTAATGATTGTTGGCATAATAATCAGAGTAATGGTGGATATAATCAGAACTATAATTCAAGAGGAAGAGGAGGCAGAAATCAAAGAGGTAATTTCAGAGGCAGAGGTGGTAGGAGTTACTTTGGAAGAAATGCAGGTAGAGGATTCCAAAGTCAACAATACAACAACACCTACTACAATTATGCTTCAGATCAAAAGGAGGATTCAACATTGATAATGAATGCAACTTGTGAAAGCCAGAGTGAAGATCAGAGAGTCTTCTACATTGACTCAGGGTGTAGCAATCACCTGAGTGGTAATATATCTTTGATGACCGATTTGGAGAATAAGGTTTTTAATCATGTTGTTCAAACAGGTGACAACACAAAGCACAATGTGAAGTCAATTGGATTAGTGAAGGCCAAGGATGGTAGTACCTTATTGAGTAAGGTCTTGTATGTTCCTACAATTCCTAAGAATTTGATAAGTGTAGGACAAATTGTTGAAAAGGGATATGAAGTAAGGTTCACTAATGATGGAGTATATGTGGAAGACCCTAGCCAAGGGTATAAACAGATTGTTTCAGGGAAGAAAGAAGGAAGATTATTTACATTGAAGATTCAAGGAAATATTGGTCATGCTATGTTCACATATGGAGGACATAAGATCTCTAAGTTAGATCTTTGGCACAAGAGGCTTGGACATTTCAATGAAAGAGGTATTAAAGACATGATTAACAATGGTTCAGTGCTTGGATTGCCTAATGTTGCAGGTCAACATATGACATACAGATGTGAGGCATGTCAATTAGGTAAGGCCCATAAGCTTTCCTACTCCAAGCATGGTTTTATGTACTCAGAGAAGCTTGAATTGGTACACACAGATGTGTGGGGACCATCAAAGGATTTCAGTATAAATGGGTCAAGGTATTATGTGATTTATGTTGATGATGCTACTAGATGGATCACTATCTATGTGATCAAAGATAAGTCAGAAGTGTTTAATACATTCAAACACTATCATGCATATGCAGAAAGAATTACAGGACATAAGTTGAAGAGACTAAGGTCAGATGGAGGGGGAGAGTATTTCTCTAATGAGTTCAGTGATTACTTGTGGAATGCAGGTATAAAAAGGGAAGTTACTTGCAGGTACTCTCCTCAACAAAATGGTGTAGCAGAAAGGAGAAATAGAACACTTGTTGAGTTTGCAAGATCCATGATGAAGGAGAAAAATTGCCCTAATTATTTGTGGGCTGAGGCTGTAAATACAGCCACTTATTTGGTCAATAGGTTACCATGTAAAGCCTTGCAGGGTATGACACCATATGAGGCTTGGTGGGGTAAGAGACCTACCTTGGATCATTGCAGAGTTTTTGGATGTGTGGCATATGCATATGTGCCATCACAATTAAGGCACAAGTTGGAGCCTAAAGCTGAAAAATATGTTTTCATTGGTTATGATGATAAGCAGATGGGCTATAGATTGTGGAGTCCATCTACAAAACAATTCATGGTTTCTAAAGATGTTACATTTGATGAGCAAAGTACTTGGTATGCAGGTACAGTCAATATCAATACAGGTGATGAAGAAGAAGTGAGCCAAAGGAAAGGTAAATCAAAGGTTCAAATATTTGATGAACAAGAGAATAATGAAGTGCAGGTTGAAGTGGAAGAAACCCCAAGATTTGATCCTGAATATGAAGAACCAGAAACCTCAAGAAGTGGAGAGCTTAGGAGGTCTACAAGGAATAAATGGCAACCTACAAGGTATAGCTATGATACTTCATTTTTGGCCACAAAACATTATACTTATATGATGAAAACAGATGAAGACCCTTCTACATATGAAGAGGCAAAAGGTAAGGA
>CM035437.1:30244800-30257300 GCA_020310875.1 Ceratopteris richardii | reverse complement strand
AAGAACTCAAACGTGATAAAATAACTAAAAAGAACCAAGTGACTGGTACCAATTAATCGGCAACGAGGTTGTACTCTGGGCAAAAATTGGACTAATCAGTTAGGCATATGAACCTTAGATCAGGACGACACCTAGTAAGAGAGAGACAAAGCCTTAGATCTTCAGAGGCTAGTGTCAACCACACTGCTAGGTCCTGGGCCCAGCAGTTAAGCCACCACTCATACTACCCTAGCTCTGAGACCAGTGAGTCAGAAATGTCTCAAGGCTTGGACAGACCTACGGGAAGTTCAGGAGTGCCTTATTTGTACAGGGTAGAAGGCCCTTACAAAACACAGTTGGAATATCTTAGGACCAACCGACTAGGTGCTAGCATCTATGAGGACGGCCTAGGAAGATCTGTGGTCCAGATAAAAAAACCCTGATCAATCCATTGGACTAGAGCACCCAGCTGTCAAGTTTGAAAATGGTGCATACCTGGACAAAGAAGGAACTATATATGTAGTCACTAGTCACCCTGATAGGACCGATGACTTTGGGAATGTAATCTCAGAAGCGGACTTAGGTGACCTGGAACAAGGGAACATGGGTGCGGAACCTAGAACCCCTCGAGGTAAATCAGTTCTCACTAGGATTATCACGCCTGAATGGGTCCCCCAAGACAACAAGAGCATAGAGTTGCTCCTCAATCGAGAAACTGATGAAGCCTTTTGGAGGTATAAGTCTAATCAGCCAACAGACATAGGAAATATCATGATCTATGAGTTCAAGGATCCGGATAGCCCAGGCAGAGTGACTTACTTAGATCATGCTTCCGAACGGATCTTTGTGGTGACAGAAAATGATAGGCATGCTTACACTTGGAAGGGTGAATTTATTTTCCCTCAACCAAGATCAAATGTATCCTATGGTCACCCTGGAGCTGGAACATCCCAAGCTCATGGTATGCAAAGAGACAGAAGTAAAGATAGACCAGAAGTAAGTTTTGCCAACCCAGTGGGCAGAGAAAGAACGAGAACAGAGACAAATAGGATAGAACCTGAGACGCTTAGAGCCCACAGGAACCAAAGAAATGTAGATGGATTCCCTCTGCCGAGGCCTAGAGAGCACACAAGAACTTTGAGACCCACCCAGCTAGTTAAGTCCATGAAGAATTACTTTGACGGCACAGGAGATCCCTATGATCATGTGGCGGAGTTCAAGCAAGTCTTGAGAGCTGAACAAGTGGAGGATCTATTCACGCAGTACAATGCCTTCGGTCTAACCCTGAGGAATACGGCACTTACATGGTTTCAGCCATTGGATGAGCGCCAGTTCAGGAGTATAGACCAACTCCTAGAAGCATTTATTATTGAGTTCTCCAAGAGTGGCATAAGACACAACACCTCCTCACTGATTCACAGCTTCAAGCAAACCCCTCAAGAGACTGTGAGACTTGCAGGAAGAAGATTTAGACAATATCTGGAAAGGTGCCCTATTTCGGAGCTACCCACATTTGCTAAACAAGTAGCCTTATTCCTTGACGGATTGCTGAGTACGAAATTGAGATCCTACGTGTATCTGAAGGACCCTAGGACCATAGAAGAATGTGTACGCATGTGCATTGACATTGAAGATAACCTAGGGGAAGAACTAGAGCTTTCCAAAATCTACAAAGATTCAGATAGTGCTTCTAGTCACTCTTCCACGCAGTCCACATCAATTGAGGAACTTGCCGAAAAAGTAGCTCAGAAATTAGGTGTAACTAGCAAACAAATCCCAAGGTTTGCCCCTGTGAAAAGGTGCTATACATGCGGTGGTGACCATATGGCGAACGTCTGTCCCATTATGGCTCAACCCCAAGTTAATCCTAGTAGCCAATACTGCACCATAGAACGGAAGTACACAAACCACACTGCGCAAGATTGCCCATACAACAAGCAGGCAGTTAGGCAACCCTACCCTCAGCCCTACCAACAAGGCAGATACCAGAACCAGTACCCTCCACCACCACCATATGCTAGACCCCAACAAACCTACCAACCACAATATCAGGCCCAACAGAGACCCCAACCGGTACTAGCTCAACAGCCTCCAAACCCAGCTAATGTGATTCCGGTAAAGTATACTGTTGCAGAAGAGAACCTGAATAGAGCCATAGTACCAGTAACCCCGTTGATCTCAGAAAGTGACCCGAGTGACCATAGCTTTGATTCTACACATGTCGATAGTCCCCAGGCTTACTACATGCAGTCTCCAGAACATGGTGAGTCCTACTATAGTGAAGAACCAAGTGAACCTAGTTGGGAATCGGATTACACGAACGTCATGTATGCAAACCCCAACCCTAGGCCTCAACCTAGGCAGGTACGACCACCCTTTCCTAGAGGACCATGCTACCGATGTCAGGGGGATCACTTCATTCGTGATTGTCCCTTACCTGCACCTACACAAAATCAGTCCGTGACGATCCAAGGCTTTTGCCAAGATTGTGGAAAAGAGCATCTCTTACGAGATTGCCCAAAGAACCCCAATAACATGCCAAAAATCACTCCTATCAATGTGATTGGGTTGGTTGTGGATGCCTCAGGAAGTGTCACTTCCACTGCACCAATGCAGGTGGTTACTAGAGCTCAGGCATTGCAGCAAAACCAAGAGGCAAGCCAGGAAAAGGGCCCAGAGGCTAGTGAAACCGAGAGCGTGACAAAGAAAAGGACTAGAGCGTGGAAAGATAGTCGAGAAAGAATGAAAAGACAATGGGCTAAAAAGATGAGTGAGCTTGAGGAAAGCATAAGAGAAACCAAAGCGAGGATAACTGAACTCACAGCTCCAACTTCCTCTCACATTACCCCGTCTCCACCACTCCCATCTCCATCCGACCCACCACCTTCCCCACCGCCTCATCAAATCCCACCACCCCCTAGAGTAGGATCAGTCCTAGCAGATCCCACTCCTGAAGACCTAAACATGATGCTTAAAGCATATCAGGCCAGAATCCAAGAAGGGCCAACCATAAACGATCATGAAAAATGCTACCCTAGAGCCGAGCTAGAGCTTGAACGAACTAAGATTTGTGCCAAAATGGTAGAACTGGCTCAGACCATGTTTGAGGCCAGCCGCCTATTTAACATTTCTAGTTCAGCTAAGACGCAGTTACACTTTGATGGACTGCTGGAAAGAATAGAGAAGCTGATTGCACAATCCGAGAAGGAACCTGCCCCTCAAAGAAAGGAAAGGGCAAGAGAACGGATAAGCCAGCCTCTTCAGGAAGCCCACGCGCCTCCTCAAGACGCCTATCTTCCTCCCCAAAAGGCAGATGAGCCTCCCCCGAAAGCTTACGTACCTTCACAGGTGACCCACATTCCTTCTCAGAGAACGTATGAGCCTGCTCGGAAGAGTAATAGAACAAGTAATCCCCTCCAAGAAGCTTGTGCTCCAGCCAGTTACGAGAGCAAGGAGAGAGCCAACGATAGAATAAGCCCTCCTTCCCAGGTTGCTTATGTGCCTAACTCTACGGAGCCAGACACTTCTTCTTCTATGAATCGGTTTGCACCAGATTTCCTACGAGAGATTCAAGAAGACAAATGGGATAACGAAAGTGAGGTCGCCCCTCCATTTGAACTTGTGGACGATGCACACGATCAATTCCCACAAGACATCCCATCCATTTACGGGGAACATGAGAGTACTCAGTCTCATGAGAGATTGGACTTTGAGTCTAATTCCATACAGGAGCTACCCCACTTCACAGGCCCATGGGAAGCAAAGTCCACATGTATGAGAGCACCCACAGTCATGGTAAGGAACGACGATTCAGTCATACCTAGGAACACGGAGATAGTAAAGAACACCAAAGTGCAGCGCGATCTCACTTTGGAAGAACTGCCCAAGGATAGACCAGAAGCGCGGAAATATGTAGCTAGTCAAGTAACTGAAATTGCAAAACCACGTTCCCGGGTAGGATCCCATAGGACAGTGCCAGAAATTCCCTTGGATAAGATAGGAGATATGTGTGAAGGTGAAGAAGGGAACACCTATCTTCCCATTACCTACCAAGAGTACACCACCAAGGCAATTTTAGACTCAGGTGCAGGAGTCGCAATTGCCACCACTTCCCTTTGGAAGCGTTGGGGCAAGCCGGCACTCAGGCCAACGAGAATGAAATTGCAAATGGCCGATGGTCACATAGAGAGACCCCTAGGATTGCTAGAAGGAATAACTCTCACCACTTGTGGTGTCGAGTTTGAGCATAGTTTTGCTATATGTGACTTCAGCAAAAATCATGCCTATGAGATGATTTTGGGAAGACCATTTATGCGACAGTTGCAAGTGGTACAGGATTGGGGAACCAATTCTTTGTACCTGCAGCACTTAGGTGTTACAACCAAAGTCAATCTCAAAGATTACTCTCATAGGGATGTACCTCCTATCCAGTGGAATCCCATCCATAGAGCCAAAGATGATACAGAATCGGTGCATTCCATAGGGTCTGGATCCTCATGGATGCATGAAGACACCCACTTATGGATGTGCAAGGTAGCAGTAGAAGAAGAGAAGAGAGAGAAAGCCAGAGAGGTAGGTGCGAAAGAAACCCATAGATCAATCCAAGACCCAGCCTATGCACCTGTAGTTTTTCCAGACGAAGAATTTGAACCTCACGGTTGGGCAGAAATCTTAGCAACAATGGACGTAGCCATCAACGAAGAACAATGGACACCTCACTGTGATGAGGATGGCTATGATATTTCAGTCTTCTCCATAGAGCCAATCATGGGAGAGGCAGTTCTAGAAGAATGCGAACCTAGCCCTGATGCATTTGAGGATGCAAGTGACTCCGATCTAGAGTCAATCATTATGGACCCACCATTTGCATCAGATGAAGAATATTTCCATGAAGTGCAATTTCAACCTCAGAAGCATGGAGAGGTTACAAATGATGTAAGATTAGCAACACATATGACCCCGAAGGAAGAAGGAAAGAAACGAAGAAAGAAAGAAGTCTCACCAGAAGAGGAAGAATCTTTGTTTGAGGTCCCCGAAAATTTTAAGAAGTATGAGATAGATGATAGGAGAGTCATGATAAGAATGCCTAAACGAGAGGCACAATCAGGAGAGGCCTATGATAACAAAGAAACCACCAAGAAAATAGTAGTGGCCATAGAAGAAGGAGAGGAGAGATGCACGTATATAGGCCATGACCTGACAGAAGAAGAAGAGCATGAATTGATTGCCTTGCTAAGAGAATACAGAGATGTATTCGCTTGGAGTTACAAGGATTTGAAAGGGGTTGACCCGGACATATGCTCACACACTATTCCCATGACCGCAGATGCTAAACCCTCTAAGCAAAAGCCTTATACATATAACGATAATTACGCCGCTAAGATCAAAGAAGAGATAGATAGACTGGTTGAAGCTGGATTTATCTATGAAATTCAGCACACTGAATGGGTATCCCCCATCGTAGTGGTGCCCAAGAAGAATGGCAAGCTGCGTGTGTGCATTAACTTGAAAAAGGTTAATGCCGCCACGATTCGGGATAACTATCCGCTTCCCATCACAGAACATCTCTTAGAAAGAGTGGCAGGCAAGGAAGTGTACAGCTTCCTTGATGGATTTTCGGGCTACAATCAAGTAGCCATAGCTCCAGAGGATCAGCATAAGACAGCCTTTGCCACAGAATGGGGCATTTTTGCTTTTAGAGTAATGCCATTTGGGCTTACCAATGCACCAGCCACCTTCCAGAGGCTGATGTGCCATGTGTTTAAGGAGTTCCTGAGGAAGAGTTTAGAAGTCTATGTTGATGATCTTTGTGCTCATTCTAATGTTAGACAAACCCATATTCCTGAACTTAAACAAATCTTTGACAAATGTAGAGAGTACCAAGTCTGCCTGAACCCAGAAAAGTGCGTTTTTATGGTCAGGCAAGGCAAGATTCTAGGACACATAGTGTCAAAGAATGGCATATCTACCGACGAAGAAAAAGTGAGAGCCATAGCAGAGCTACCTAGGCCAAAGAATGTCAAGGAAGTACAAGCTTTCATGGGGCATTGTGGTTATTATCGACGATTTATACACATGTATGCTGTCATTGCAAAGCCCATGTACGGACTTCTGACAAACTTTGAGTGGACGGATGAATGTGAGAATTCCTTCCAAGAGCTTAAACGAAGATTATGTTCAGCACCAATCTTGACCACACCAGATTGGAATAAGCCATTCCATGTTCATGTGGATGCATCCAATTATGCTATTGGATGTGTGCTTGCACAACCTACTGGTGAAGGTAATATGGATCTTCCAATTGCCTATGCCAGTAGACAATTGAATGCGGCTGAACGGAATTACACCACTACAGAGCGAGAAGGATTAGGCATGGTATATGCAGTTAAGAAATTTAGACACTATTTGCTTGCAAATAAGTTTAAATTTTTTACTGATCATCAGGCATTGTTATATCTCGTAAACAAACCATGCAATACAGGAAGATTAGTAAGATGGTTTCTCTTGCTCATGGAATATGACTTTGAAGTGGTGGTAAGGAAAGGTAGGACTCATTTGAGAGCTGATCATCTCTCTAGGCTCACATCGGGAGAGGCCCCACAAGGAGTGTCAGATGACCTTCCTGATGCTTACTTGTTTAATTTGGAAGTTGTACCACAGTGGGCCAAGCCAATAGTACCAGTATTGACATACGGGCCTAATCATCCAGTGGTGAACACACGGAATAGAGAGATCGTAAAAGCCCAAAAGTACCATATCATGGCCGGAAGCATGTACAAGCACACAGATCAAGGGATCTTGGCTTGTTGCGTAGAAGAGGATGAGTACGCTAAATGGTTGCAATTAGCACATGTAGGTGCGTTAGAGCAACACCATTCAAAGCAACGAACGTTGCAGACTCTAAAGAGTTTCGGAGTGCATTGGCCAACTATGGAAGCGGATGTCCAAAAGTTGTGCAAGGAATGCCCAATCTGTTGCACTAAACCACCTGTGGAACATGCCACTCTCTATCAAGTATCCATTGTGCCAGATTGGAGTGAACCACTAGTATCATTCCTGAGGACAAACACATTCCCTCCAGACATGACTCTAGCTAGGAAAAGGAGTTTAGAACAAGAAGCCCAGGATTACTCACTCATTGGTGATAATCTATATAAGCGTGGTAAAGATGGTTACCTGAGACTATGTGTCCACAAAAGTGAATATCTGAAGATCTTAGAAACTGCTCACCAAGGTGTAGCAGGAGGACATTTTGGACCGGATCGGGTGATCAAGGCAATTTTATTTGCGGGCTTCTGGTGGCCGACCCTTCACATGGATGCACATACCTATGTGAAACGGTGCGATGTATGTCAGAGGACTCAGTATCCTATACGCAAAGATGAGATGCCACTGAAACCTATGATGGGTGGACGGGCATTCTCTAAGTGGGGAATAGACTTCGTAGGTCCTATTAATCCCCCAGCTAAGGGTTCTCATGCGGAATACATCATTGTTGCAACAGACTATCTAACTAAGTGGGTAGAGGTAAAGGCTACGACAAAGAACGATGCTCAAACAACTGCCAAATTCTTGTTTGAGAATGTATTCACAAGATACGGGCTACCTATAGAGCTTGTAAGTGATAGAGGCACTCATTTCTTGAACGAAGTGATTGAAAATCTACTCCAAGAATTCTTGGTAATACACAAGAAGTCTGCCCCTTATCACCCTCAAGCTAATGGGCAAGCTGAGAGCACTAATAAGATCTTATGCAATGTACTGACAAAATTAGTGAACACTAAACGCTCTGATTGGGACAAACAGCTACACCATGCTGTTTGGGCATATCGAGTTGCCTACAAAACGGTACTCCAAGCCACCCCCTTTCAGATGGTATTCGGCCAAAACGCTGTGCTTCCCTTGGACTTCTTGATCCCTACATTGAGAGTAGCACAAGAGCATGAATGGACAGGTCATGAGCTTTCCTCTAGGATCTTTGACCTTGAACGATTAGGAGAAACAAGACTGAGAGCCGCTGCAGGAATATATGCAGCTAAAAAGAGGCAGAAGGCATACTTCGATGCCCATGTGAAGGATAAAGGCTTGAAAGCCGGAGATCTAGTCCTAGTCTATACACTGAAACAACACGCGAGGAAGCTAGAAAAGAGAGGCTACGGACCTATGATTATCAATAGGATCTCCATGAGTGGAGCAGTACAATTAGCCACATTAGAGGGCGATGTTCTCCCTAACTATATTAGCGGATGCAGAGTCAAGTTGTATCAGGAACCCCTCACGGAGGAAATGCTCAGCTGACTCAACACTGCTAAGAAACGCAAAGAGGAAGAGAAGCGAATTAGAGAAGAAGCTCAAGCAGAAGCTTTAGAACGCATCAGAAGGATGAAATTACGAAGGCAAGGTAGAGAGCAGCCTAGGACAAATGACTATGCAGATCAAGGATATCATATGGCAATGTGTGAAGTCGCAGGAACCAGCTCACCTAGGATAATTGATCGACGTCCTTTCGTAACCCTAGATATAGGACAAGAAAAGAGTGCAAGGACTGTAAAAGCCTTGATTGACTCAGGTGCAGCCACTAGTGCTGTTAGAGTGTCTTACTGTCAAGAGTTACAGTTAACTGTCAATCCTGTGGAAGCATATCTCATAGGATTGGGAGGCGTGGAAACCCCTTGCATGGGCGAGGTGGAACTTCCCCTCTACATTCATGATGAGGCAATGACAGTTAAAGCACTAGTGTGTCAAGATGATGATCTCACTGAACCTCTTGTCTTGGGTCAAGACTGGATCTATGACCAAGCAGTCAACTTAAACCTAAGAAGTGGACTTCTTCAGGTATGGGTCAATCATAGTCGAATTACGGTAGAGTTGGATAATGGAGCACTCAAGGAACTAGAAAGGGCACAGACTCCTGGTCCCTCCAGGGGTGCACATGAAGTTGACCATGTTGTTCTTGTCCAAAACTATGTGTTGCAGAGGAATGATATTCGCAAAAAAGGAGTCAGGGATGCAAAGGAACTCCCTTCTTCTCCAAAGGCCAGAAGGAGGCAACAACCAAAGGTGGATCAAAAGCAGAAGAAGCAGAGTACTACCTATGTCCGGGATCCAAAGTACCTGCGCAGCAGAATGTCTCAACAAGTGAACCAAGTGTGGGTGCGAAAAGGCGAACACCCGGTTGCACCCACGCCAACCGCACGGGCAAAGCCTCTTATTAGTAACCAACAACACGTCACTAATAAGAAGTCTTTCGGAAATTCTTCTGCTAACGTGAAATCTATTTGGGTGCCCAAAAGGTCGATGAAGGCTGGCCCCCAATCAAGACAAATTTGGGTGCCTAAGGCTTGTTTGCGGGCTCAAATAGCTACACCAAGAACACACCCTACACAGCATGATCCATTCACTCGCACAGCCTACATCCACTCATTTTCAACACCAAGGCACATGAACACGAACAGAATCAGTTGTAAATGGGCCCCTAAAAGGCCTCAGGTTAAAGCTGACACACCTATAAAGCTCTCGAGAATCTCTACGGAACCACGAGTAAAACCCATCCACTGCATTTGGCAGCCCAAGACTTGTAACAAACCCCCTGACCCTGTTGTAAATCCATGACCACCTACTAACCGCTTCACTCTTAATTCACATCATTTCGCTTAGCTCTTAGGTCTACCTAACTCCTAACTACACACACCAGCACCGAGCACTTATTAACTCCTAACCACTCCAGAACTTTAAGTTAATATTGTAACAAGGGACACCATGTCATTGTTGTGTCCATTGCAATGTTAACGTTTATTCATATATTCTCACAGAATCAGCTGCGACATTTTCAACATGGCGGAGGTAGCAGGAACTAGCTCTCACACAGAAACAAACCCACAAGTGATGGACTTGGACAGTTTACCCGTTTTGCCTGAGACAGTTGAAAGACCAGAAGAGTTGCAGGCCGTCAAAATCATACCTATTGCGGACCCTCCGCGTGGCCACACCATGCCCGTGGGAAAGACTTCACATTGGTTTACCGAGGTAGCAGGACCCTTGGGGGAAGGAACGTATCTATGGGAATCAGAGTTGGACTACAATGGAAAGCAAGGCAGATACCATTTCTTTACAAGAGAATTTGAGAAGTTACAAAATGCGGAAGGTCTACGTCCGATATGGGAAAAAGCCGGATTGAGTGCCTATTTCAGTGCCCGACTCCCAAAACCTGACTTCATGCGATGCTACTATCTCATCAACACCTTGACTCCAAATCCGAACCCAAAAGGTGCTAGCTCATTTGTGATTCCATCTCTGACAAAGGGGAATGAGCTCAAGAGGTTTAGGCTATCAAACAATTTGGTGAGAGAAGCTCTGGATATGCGCGGCATGCATATTCCTACGGAGAAGGAAACCCTAGTACCGGACTACATGAAGAATCGAAGTCTCACCAAACTCAAGGACATGGTATCCATGACGCCTAATATTGCAATACACCTTCGCATGTGCATGCAACACTTTGCTTTCCCGGCGCAGGATAGATTCACCATGCCACACAAAAAGATTTGGTTTAGCCTGTATCTGGCAGAGACGCAGAACCTCACCATCAACCTACCCCACTGGATAATCGATCAGATACACTTAGCTCACAAACGCTGGCCGCGGAAACAGGTTTTATATGGTTGCTGTGCTCTGACAAGAATCATCTATAGGTGTTTGGCTTATGACATCCCAATCCAACGAGCCCTGATGTGGAATCGGGTAGAGCAGTTTCGAGGCAGGACATCCACGGGACCCCCTTCTAAGAAGATGAGAGGCACGGTCCAAGTCCCATGTGCTCAACCACGTGGAGCCACCCTAACACCAGACGTCACACCACCACCCCGAAGAGTCCGACCATTCACACTCCGACTTCCAAGACGCAGCACCGATGGTTCCACTTTGATATTTCCTCCCATCCCAACGGATCTCGAATTTCCTAGTGGTGCACCTTTGGAAGAACTCACTAATGAAGACTTCGAACAACTATTACAAGATGTAGAGCTGGAGGCAGAAGAGGCACAACAAGCGGAAAATGTACAAACGCAGGCCACAACCTCCCAAGCACCTGTCACACCTGTTGAAGTGGAGGAAGAAGATGACGGAGATGAAGAACAGGAGGATGATGAGGAGGAGTATGATCAAGAGCACCAAGAGGAACAACAAGAAGTGCCAGAACTTGTAGGTGCACCTGCATATACAGCTCAACTACGAAGGCTATACGACACTATCAAAGCAGTACAAGAAAGGCATCAACTCTCTCTGGTATCAGGTCAAGCTTTGATGCAAGAAATGCTATCAGATGAAGGGGTGGACCAACACTTCATTGACACCCTCAAATTAGTGTCAGACTCTTTAGGAGTTCCAGAGGCTGTCCACACCGCAGTCCGCCAGTCTGTAAGGTATGACAAACGCAGAGTGGACACGTTACCACGCGCAGGTAAGACTATCAGGATACCCGTCACAGAACCAGAAGTACCCATTGAGACCACAGCCACCCCCATAACCACCACTGACCTCTCCGCTGAAACCTTCGTTCAGACATCACCCATCTCACCCCAGCGTCCTTCATCACCACCTTCTCCACCCCCACCACCACCTCCCACCTTGGAAGAAACGACAGTCATCACCTCTACCTTCACTTATAATCCATCCTCATTCACATCATTCTCATTTCGAGAACCCACCTCACAAGACACCCTCTTCTCATTCGTCACCAATCCCTTGTACACTTCGACCCGTCTATCCTCTGAACCCATGACTGGCCATCCCATAATTACAAGTGTAGTTGGAAACCCAGCACCCACAGAAGGCACCCTGTGTTTCCCGACCTATCCCCCAATACGAGTACCTCCATTCCATGACCCTCACTTCCCAGCTGGCCCCTACACCTCTTTCAACCGGACCTCACCACCCCAATACCCGTCCTTTGTGGAGCAGTTCTTCCGCTCTCCAATGTTTCAAAGGCACCTTTCCCCGCTGTTCGCAACGACATCAATTTACACGAACACCACACTCACCTCACCTACCATACCCAACTACATGGTAGCCCCTATACACACCACTCTGTCTGACCCGATGGACATTTCACCCACCACAGCACCTCTCCCCACAATCCCACCCTCTCCCCCTCCACTACCCCCCACCTCACCACTCACATCATTGGCACACACAGCATTCACTACCCCCCTACCCAATCCCTCCTCCCCTGCATTTCAAACTTTTCCCCTTGCATCTCATAATGTAAATAGCACGTTCGACACATTACTTCAGTGTGCACATCAGCTACAACAAGACTACCATCAACTGGAAGAACGCAATGCTGCCCTCCAGGCAGAATCTCAACGTCTCCAAGCTAGAGTCACCACTCTTGAAGCTGACTACCTGACGCTCCTAGACGAGCATACCACACTACAACAGGCTCACTCCGAATTGGAAGCAAAGACATCAACTGTAGATGACCAAGCAGTCAAGGAACTAGAAACAGTGCTTCAAACGCAAAT
>CM035437.1:30217300-30219800 GCA_020310875.1 Ceratopteris richardii | reverse complement strand
GCAATATTTGTGGCTTGTCTAACCATACTACAGATGAATGCTACAAGAACTACAAGAATCAAAGAGGAAGAGGTCACCAAAGAGGAGGATACTCCCAAGGCAGAGGCATATTCAATCAATCTCAAGGCTACCATGGCTACAACAATAATTACAACAATAACTACAACAATAGCTACAATCACAATGGCAATTATCAAGGAGGATACAGGAACAGAAAGGATTACAACAATTATGCAGAGGATCAAGATGATTCCTTGTTGATTATGAACATGACATCTAAATCAGGTATCAATGATGATCATTTGTTCTATATTGACTCAGGTTGTTCTAATCATGTAGCTGGGAATGGTGCCTTACTCTCTGATTTGGAAGAACCTAAAGGCAAGCATCAAGTGCAGACAGGTGATGACACTAAACACTCAGTGGTTAAAGTAGGTAATGTCAAAACAAGTGATGGTAATCAGAATTTGCTAAGCAGAGTATTGTATGTTCCAACAATCACCAAGAATCTGATGAGTGTAGGTCAGATTGTTGAAAAAGGTCTACAGGTCAGGTTCACTCAACATGGTGCTTATGTGGAGGATCCAAGACATGGATTCAGAAGGATAGCCAAGGGAGAGAAATCAGGTAGACTATTTACCTTTGAACTTGAAGATACTAAGAATATTGCCTTGTACAACTATAAGGACCAAACCCTATCAGAATTGGAGATGTGGCACAAGAGATTGGGTCACATTGGAGAGAGGACCATAAAGCAAATGAGTAGAGATCAATGTGTGCTTGGGATACCTAATGTATCCAAGCAACACATGATATACAAGTGTGGGGCTTGTCAATTTGGTAAGTCACACAGATTGCCATATACCAAAAAAGGTTTTATGCATGAAGACTACTTGGAATTGGTGCATACAGATGTTTGGGGACCAAGCAAGGAACCATCCATATCTGGATCAAGGTACTATGTATCTTTTATAGATGACTATAGCAGATGGACTGTCTTGTACTTCATGAAACATAAAGATGAAGTATTTAATTGTTTCAAAAGGTATCTTGCATTAGTTGAGAATCAAACAGGTAGACATTTGAAGAGGCTAAGGTCAGATGGTGGTGGAGAATACTTCTCCAATGACTTTGAAGACTTCTTGCAGGAAAGAGGCATCAAGAGGGAGATTACCACAAGGTACTCACCTGAACAAAATGGAGTAGCTGAAAGAAGGAATAGACTCATTGTGGAGACAGCTAGGTCTATGCTTAATGAGAAAAAACTACCAAATTATCTTTGGGCAGAGAGTGTATCTACTGCCACATACTTAATCAACAGGTTGCCATCAAAGGCACTTGATGGAATGACACCCTATGAGGCTTGGCATGATAAGAGACCATCTCTGGATCATTGCAAGATCTTTGGGTGTGTTGCATATGTGCATATTCCCTCACAGGTAAGGGGAAAGCTAGACCCTAAGGCTGAAAAGTGTATCTTTATTGGTTATGATTTGAATCAGAAAGGATACAGGTTCTATAACCCCTCAAACAAAGGCTTCAAGGTAAGCAGAGATGTAATCTTTGATGAAAATGATTCATGGTATGATAATGAGTGCAGGAAAGTTAGCCTACCTTATGATATGGAAGAAGACTTTCCAAAGCTTGTCAGGCAAGAACCAACTCAGAATGAGGACACAAGCTCAGATGATGAAGACACCATCAACATTGAAGAATTCAAAGCTTGGAAATCCAAAGGGAAGATGAAGATGAAGCAACTTGAAGACAATCCAGAATCCTCAACTCAAGCTATGAGGAGATCTTCAAGGGAAAAGAAGAAACCTATTAGGTATGGTTATGATACTTCACTTGTAACCAAGCACTCTGTATATCTTGCAAAGGATATCTTAAGTGAAGAACCAGGTACATTTGAGGAAGCTATTACTAAACCAGAATGGAAGGAAGCAATGGATGAAGAAATGGAGGCTCTCAAGGAGAGTGATACTTGGGACTTGGTACCCAAGAAGGACTCCATGAAAGTTATAGGATCCAGATGGATCTATAAACTCAAGAGGAACTCAGATGGAACAATAAACAGATATAAAGCTAGGTTGGTAGCCAAGGGTTTTGCACAAACCCAAGGCATTGATTATGAGGAGACTTTTTCTCCTGTGGCAAAGATGCCAACTATCAGAATCATGGTGAGTGTAGCTGCATCCAAGAATTGGAACATGTACCAATTGGATGTGAAGAATGCATTCTTGAATGGATGGATATCTGAAGAGGTCTACATGTCACAACCACCTGGCTATGAGGATCCCAATAAGGTAAATCATGTTTGCAAATTGAAGAAGGCTCTGTATGGATTGAAGCAGGCACCTAGAGCATGGAATTATAGATTGACAACCTATCTCTTGGATCAAGGATTTGTGATGAGTAAAGCAGATACTTCATTGTTTATAAAGAAGAACAATTCAGAGGTAATATACTTGTGTGTCTATGTTGATGACATCATTATTAC
>CM035437.1:30062300-30212300 GCA_020310875.1 Ceratopteris richardii | reverse complement strand
ATAATTGTAATTGTGGTAATTTTGGGCATGAATTTTTGACAAATTGGGACTGCCTTAGAGTCTTATAAGTGAGAAAAACAACTAGAAAACCTTAGATAAATTCCCGAACCCCGAGAACCTGTTTTGACCCCAAAGTACCTGAATGGTCCTAACTTCACCATACGAACTCCGATTGATGAGATTTCGATCTCGTTGGAAAGCTCGTTGAGAATCCTATGTGGAACTTGACTGGTATTTGTAAGAATCCTATGTGGAGTCTTAGAGCATGTATTTTAAGTTGGCCATCAAGTGGGAACTAGTGGTCATAGGAATTTTGGGGGCACAATGAGCTATTCCAAAAGGGGGCTATACTTCTTATTGTGTGTCTATCAATTCATTTTGATCAAGGGCAATATTAACTCGTGAACCTTTGCTAGAACATTGTGAGCAATCAAGGCATCCAAAGCAAGCTAGCAAGGATGAATACCAAGATTGGGAGAAGGCTTCCTGGGCTTGTGAAGCAACTTGAGCAACGAGTGATCGGAGGTTGGAAGTTCTCTCAACCCTCCTTTGTCAATTCCTAGCTTAGGCTAAGTGCGACTTAGGTGTGGTGATTAATTAGAGGGACGCTAGGCATGAAGAAAGTTCAAGAGAACTAATCAACTAAGTACAAGCAATAAGAGGGTCTGAAGTGCGAAAACTCTAAGGAACAAAAGTAAACTTGAATCCATCAATTATCAAGTGCGAAATTCACTTGAGTATTCCTGATGACGAGATTTCAAACAAGGGCTAAACACAATACTCAACTAAAAAGAACAAAGTGATTGATCCAAACTAACCTGCAACGAGATTGTACTTGGGACTAGGGGGTAGAGAAACCAAGCCTATGAACCTTAGGTCAGGAAGACACATAGGTCGAGACAGACAAAGCCTCAGACCCTCTGAAGCTAGTGTCAATCATACTGCTACGTCTTTGGCCCAGCAATTGAGTGATTACCCCTACGCTCTAGACTTAGAAACTAATGACTCTGAGATGTCATACAACATGGAGAGACCCGTGGGTAGCACAGGAGTGGCGTACCTAGAAAAACTAGAAGGTCCCTACAAGACTCAACTAGAATATATCCAGACCAACCGCTTAGGTGCACGCATCTACGAGGATGGTTTGAGAAGATCTGTTGTCCAAATTAAAAACCCGGATCAGTCCATCGGACTCGAACACCCTGTAGTCAAGTTCGAAAATGGTTCCTACATAGATAAAGAAGGAACAATGTATGTGGTCACCAGCCAACCTAAAAGGGTGGATGAATTTGGCAACATAATCTTTGAACCTGAAATAGGTGACATAGAGCAAGGGAACTTAGGGAAAGAGCCAAAAACCCCTCGAGGCAAGCCGGTTCTAACGAGAATAATCACTCCAGAGTGGGTTCCCCAGGACAATAGGAACATAGATTTACTCGTGAATCGAGAGACGGATGAGGCTTTTTGGAGGTGTAAGCTTGAGAAGCCTAACAAAGTGGGAGCACTCACCATCTATGAATTCAAAGATCTCGACAGCTCAGGCAAAGTGACCTACTTAGATGAGGCTTCGGAGAGGATCTTTGTGGTCTCACAGCATGGGAGACATGCCTACACTTGGAAGGGTGAACTTGTTTTTCCCCAACCACGGTCCATGTCTCTTACAGTCACCTAGGTGCTGGAACCTCTCAAGTTCATGGAACCCAGAGAGATAAGAGTAGAGATAGACTTGAGGTGAGCTTTGCTAACCCATCGGAACGAGAAAGAACAAGAACATGGATGGATAGGATGGAAAATGAGAGACTATAGCTTGCTGATGAGTAGCACCTCCTTCAATGTCAATCCAGGAAGACATGAGGATGGTATGAAGACCTCAAACAAGTGATGGCACAAGTGTGTGAGTGAGAAGCACACAAACATGCACACACATACACACACCAAGATAAAGAGAGAAACAATGGAGTTCTTTAGATTACTCATACAAGTTCAAATCTACAACAAGCTAACCTCAAAATTGAGCTCTCTAGCTCTTTTTATAGTTTTTGACTAGCTTTGCTCCTGTCCAGACCTAGTGTCCAGCCTAGTTTAAAATTAGGTTCTAGGGCTATTTTGGAGGCTCAAATGAGCTTTGAAAATTATGGAAATTGGTGCATAAATACTACGTATACTCCTCAAGCTCGAGGACTCCTTGGCTTGGACAAAATGGAGTAGGAATAATAAAAAGTGATATTTACAATGGTGTGAAGTGACTAAAATCACTATTTGGGAAATATTAATTCATGAAAAATGATAGGCCTATTTGCCGGATCTCCGTTGACTGCTTTTCCTACTTGGCCCTTCTCTTTGCTCTGATTCTCTTCGCTGGCTTCTTGTCTCATAAGTCCTTGACTACCTTGACCACTGCCAACACTCCCCCCTCTCTTGCGTTTGTCATCTCTGACAGACCCTTGTTTAGCAGACCATTGGATGTAGTATTCCACGACATCTGTCGCCAAGTGGTGCTCTGCTAACCTCAGTCCTTTGGCCAAATTGGTGAGTACGGCATTTGAGTCTACTGGCCCAGGTACTTCCGGATGTGGCATACATAGCTTCTCTGAATGTAGAGCCTGCTCCACAGCGAATAAATGTAGTAGATGAGTTGGTCTAGGTATGAATATATTTGAGTGATACTCCTAGAACCCTGTGATAAACATTTCTTCAAACATTTGTTTGAAGCACGCTGGGAGATATTTGATACGCGCATGCCATGCATATACAACATTGATGGATGGGGTGGTGCTCATATCATAGACAAGGTCTTGGTTGCCTTCATTGAATCCTAGGGCCGAAAGGTGAGGTTCTTTGACATTTTTAAAGGTCTGGAATGTGACCAGCACTAGCTCGAATATTTTGAGGCACATCTGTGCCATGATGTCTAGTACATTCTTGAATCTGATTCCCCAATGTCGAATGGTTGAAATCATGTATGCGAATGTGGATTGGCCACAAGGTGGTGCCAAATATACATAGTTCAGCCATTTGTCACACCCTTTGATGGTCTTCATGGTTTTGGTGTACTCGGGCTTGATCTGCGTCGAAACATAGGGTAGTAGCACGGGTTATACTTGATGTATAAGGGCATATTATTCCACGTGCACACCATTTCGGGGTATGTTTCGAGTAGGCATATTCTCCATGTAGGTTGAAATATGTTGCCATGAGTTGCACTTTCAGGAATGTCGTCTGGTGCAAATTGTGTGGCCGAGGTTTGCTCTTTTGTGGTGCCCTGTTTTATCTCAGCATTATAATCTACCAATAATACGCAAAATGGGACATACAAATCATCTAAAGTGGCAATCCATCGATGATGGGATAGGTTTTTGAAGTAATCTGATTTGATGATAACCTCTTCTAGTCGAGACATGGACTGTATCTGCACTGCTACTATATCATCATGGGTTGGACCTACCTTTTCTAATCTTTGCATCCATTCTGGAGCTTCAATCTCAAATGTATCCATTCCTTCCTCTGTTTGTTTACCTCCTGGTATAGGTATGGGTACATAAGGGTCCTCGAAAGTCTCCTCGACTTCAATTTGAACTAGGTCCTCTGGCTCTAGCTCTACGAGGGGAGAAGGTTGATGCTCATATTGGAGAATTCTATTTTGTAGCTCTGCCAGTTGTGCTCTCAGTTCGGCTACCTCTTCAGATGTGTCAGCTGTGGCTGCTACCTCTTCAGATGTGTCAGATGTGGCTGCTACCTCTAGTGGTGGCTCTCACTGAGTGGCTAATTGCTTCCGTAATTCATCACGCTTTGTTTCTAAGGTAGTATATGCCTCAAGTAGGTCCGCATGTGTGTCCAAAATGATCTGCATGTTGTCAGATGGTATGGATTTGAATCGGTCTGAATCGATTTCTGTTGGGGATCCTTCCATCACTGCCTCTAGGTTTTCTTCATTCTGTCTCTATATTCTTTTATCTTCTTCTAGCACTGCTGACATTGTTTCCTTAATAATGCAAGGTTGCGGCAGGTTTTGACGTTTTCTGCTTGCTGGGCATGTAGCAATTCTTCAAGGTGTTGTGCCTCTGAATCTGGTTTGGGGGGATTGACCACTAATTCTTCATGTTGTCTCTGCAAGGTATCACACTGTTGTTGTAGTAGCCTCTTGTCCTTTTCCAAGTTGATGAATCATTCTTGGAGAGCTTCATGGGTTCTGAATAGGCTCGTATGCTGAGCATCTAAATGCTGGTAATGATGTTGTAATTGAGACATACATTGATATGAAGTATTGAATACATTCTTGACAGGAGTGGATGCTCGGAAGGTGTTGAATGCAGGAGGGTAGGGAAAAGGAGTGTGTATGTTGTGCTTGAGAATGATGAAGTGGGTGGTGGGGGAATGGGAGATTGTGGGAATATGGGGGGAGGGAGAGGTGCGAAAGTGGGTGATATGTCCATGAGGTCATGTGTGGATGTAGTCGTGGGAGTTATTGTGTACATGGGAATGGTAGGTGTGGTGATGGTCGTGAAGGTATATAATGGTGTGTGCAGTTGTGCATATGAGCCACCAAGAAGTGTGATAGGGGGAATGGGATTTTCGGTGACTACAGTTAGAATTACAATGTCTGATGTGGTAGTTACAATAGTGGTGGTGTCAGGTTGTGCGCATTGTGAAGGTTGATTCACAGTTTGTGCTTCACTAAGGGAAGTGGAGACTGTGGCTGTGATAGTAGTGGTGACCGTGGTGGTAGGAGGTGAGGGTGGTGGAGTTGGAGGGGAGGCTGGTAAAGGTGGTGATGGGGGTGCACTTGAGGTGTGGGCTTCGTCACTGTGTTGAATGGAGTGAGCTATGCCAGTGGTTGTGGAGGTGGTGGCATGTGGTTCTGATACCAGAATATTTATCTACTTCTCTGGTCTAGGGGGACGTCTCCCATGTTGTAGCTGAAATCCCCGTGAGTGTGCAAGGGCAGTGTGCATGGTCTCTGGTACTCCTAGTTAGTGAGCATGTCGAGGGTAGCCCTGTATTGATCATCTACACCTTCTTCTTCAAGTATCTGGTTCATCAAGGCCTTTCCTGTTGCCAAAGATAGTGTGTGTTGTTCCTGAACCAGGTTGATAGTATCATACAGTCTTTTTAGTTGCTTTGTATAAGAAGGGGCTCTTGCAAGTTTCGGTATAATGTGTTGCTCATATTCATGCTCCCCTTCGTCAGATGCTCCTTCTTGTTCATCTTCTTGCTCCTCTTCTACAGTCTCCTCTTCATCTTCATCTACTTCGACAACTTCTGGTTGAGTTGGATGGGGCTGGTCTGTAATAGTTTGTTGCCCACTTAATTGCTCTTCTTCAACTTCCAAATTATTTGCATTAATTATCCTTGCTACCTCCTTGTCAGTCAAATCCTCTAGCCTGAAGCCATGAGGGAACTTTAAATCGGTGGGTATCAGTGGGAACACCAGATTATGCCCTTCTGCACTGTGCCTTGGTAATTTGATGGTAAAGGGTTGCACACACCTCTAGGGTGGTGGAGTCATTTTCAGTGTCAGGGTAGTGCTCGGGATCTGTGCACATGGCATTTGAATAGCTCCCCTCATTTTCTTTGAAGGAGGCCTTGCAACTGATATCCTTCACTGAAAATCTTGCACCCTAGTCTAGATGAGCGCCCTTTGAATTGGCACATCATATGCCAAGCATCGATATACAATTCTGGTAAGTGCACAACATCCATAGAGCACTGACTTCTGTTTCTTGTACCAACATTGGTGTGCAAGATGGATTTGATCAATGATCCAATGCGGCATGTTAATTGTCAGCTTGAAGGTGTCTGCTAAGTATAGACTGAACCAAATCTTCTTGGGGGGCATCGTGAATCTTTCTTGAGCCAGGAATGAGAAGTGTTGCATGCACATTTGGAGGTGAATGGCAATAGTTGGTGTCATTGCCACCATATCCTTCAGCTTAGTTAAGTTTCTATTTTTCATGTTGTCCACAATCATCGTCTCCTTCTCTGTAGGTATGTGCATACCTCACATTTCTAGAGCTTCCCTTACCAAATTGTTGGTCAATTTGCAGCGCTTTAGTTCATTTCCTCGCATAAGAGAAGGTAGTACAAAGGTGCTCGTCCCCTTCTTATCTTTACTAGGAGTGAGGGTGCTAATCAGGTATGAACACCTCAAGAAGTCCAGCTTTGGTAACTGAGCTTTGACGTAATCATACAATCTAGACTTTTTCCATATTGGTTGCAATTCTTCACTGTTTTGAAGCCTCTCAAACTCTCGTGTAAATGATACCACCCCCAGCCTCCGTTAAACTCTATCTCAGCCTCCCATAAATAGGTGCCTTCTCCAAGGGTTCCTGCCACTTCACTGAACCAATGGGAGTTCTTGCTTACTGGCGATGTGTGCCCTTGGGGGGGATTTTGAATCGGTATGACATGTAGTGCTCTCAACGCATGTGGCCTTTCCTTCAACTCCTCTTGAATAGGAAGACTTTCAATGTCTACTATCTGAGGGCTGGTGCCTGCCTGGGAGCTCGTTCGTGCAACCTCGGTCATATTGAGGAAATCGGTCACCGGTTCTGTGAGAATATACAAATGAATGTTAACATTGCAAATGGACACAAAGTGGTCATGTGTCCTCGTTACAACATTAACATGATGAATTGTGACGTAGTTAGTCTGTTAGTTAGTGCTCGTGTGGCTGTGAGTGTGAAGTGTGGTTAGCAGATGCAGGGTTCCTATGTGCTAAATGGGGTGGTGGGGTGTAGTGTGGATACAGTTAGTAAGCAGAGGTGGCTTTACAATGGGATCGAGTGGTTTATTACAAGGTTTGGGCTGCCAAACATAGTGGATGGCTTTCTCTTTTGATTTGTGGAGACTATGGAGGGCTTTATCAAAATGTAGACTTGGAAATGAGGCTCTTTAGGGACCCATGTACAAGTGATTCTACTCGTGCTCATGGACGAATATGTGTTTGTGCATGTCGGATAAGAGGGGATATTAGCTGTTCGAGTGCATGTATCATGTTGTACATGGTGTGGTTTATGTGTGGCTATTTGAGCCAGCAAGCAAGCCTTAGGCACCCAAATTTGTCTTGATTGTGGGTCAGCCCAGCCTTCATTGACTTCTTGGGTACCCAGATAGACTTTACTTTCGTAGAAGGGTCCTGTCGTTGATTGCTAGTATGATGTTGAGTTAGTGGTGGTGACTTGACTGCAACAAGATGCTTTCCTTTCCGTACCCATACTTGTTTTGGCGATTGCGACACCTTGCTTTGTACTTTCCTTTGACTTCGAACATATGTCATCTGCTTCTTCTACGTTTGGTACTCCTTTGGTTGCCGTGTCTCTACCACTTTTGGAAAAGAAGGGAGTTCCATCGTATCCTTGACTTCATTGTTGAGAAAATCATCCCTCTACATCACATAGTTTTAGACAAGAATAGCATCATCATCTTCATGTGTACTCCTGGAAGGACCAGGAGTTTGTGCCTCTCCTAGTTCCTTGAGTGCTTCATTTTCTGACCTGAAGAAGTCCACTTCTTAGGCTTTTGTTGATTGCATGATCATAGATCCAGTCTTGACCCAAGACAAGGGGTTCTGTGAGATCCTCATCTTGACACACTAGCACTTTAACTGTCATGAATGCATCTTGAATGTAGAGGGGAAGTTCCACCTCACCCATGCAAGGGTTTTCCACACCTCCCAATCCTATGAGATATGCTTCTTTAGGATTGACACTTAAGTTCAATTCTTGACAGTAAGAAATTTAACAGCACTAGTGGTTGCTCTTGAGTCAATCAAGGCCTGTACAATCCTTGCACTATTTCCTTGTCCTATCTCTAAGGTAACAAAAGGACGTCGGTCAATTATTCTATTGGAACTTGCACGTGAGACTTCTCACATAGCCATATGATATCTTGGATCTGCATAGGCATCTGTCCTAGGCTGATCTCTACTCTCTCTTCTCAATTTCATTCTTCAGATGTGTTCCAATGCTTCTGCCTGTGCTTCTTCTTGAATTTGCTTTTCCTCTTCTTTACGTTTCTTTGCACTATTGATTCGATTTAGCGTTTCCTCCATGAGGGGTTCTTGATATAATTTGACTCTGCATCTGCTAATGTAACTAGGGAGAATATCACCTTCCAGTGTAGCTAATCGAACTGCTCCACTCGTTGAGATCCTATTTTTGCTCATAGGTCCATAACCTCTCTTCTCTAATTTCCTTGCATGTTGCTTCAAAGTGTAGACTAAGACTAGGTCTCCTGCCTTCAAGCCCTTATCCTTCACATGTGCCTCAAAATATGCTTTTTGTCTCTTCTTGGCTGCATAAATTCCTGTTGCAGCTCTCAATCGTGTTTCACCTAATCGTTCAAGATCAAAGATCCTCGAAGAGAGTTCATGCCCCGTCCAATCATGCTCTTGTGCTACTTTCAATGTAGGTATCAAGAAGTCCAGTGGTAGCACTACATTTTGGCCAAACCCCATCTGAAAGGGTATGGCTTGGAGTACCGTTTTATAGGAAACTTTGTATGGCCAAACAGCATGGTGTAGCTGTTTGTCCCAATCAGAGCGTTTATTATTAACCAATTTGTCAATACATTGCATAGAATCTTATTTGTGCTCTCAGTCTGTCCATTAGCTTGTGGATGATAGGGGGCAGACTTCTTATGTATCACCAAGAATTCTTGGAGAAGGTTTTCTATGACTTCATTCAAGAAGTGCATGCCTCTATCACTTACTCGCTCTATTGGCATCCCATATCTGATGAACACATTCTCAAATAAGAACTTAGCTGTCGTCTGAGCATCGTTCTTTGTTGTGGCTTTTACTTCTACCCACTTGGTTAGATAATATGTGGCCACAATAATGTATTCAACATGGGAACCCTTAGCTGGGGGGTTAATAGGACCTACAAAGTCTATTCCCCATTTAGAGAATGCACGTCCACCCATCATAGGTCACAGTGGCATCTCATCTTTGCGTATAGGATATTGAGTTTGCTAACAAACATCACACCTCTTCACATAGATATGTGCATCCATGTGAAGCGTGGGCCACCAAAGACCTGCAAATAGTATTGCCTTGATTACCCGATCTGGACCAAAGTGTCCTCTTGCCACACCTTGGTGAGCAGTTTCCAAGATCTTAAGATATTCACTCTCATGGACACATAATCTGAGGTAACCATCTTTACCCCGCTTGTATAAGTTATCTCCAATGAGTGAGTAGTCTAGGGCTTCTTGTTCTAAACTTCTTTGCCTGGCCAAGGTCATCTCTTGAGGGAATTTTTTCGTCCTCAAGAAGGCTACTAATGGTTCACTCCAATATGGGACTAGAGACACTTGGTACAAAGTAGCGTGCTCCACAGGTGGTCTAATATGACAGACTGAGCATTCCTTACACAACTTATGTACATCTGCTTCCATAGTAGGCCAATGCACTCCGAGTCTCCTTAGTGCCTGTAGGGTTCTTTGCCTTGAGTAGTGTTGCTCTAATGCACCTACATGTGCTAATTGCAACCATTTAGCATACTAATCCTCCTCCACACAACAAGCTAATATCCCTCAATCTGTATGCTTGTACATACTTCCTGCCATGATATGGTACTTTTGGGCTTTTACTACCTCCCTATCTTGATTGTTTATTACTGGGTGGTTAGGCCCGTATGTCAATACTGACACTAATGTCTTAGCCCATTGAGGTAAAACTTCCAAATTAAACAATTAAGCATCAGGAAGATCATCTGATACTCCTTGCGGGGCCTCTTTAGATGTGAGCCTAGAGAGATGGTCGGCTCTCAAGTGAGTTTTGCCTTTCCTCACCACTACCTCAAAGTCGTATTCCATTAGTAAGAGGAACCATCTTACTAATCTACCTGTATTGCACGGCTTGTTTACCAAGTACAAGAGTGCTTGATGACCAGTAAAAAAATTTAAACTTATTTGCAAGCAAATAGTGTCTAAAATTTTTAACTGCATATACCATGCCTAATCCTTCTCGTTCGGTGGTCGTATAGTTTTGTTCAGCTGCATTCAACTGTCTACTAGCATAGGCAATTGGAAGATCCATATTACCTTCGCCAGTCAGTTGTGCAAGCAGACATCCAAAGCATAATTGGAGGCATCCACATGAACATGAAAGGGCTTATTCCAATCTGGTGTGGTCAAGATTGGTGTTGAACATAATCACCATTTAAGCTCATTGAAAGATTTCTCAAATTCACCAGTCCACTCAAAATAAGTCAAAAGACCATACAGAGGCTTTGCAATGATGGCATACATGTGTATAAAATGTTGGTAATAGCCACAACGCCCCATGAAAGCTTGCACTTCCTTGACATTCTTTGGCCTGGGTAGTTCTGCGATAGCTCTCACTTTCTCTTCTTTAGTGGATATGCCGTTCTTCGACACTATGTGTCCTAGAATCTTGCCTTGCCTGACCATGAAAACACACTTTTTTGGGTTCAAGCAGACTTGATATTCTCTACATTTGTCAAAGATTTGCTTGAGTTCAGGTATATGTGCCTGTCTAATGTTGGAATGAGCATAGAGATCATCAACATAGACTTCCAAATTCTTCCTCAAGAACTCTTTAAAAACATGGCACATCAGTCTCTGGAAGGTTGTTGGCACATTGCTAAGACCAAATGGCATTACTCGAAAAGCAAATATGCACCACTCTATGGCAAAAGCCGTCTTATGTTGATCTTCTGCAGCAATGGCTACCTGATTGTACCAAAAATTCCATCAAGGAAGCTATACACTTCCTTGCCTGCTCTAGTAGATGCTCGGTAATTGGAAGCGGATAGTTATCTCGAATTGTGGCTACATTAACCTTCTTCAAGTTAATGCATACATGTAGCTTTCCATTCTTCTTGGGCACCACTACAATGGGGGATACCCACTCAGTATGCTCAATTTCATAGATGAAACCAGCTTCAACCAAGCGATCTATCTCTTCCTTTATCTTAGCAGCATAGTTATCATATGTGTATGGCTTTTGCTTAGAGGGTTTGGCATCTGAGGTCATGGGGATAGCATGTGAGCATATGTCAGGGTCTACACCTTTCAAATCCTTGTAGCTCCTAGTGAATACATCTCTGTACTCTCTTAGCAAAGCTATCAACTCTTGCTCTTCTTCTTCCATCAGGTCATGTCCTATGTAGGTGTATCTTTCTTCTCCTTCTTCTATGGCTACAACTATTTTCTTGGTGGTTTCTTTGTTATCATAGGCCTCCCCCGATTTAGGCATTCTTATCATGACTCTTTGTAGCTCAGTGATGAGTAGCACCTCCTTTAATGTCAATCCGGGAAGACGTGAGGATGGTATGATGACCTTGAGCAAGTGAAGGCACAAGTGCGTGAGTGAGAAGCACACCAACATGCACACACAGACACACACACGTGCACACACGGCAAGACAAAGAGAAAGACAATGGAGTTCTTTTAGATCACTTCCAAAATGCTCATACAAGTTCAAATCTATTACAAGCTAACCTCAAAAATGAGCTCTCTAGCTCTATTTATAGTTTTTGACTAGTTTTTGGCCTTGTCCAAACCTAGTGTCTTGCCAGATCTTCTTTGACTACTCTGTCTGCTTGTGCCTTCTCTTCGCTCCGACTCCCTTCGTTGGCTTCCTTGTCTTGTGAGTCCTTCAGTTCCTTGACTGCTGCCAACACTCCCCCCCCCTCTCTCGCGTCTGTCGTCTCTGATAGACCCTTGTTGAGTGGGTCGTTGGATGTAGTACTCCACTACGTCTGTGGCTAAATGATGTTCTGCTATTCTCAACCCTTTGGCCAAATTAGTGAGTAGGGCATCCCAGTCTATTGGCCCTGGAACTTCTGGATGTGGTATACGTAGCTTTTCTGAACGTAGAGCTTGTTCCACCGCAAATAACTGTAATAGATGAGATGGTCGGGGTATGAATATCTCTGAATGATATTCCCAGAACCCTGTGATAAACATTTCTTCAAACGTCTGTTTGAAGCAGGCAGGTAGATACTTTATACGAGCATGCCACGCATATACGATGTTAATGGATGGTGTGGTGCTCATATCGTAGACAAGGTCCTGATCCCTTCATTAAATCCAATAGCCAAAAGATGAGGTTCTTTGATATTCTTAAATGTCCTGAATGTAACCAGCATGAGCTCAAAAATTTTGAGGCACATCTGTGCCATGACATTTGGGACATTCTTGAATCTGACTGCCCAGTGTCGGATGGTTGAAATCATGTAGTTGACTGTGGGTTGGCCATGAGGAGGTGCTAGGTACACATAATTTAGCCACTTTTCACTTCCTTTAACCGTCAAAACTATTTTGGTGTACTCCGGCCAAGACCATCTTTGAAAGACAAGGCAGTAGCAGGGATTATACTTGATATATAAAGGCATGTTATTCCACGTGCATACCATCTCAGGGTAGGTTTCAAGCAGATGGATCCTCCAAGTAGGTTGATGTATATTCCCCTGCTTGGCACTTGCAGGGATGTCATCCGGTGCAAACTGTGTCACCGAGGTTGGTTCTTTTGATGTGTGTTGCTTGATTTCAGCATTGTAATCGACCATTAATACACAGAATGGAACATACAAATCATCGGATGTGCCAATCCACCTATGATGGGAAAGGTTTCTGAAGTAATCCGATTTTATGACGACTTCCTCCAATCGTGACATAGACGCTATCTGAACTGCAACTCTCTCGTCATGGGTTGTAGCAACCTTCTCTAACCTTTGCATCCATTCAAGAGCTTCGATCTCAATTGTGTCCATTCCTTCTTCTGTTTGCTTACCTCCGGGTGCTGGCATGGGAACATATGGGTCTTCAAAGATCTCCTCCACTTGAATTGGCACTAAGTCTTCAGGTTCCAGTTCCACTAGGGGGGAGGGCTGACGCTCGTATTGAAGAACTTTACTTCATAGTTCTTCTAGTTCTGCCCTGAGTTCTGCGACTTCTTCAGATGTGCCGGCTGCTGTTGTGACTTTGTTTGGTGGCTCCTGCTGAGTTGCCAGTTGCTTTAGTAGATCATCTTTTTCTCTTTCTAATGCTACGTGGGCTTCCAGGAGGTCGGCATGGGTTTCCAACAGAGTTTGCATATTCTCCGAGGGGATGGCCTTGAAATTCTCTGGGTCGATTTCATGTGGGTAACCTTCCATTGCTGCTTCCAAGTTTTCTTCATTCTGTTTCTGCAGTCTTTTATTTTCTTCGAGTGCTGCGGACATGTGCTTCCGTAATAAGGCGAGATTGCGTCGAAGCTTGAGGTTGTCTGAGATCTGAGCGTGTAACATGTCATCGAGTTGTTGTTTTTCTTCACTATCTGACTGGGGTGGATTGGCAACTAATTGATCATGTTTTGCTTGCAATGTAGTATACTGCTGTTGTAATAGCCGCTTCTCCTTCTCTAAATCAATGAATCGTACTTGGAGCCTTTCATGGTCTCTGAAGAGGCTCGTATGCTGTGCGTCTAGGTGCTGGTAATGCTGTTGTAGCTGAGACATACACTGGTACATATTATTAAATACATTATTAACGGGGGTGGATGCGGGAAAAGTGTTGAATGCAGAAGGGAAGGGAAAAGCGAATGGGAGTGTGTATGTTGTGCTTGAAAAGGGTGAAGTTGGCGGTGGGGGAATGGGAGATTGTGGACGTATGGGGGGAGGGAGAGGTGCGGAGGTGGGTGATATGTCCATGAGATCAAAAGTGGATGCGATCGTGGGAGTGATTGTGAACATGGGAATTGTGGGTGCGGTGATGGTGGTGAAGGTGTAAATTGGTGTGTGTAGTTGTGAATATGAACCGCCAGGAAGTGTAATCGGGGGAACGGGATTTTCCGTCGCTACAGTTAGAATTACAGTGTCAGTGGTAGTGTATACAAGAGAGGTGGTGATCGGTTGTGTAGGTTGTGTGGGTTGACTAACGGTCTGTGCTTCGATATGGGAAGTGGACCCTGGGGCGGTGACAGTAGTGGTTACACTGGTAGTGGGAGGTGAAGGTGGTGGAGTTGGAGGGAGAGGGGGTAAAGGGGGTGATGGGGGTGCACTGGATGTATGGGCTTCCTTAGTGTCAAGAATGGTATGAGCTGTGCCCGTGGTCGTGGGTGTGGTGCCCTGGGGTTCTGATACTAATACATTCATTTGTTTTCCTGATTGAGGGGGGCGTCTGTCATATCTTTGCTCTGATCTTCGCGAGTGTGCAAGAGCGGTATGCACCGTTTCAGGTACTCCCAATGCATCAGCAATCATATCAAGGGTTTCCCTGTATTGCTCATCTACGCCTTCGTCTTCCAGGATCTGATTCATCAGGGCCTTTCCTACTGCCAAGGATAATTTGTGTTGTTCTTGAACTCGATTGATGGTAGCATATAATCTCTTCAATTGCTTTGTATAAGCAGGGGCTCCTTCAAGTCCCTGTACAACTTCTGGCTCATATTCATACTCTTCTTCATCAGACAGTCCTTCTTGTTCCTCCTCTTTCTCTCTTCTTCATCATCCTCCACTTCAATTATTGTTGGTTGGACTGGGTGGGGTTGGACGGTATCTGTCTGCTGCCCGCTTGCCTGCTCTGCTTCCGCTTCTAAATTGGTAGCATTGATTATTCTGGCCACCTCCTCATCCATTAGATCTTCCAATGTAAAGCCATGAGGGAACTCTAATTCAGTTGGTACCGGTGGAAACACTAGGTTCGGGCCTTCTGTGCTGTGCCTTGGTAACCTTATAGTGAATGGTTGCACTCACCTGGGAAGCCGTGGGGTGGTTTCTAGTGTCAATGTAGCACCTCGGGCCTGTGCACAAGGCATCTGAACTGCACCTCTCATTTTCTTGGATGGAGGCCCTGCGGTTGATAGTCTGTGTTGAAATTCTTGCACCCTGGTCCACACAAGCGCATGTTGGATTGGCACATCATATGCCAAGCACTTGTAAACGATCCTCGTGATAGCACAACATCCATACAATACCGATTTTTGCTTCTTATACCACCGTTGATGTGCCAAGTGGATTTGGTCAATAATCCAGTGAGGCATGTTGATTGTTAGATCGAAGGCGTCTGCTAAATATAGACTGAACCATATCTTCTTGGGTGGCATTGTGAACCTCTCTTGAGCGGGGAATGCGAAATGCTGCATGACCATTCGCAAGTGAATGGCAATAGTCGGTGTCATTGCCACCATGTCTTTTAGTTTCGTTAGATTCTTGTTCTTCATGTTATCTGGGACCATTGTCTCTTTTTCGGTGGGGATATGCATACCTTTCATGTCAAGGGCTTCTCTTACCAAATTATTCGTCAATTTGAACCGCTTTAGCTCATTGCCCCTTGTGAGAGATGGGAGGACAAAGGTGCTGTATCCCTTTTTCTCTTTGCTCGGAGTGAGGGTGCTAATCAAATACGAGCATCTAAGAAAGTCGGGCTTTCGCAATTGGGCTTTGAAGTAATCGTATAGTCCTGCCTTCTTCCATATCGGTTTCAACCCTTCATTATTTTGAAGTCTCTCAAATTCCCTGGTGAAGAAGTGATACCTGCCCCAGCGCCCGTTGAACTCTATCTCTACCTGCCACAGGTAAGTGCCTTCTCCTAGAGGTCCTGCCACGTCATTAAACCAATGTGAGTTTTTGCTGACTGGCATTGTGTGCCCCTGTGGAGGATTCTGCACCGGTATGGCATGTAATGCTCTCAATGCCACTGGACGTTCCTTCAATTCCTCCTCAATAGGAAGACTTTCAATATCCACAATCTGAGGGCTGGTGCCTGCCTAGGAGCTAGTTCTTGCCTCGGCCATATTGAGGAAACTGGTCACCAGTTTTGTGAGAATATACAAATGAATGTTAACATTGCAAACGGACACCAAGCGTTCATGTGTCCCCATTACAACATTAACATGTGGTTTTAGTGATAAGTTAGTTAGTCAGTGAGTGCTCGGTGATTGTGGGTGTGGTTAGTGGATGGATTGTCCTAAGAGCTAAATGGAAAGATGCAGTGTGAGAATGATGCAGTTAGTAGGTGGCGGTGAATTTACAAATGGGGTCGGGGGGTTTTTTACACGCTTTGGGCTGCCAAACAAACAGAATGGTTGTTGGTCTTGATTTTGTGGAGACTCTGGAGGGCTTTATAAGAGTGTCTGCTTGGAAATTAGGCTTTTTAGGGACCCATTTACAAGTGATTCTACTTGTGCCCATGGAAGAATATGTGTTCGTGCGTGATGTATAAGAATGGGTATCAGATGTTCGAGTGAGTGAACCATGTTGTACAGGGTGTGGCCTCGGTGTAGCTATTTGAGCCCGCAAGCAAGCTTTAGGCACCCAAATTTGTCTTGATTGTGGGCTAGCCTTCATCGACTTCTTGGGTACCCAAATAGACTTCACTTTTGCAGAAGAATTTTTGAAAGACTTCTTATTAGTGTCGTGTTGTTGATTACTAATAAGAAGTTTTGCCCGTGTGGTTGGCTTGATCGCAACAGGCTGTTTGCCTTTCCGCACCCACACTTGTTTCAATGGCTGAGACATCCTGCTTCTCACGTTCTTTTGGCCTCTAGCATAGGTAGTCTTCTGTATTTGATCTGCCTTTGGTTACTGCATCCCTCTGGCCTTTGGAAAAGAAGGGAGTTCCGTTGGGTCCTTGACTTCTTTATTGAGATCATCATTCCTCTGCATCACATAGTTTTGGACAAGAATAGCAGGGTCATCTTCATGTGTACTCCTGGAAGGACCAGGAGTGTGTGCCTTGCCTAATTCCTTGAGTGCTTCATTTTCTAACTCAATTGTAATGCGTTTCTCATTGACCTGAACCTGAAGAAGTCTACTTCTTAGGTTTAAGTTGACCGCATGGTCATAGATCCAATCTTGACCCAAGACCAGAGGCTCAGTGAGGTCCTCATCTTGACACACTAGTACTTTCACTATCATTAAGACATCTTGAATGTGGAGGGGAAGCTCCACCTCGCCCATGCAAGGGATTTCCACACCTCCCAATCCTATGAGATATGCCTCTATAGGAGTGACTTTTAATTTTAATTCTTGACAGTAAGAGAGTCTCACCGCACTGGTGGTTGCACCTGAGTCAATCAATGCTCGCATAGTTTTTGCACTAATTCCTTGTCCTAGCTCTAAGGTCACAAAAGGACGCCGATCAATTATTCTATGAGATCTAATACCTGAAGCTTCACACATTGCCATATGATATCCTGGGTCTGCATAGTCATCTGCCCTGGGTTGATCCCTACCCTGTCGTCTCAACTTCATCCTTCTTATGCGTTCTAAAGCTTTTTCTTGGGCTTCTTCTCAAATTCGCTTTTCTTCCTCTTTGCGTTTCTTGGCAGTGTTGAGTCGATTTAGCATATCTTCAATCAGAGGTTCCTGATATAACTTGACTCTGCATCCGCTAATGTAATTAGGAAGAACATCACCCTCTAGTGTAGCTAATTGAACTGCTCCACTTATTGAGATCCTGTTGATAATCATGGGTCCATAGCCTCTTTTCTCTAATTTTCGGGCATGTTGTTTCAAGGTATACACCAAAACTAAGTCTCCGGCCTTCAAGCCTTTATCCTTAACATGTGCATCAAAGTACGCTTTCTGTCATTTCTTAGCTGCATATATCCCTGTAGCATCCCTCAGTCTTGTTTCTCCTAGTCTCTCAAGGTCAAAGATCCTAGAGGAGAGCTCATGGCCCGTCCACTCGTGCTCCTGTGCTACCTTTAGTGTAGGTATCAAGAAGTCCAATGGTAGCACTACGTTTTGGCTAAACACCATCTGAAAAGGAGTGGCTTGGAGTACCATTTTGTAGGCAACTCGGTATGCCCAAACAACATGGTGTAGCTGTTTGTCCCAATCAGAGCATTTATTATTCACTAATTTGGTAAGAACATTGCATAGAATCTTGTTTGTGCTTTCGGCTTGCCCATTAGCTTGTGGGTGATAGGGAGCAGACTTCTTGTGTACTACCAAGAATTCTTGGAGAAGATTTTCAATAACTTCATTCAAGAAATGGGTGCCTCTATCACTTACTAGCTCTATGGGTAGCCCGTATCTAGTGAACACATTCTCAAATAACAACTTAGCAGTCGTTTGAGCATCATTCTTTGTCATAGCTCTTACCTCTACCCACTTGGTTAGATAGTCTGTGGCCACAATAATGTACTCTTCATGCGAACCCTTAGCTGGGGGATTAATAGGACCAACAAAGTCTATTCCCCACTTAGAGAATGCACGTCCACCCATCATAGGCTTTAGTGGCATCTCATCTTTGCATATAGGATACTGAGTTCGCTGACAAACATCACACCTCTTCACATAGGTATGTGCATCCATGTGAAGGGTCGGCCACCATAATCCTGCAAATAGGATTGCCTTGATCACCCGATCTGGTCCAAAGTGTCCTCCTGCTACACCTTGGTGAGCAGTTTCCAAGATCCTGATATATTCACTCTCATGGACGCATAGTCTCAGGTAACCATCTTTACCACGCTTGTATAGATTATCACCAATGAGTGAGTAATCTAGGGCTTCTTGTTCTAGACTTCTTTGTCTGGCCAGTGTCATATCTTGAGGGAATGTTCTCCTCCTCAGGAAGGCTACTAATGGTTCAATCCAATCTGGCACTATGGACACTTGATAAAGAGTGGCATGTTCCATGGGTGGTTTAGTGCAACAGATTGGGCATTCTTTGCACAATTTATGGACATCAGCTTCCATAGTCGGCCAATGCACTTCGAGTCTCCTTAGTGTCTAGTTGCTTTGAGTAGTGTTGCTCTAATGCACCTACATGTGCTAATTGCAACCATTTAGCGTACTCATCCTCTTCCACACAACAAGCTATGATCCCTTGATCTGTGTGCTTGTACATACTTCCTGCCATGATCTGGTATTTTTGGGCTTTTACTATCTCCCTATCTTGAGTGTTTATGACTGGGTGGTTAGGCCCGTATGTCAATACTGGCACTAATGGCTTAGCCCACTGAGGTACAACTTCCAAATTAAACAAGTAAGCATCAGGAAGGTCATCTGATACTCCTTGTGGGGCTTCTCCAGATGTGAGCCTAGAGAGATGGTCTGCTCTCAAGTGAGTCTTGCCTTTTCTCACCACAAACTCAAAGTCGTATTCCATTAGCAAGAGAAACCATCTTACTAATCGAACCTGTATTGCATGGTTTGTTTACCAAGTACAATAATGCGTGATGATCGATAAACAATTTAAACTTATTTGCAAGCAAATAGTGTCTAAACTTTTTAACTGCATATACCATGCCTAATCCCTCTCGTTCAGTGGTGGTATAATTTCATTCAGCTGCATTCAACTGTCTACTAGCATAGGCAATTGGAAGATCCATATTACCTTTGCCCGTAGGTTGTGCAAGCACACATCCAATAGCATAATTGGATGCATCCACATGAACATGGAAGGGCTTATTCCAATCTGGTGTGGTCAAGATTGGTGCTGAACACAATCTCCTTTTGAGCTCATTGAAAGAGTTCTCACATTCATTAGTCCACTCAAATTGGTCAAAAGTCCGTACAGTGGCTTGGAAATGATGGCATACATGTGTATAAAGCGTCGGTAATAGCCACAATGCCCCGTGAAAGCTTGTACTTCCTTGACATTCTTTGGCCTAGGCAACTCTGCTATGGCTCTTACTTTCTCTTTATCAGTGGATATGCCATTTTTTGACACTATGTGTCCTAGAATCTTGCCTTGCCTGACCATGAAAACACACTTTTCTGGGTTCAGGCAGACTTGATACTCCCTACATTTATCAAAGATTCTTCTGAGCTCAGGTATATGGGTCTGTCTAATGTTGGAATGAGCACAGAGGTCATCAACATAGACTTCTAAATTCCTCCTCAAGAACTCTTTAAACACATGGCATATCAATCTTTGGAAGGTTGCAGGAGCATTAGTAAGCCCGAATGGCATTAAGACAAAGGCGAATATGCCCCATTCTGTGGCAAAAGTTGTCTTATGCTGGTCTTTCGGAGCAATGGCTACTTGATTGTAGCCCAAAAATCCATCAAGGAAGCTGTACACTTCCTTGCCTGCTACTCTTTCTAGCAGATGCTCAGTGATAGGAAGCGGATAGTTGTCTCGAATAGTGGCTGCATTAACCTTCTTCAAGTTAATGCACACGCGTAGCTTTCCATTCTTCTTGGGCACAACAACAATGGGGGATACCCACTCGGTGTGCTCAATTTCATAGATAAATCCAGCTTCTACCAGACGATCTATCTCTTCTTTGATCTTGGCAGCATAGTTATCATTGTATGTGTATGGCTTTTGCTTAGAAGGTTTAGCATTTGAGGTCATGGGGATAGTGTGTGAGCATATGTCCGGATCTACACCTTTCAAATCCTTGTAACTCCAAGCGAATACATCTATGTATTCTCTTAGCAAGGCTATTAACGCATGCTCTTCTTCCTCTGTTAGGTCATGGCCTATGTACGTGCATCTCTCCTCTCCTTCTTCTAGGGCTACCACTATTTTCTTGGTGGTTTCTTTGTTATCATAGGCCTCTCATGATTGTGCCTCGTGTTTAGGCATTCTTATCATGACTCTCCTGTCGTCTATCTCATACTTTTTAAAATTGGCAGGGACCTCAAACAAAGATTCTTCCTCTTCTGGTGTGACTTCTCTCTTCTTTCTTTTCTTACCTTCATTCTTAGGGGTCACTTGTGTGGTTAACCTTACGTCATTGGTGAGCTCTCCATGTCTCTTGGGTTGAAATTCTATTTCATAGAAGTATTCTTCATCTGATGCAAAAGGTGGGTCCATAATGATTGACTCTAGATCGAAGTCACTTGCATCCTCAAATGCATCAGGGTTAGGTTCGCACTCTTCTAAAACTGCATCTCCCATGATTGGCTCTATGGAGAAGACTGAAATGTCATAGCCATCCTCATCACAGTGGGGTGTCCATTGTTCTTCATTGATGGCTACATCCATTGTTGCTAAAATTTCTACCCAGCCGTGAGGTTCAAATTCTTCGTCCGGAAATACTACAGGTGCATAGGCTGGGTCTTGAATTGATCTATGTGTTTCCTTCGCACCTACCTCTCTGGATTTTTCTCTCTTCTCTCCTTCTACTTCTACTTTGCACATCCATAAGTGGGTGTCTTCATGCATCCATGAGGATCCTGACCTTATGGAGTGCACAGACTCCGTGTCATCCTTGGCTTTATGAATGGGATTCCATTGAATAGGCGGTACATCTCTATGAGAGTAATCCTTGAGATTGACTTTGGTCGTAACACCTAAGTGTTGCAAATACAAGGAATTGGTTCCCCAATCCTGTACCACTTGCAACTATCGCATAAATGGCCTTCCCAAAATCATCTCATAGGCATGGTTCTTGCTAAAATCACAAATAGCAAATGTATGCTCAAACTCTACACCACATGTAGTGAGAGTTATTCCTTCTAGCAAGCCTAAGGGTCTTTCTACGTGACCATAAGCCATCTGCAATTTCATTCTCGTTGGCCTGAGTGCTGGCTTGCCCCATGGCTTCCATAGGGAAGTGGTAGCAATGGAAACTCCTACACCGGAGTCTAGAATGGCCTTGGTTGTGTATCCTTGGTGGGTGATGGGAAGATAGGTGTTTCCCTCTTCTCCTTCACTCATGTCTCCTATCTTATCCAATGGTATCTCTAGCACTGTGCGATGAGATCCTACCTGGGAACGCGGTTTAGCTACCTCTGGTACTTGTTTGGCTACGTGCTTCCACAATTCTTGCCTAACCTTGAGTAGCTCTTCTAAAGTGAGATTGCACTGCACTTTAGTGTTCTTTACTACCTCCGTATTCCTAGGTATGACTGAGTCTTCGTTTCGTACCATGACTGTGGGTGCTCTCATACATGTAGACTTTGCTTCCCATGGGCCTGTGAAATGGGGTAGTTCTTGTATGGAATTAGCTTCGAAGTCTAATCTCTCCTGAGATTGAGTGCTCTCCTGCTCTTCATAAATGGATGGGATGTCTTGTGGGAATTGGTCATGTGCATCATCCACAAGTTCAATGGGAGGAGGGACTTCACTTTCTTTAGCCCATTTGTCTTCTTGAATCTCTCGTAGGAATTCTGGTGTGAGCCGATTCATAGAAGAAGATTTGTCTGGCTCCGTAGAGTTAGGTACATAGGCTTCCTGGGCAGGTAGGCTTTCTCTTTTACTTGCCGTGCCCTTATTTTGAGAGACAGGTTCCTTTTCTGATTGTGCTATTAGCCTCTCCAACCTTTCTAGCAGTCCATCAAAGTGCAACTGCGTCTTAGCTGAACTAGAGATGTTAAAGAGGCGACTGGCTTCAAACATGGTTTGAGCCAATTCCACCATTTTGGCACATATTTTGGTTCGTTCAAGCTCTAGTTCTGCTCTAGGGTAACATTTTTTATGATCCGTTACGGTTGGCCCTTCTTGGATTCTGGCCTGATATGCTTTAAGCATCATATTTAGGTCCTCGGAGTGGGATCTGCTAGTACTGATCCTACTCTAGGGGGTGGTGGGGTTGTATGAGGCGGTTTGGAAGGGGTTGGAACGGATGGAGATGGGAATGGCGGTGGTGGCATCGTGTGAGAGGGAGTCTAAGATGTGAGTTCAGCTATCCTGGCTTTTGTTTCTCTTAGGCTTTCCTCGAGTTCACTCATCTTCTTAGCCCATTGCCTCTTCATTCTTTCTGGACTATCTCTCCAAACTCTAGTCCGTTTCTTGGTCATGCTCTCTGTTTCACTAACATCTGAGCTCTTTTCCTGGCTTACCCCTTGGTTTTGCTGCAAAGCTTGAGCTCTAGTGACCACTTGCACTGGCGCGGTGGAAGTCACACTCCCTGTGGAGTCGACAACTAACCCAATAACGTTTATAGGGGTGATTTTTGGCATATTATTGGGGTTCTTTGGGCAATCTCGTAAGAGATGCTCCTTTCCACAATCTTGGCAAAAGCCTTGGATTGTCACTGACTGGGGTTGTGTAGATGGAGGTAAGGGGCAATCACGAATGAGGTGATCTCCCTGACATCTGTAGCATGGTCCTCTAGGGAATGGGGGTCTTACTTGCCTAGGTTGAGGTCTGGGATGGTCTAAACCCCAATTGGATGTCAAGAATGCTTTCTTGAATGGGTGGATCTCAGAAGAGGTTTATATGTCACAACCTCCTGGCTATGAAGACCCTAAGAAGGTAACTTATGTTTGCAAATTAAAGAAGGCTTTATATGGATTGAAGCAGGCGCCTAGGGCATGGAATTACAGGTTAACTACATACCTCCAAGACCAAGGTTTTATCATGAGCAAGGCTGACACCTCTCTGTTTATTAAGAGAAGTAATTCAGAGGTAATCTATCTCTGTGTTTATGTTGATGACATCATCATTACAGGTAATGATGTCAGTGGAATCAGAAATATCAAAAGCCAAATGATGAAGGAGTTCAAGATCAATGATCTTGGTCTATTGAAGTATTTTTTGGGACTTGAATTAGTTTACACTAATTCAGGGATATACATTACTCAGAAGAAGTATGTGCAGGACATGTTGAAGAAATTTCACTTGCAGGATGCTAAAGCAGCTAGCACTCCAATGGAGGTGAACCTAAAGCTAAGTGCCCATGAAGGTGATGAAGTCCAAGACATTACAAGTTATCAAAGTATGGTGGGTAGCTTGAACTATGCTACCTTAACTAGAATTGATATTTCATATGGAGTTAGTGTGCTAAGTCAATTCATGCACAAACCAAGGATACCTCACTTAGAGGCTGCCAAAAGGATCTTGAAGTATCTCAAGGGTACACAGAACCATGGTTTATACTTTCCTTACACTTCAGATATTGATATAAAAGTTTATTCAGATGCAGATTGGGCAGGATGCAAGGATGATAGAAGAAGCACTTCTGGATACATTTCTTTCGCAGGTGACAAACCAATTTCATGGTCTGCAAAAAAGCAACCAACTGTTGCATTATCTTCTATAGAAGCAGAGTATAGAGGGCTAGCTAATGCCACTCAAGAAGCAATTTGGATTAAGCTTTTGTATACAGAATTGGGCTTATATACTAGGCCTCCAATTATCTTTGGAGATAATACAAGTTCTCTTCACCTTGCAGCTAATCCTATCTATCATGCCAGGACCAAACACATAGAAGTTCATTATCATTATGTGAGAGAGAAGTTGCTAAACAAGGACATCCAGCTGACCTATGTGTCAACCAATATGCAATGTGCAGATTTGCTGACTAAAGCTTTGGATGGGACCAAACTTTGCAGGTTCAAATCTATGATTGGATTGCAGGATGTACTTGAAGATTAAAGATAAAGACTTAAGCCAAAATTTTTGGCTTGAGGGGGAGCTGTTGGTGTAAAACGCAAGCCTACACATTTGGCTTGGAAGATATCATGAAGACTCTACATGCATGAAGAACCATAGGAACATATGCTAGTGATTACTTACCACTTTACCTCATTGTAAAAGTCAATTTGACTTAGAATCTTTTGTAATCACCTACCCAAAAAGTTAGTTCACTTGATTGAGAGAATATCTCCAAGTTTTTAGAAGCTTGATTAGAAGGAGCCAAAAATTTGAATTTGAATTCAAATTCTTACACATTCCATATAAAAGGTGAACTTGAAAAGTCGCGGAGAGAGACTTCACTCCCGAGCTTCATTCTACTATCATTGAGTGTGTGTGAGCACTACATCATAGTCTATACCTCTCTACACCATTAGGCAATGCTTGTCATGCCAATGGGATTGTACACAAGTGTTAACTAATAGATACATTTATATCATTCATCTTTGTGTTCTCTACTAGTCTACTCAAAAGTCTGTCAACTTGTCAAGGGGATATCTCAGTCAATACTACTCCAAATTTAGTGATTCAAAGCTTCTTGGATTCAGCTCAAATTCATCTACATGCTGACAAAGTTTGAAGTGATTTCATTCAGCCAATTCAGAGAAATCGTCGTCAAGGTGCTCACTGGTCTATCTCTGCTACAGTCCTAAAAAGTCGGGGTATACCAAATCTTGCTAAATTAATTTCTCTTAGCATAGTTCATTATTTTACATCATTCCACTTGCAAATGTTAGCTTACTAAGCTAATTGAATAGAAGGAATTTTATCAATTGCTACTGTGCTGGTCACACTGAGCAAAACATTCAGCACGTATCAAGACCAAAATAGAAGGTTTTCTTGAGTTTGTGACTTCCAAAGTTATCTGTTTTGATTCAATCATTGCACACATCATTTCCAAAGGACATAGGCCATTTCTTGGTGTCATTGGAAAGCTAAGGGAGTCTATTAATCAAGTCTGAAGCTAAAAGGGGCTGGTACAAAGCAGGTTTTAGCAGTACCTACTCAATCTCTTGGATCATCCATCCATCTTTCCCAACAGTGGTATCAGAGCAAATAAGGTAAAATGGGAGATGGTTTTCCTTCATTTATTGACAAATTGGACAGGAACAATTATCAAGCTTGGTCTCTAAGGATGAAGACCTACTTACAAGGAAGGAGTCTCTATGGATACATCTAAGGAGATGAGGAATTGCCCTCATTCAAAGCAAGAGGTTTGCCAACCAAGGAGGAGCAAGAAAAACTCAACACATGGTGTGCAAGGGATGCATTGGCAAGGTCTTATCTACTCAACTCTATATCTGAATTTCTTTTACCTCATATCAGAAATTGTAAGACTTCCCAAAAGACTTGGGAAACCTTGTCATCATATTTTTCCTCCAATACAAGGGCTAGGAAAAATCAGTTGTGGATTGAATTCACAACACTAAGAAAGCAACCTAAGCAAGCTGTTTCAGAATTTGTGACCAAGATCAAAGATGTTGCAGATCAGTTAGCAAGCATAAGAGAAGAGATTGAAGAGGAACAAATTGTAAGGCAGGTAATCAATGGGATCAAGGCTGATGACAAGTGGGAAAGCTTCACCACTGCAATGGATCTCTACAAGACATGCACACTCCAGATCTTACAACTCTCATGGGTCAACTATTCACACATGAAGCAAAGCTTACCAAGAGTGCAGATACTACCAAAGGTAACAACTCTTCTGTCCTATACACTGATAAGAAATCTAAGGATAAAGGCAAGAGTAAGAAGGTGGAAGATGAATGCTCTACCTCCCAAGCCAACTATGCAGGGAGAGGTAGATCTTCAAGAGGTAGGGGCAGAGGAGGTAAGCAAGGTAGGGGGAGACCCTATAACACATCACCATGTAACATTTGTGGTTTGTCAAACCACACCACAGATGAGTGTTACAGGAATTACAAAAATCAGAGAGGAAGAGGCTACCAAAGAGGTGGATACTCTCAGTCTAGAGGAAGGTTCAACCATCACCAAGGACACAACAACAATTATAACAACAACTACAACAACAATTACAATGGCAACTACCAAGGAGGATTCAGAAACAAAAAGGACTACAACAACTACACAGAGGAGCAGGATGACTCTCTCTTGATCATGAACATGACTTCAAAGTCAGGTACAAATGATGATCACTTATTTTATATTGATTCAGGGTGTTCAAATCATGTGGCTGGTAATGTGGCACTACTCTCTGATCTTGAGGAACCAAAAGGTAAACACCAAGTCCAAACAGGTGATGATACAAAGCATTCTGTAGTTAAAGTTGGAAATGTGAAAACTTGTGATGGTAATCAGAATTTGTTGAGCAGAGTAATTTATGTACCTACAATTACAAAGAACTTAATGAGTGTTGGTCATATTGTAGAGAAAGGGTTGCAGGTCAGATTCAATCAGTATGGAGCATTTGTGGAGGACCCAAGACATGGATTCAAAAGGATAACTAAAGGAGAAAAATCAGGTAGACTTTTCACTTTTGAGTTGGAAGATACAAAGAACATTGCATTATACAGTTATAAAGATCAAACACTTTCAGAGCTTGAGATTTGGCACAAGAGATTAGGGCACATAGGAGAAAGGACCTTGAAGCAAATGTGCAGGGACCAATGTGTGCTTGGGATACCTAATGTATCCAAACAACATATGATTTACAAGTGTGGTGCTTGTCAATTTGGTAAGTCTCACAGGTTAGCCTTCTCCAAGAAAGGATATATGCATGAAGACTATCTAGAGCTTGTACACACAGATGTATGGGGACCTAGCAAAGACCCCTCAGTTTTAGGTTCAAGGTACTATGTGTCTGTTATTGATGACTATAGCAGATGGTACGTTTATAGCAGATGGACTTTTCACTTTTGAGTTGGAAGATACAAAGAACATTGCATTATACAGTTATAAAGATCAAACACTTTCAGAGCTTGAGATTTGGCACAAGAGATTAGGGCACATAGGAGAAAGGACCTTGAAGCAAATGTGCAGGGACCAATGTGTGCTTGGGATACCTAATGTATCCAAACAACATATGATTTACAAGTGTGGTGCTTGTCAATTTGGTAAGTCTCACAGGTTACCCTTCTCCAAGAAAGGATATATGCATGAAGACTATCTAGAGCTTGTACACACAGATGTATGGGGACCTAGCAAAGACCCCTCAGTTTTAGGTTCAAGGTACTATGTGTCTTTTATTGATGACTATAGCAGATGGACTGTATTATACTTTATGAAGCACAAGGATGAGGTGTTTAATTGCTTTAAAAAATATCTTGCATTAGTCAAAAATCAGACAGGAAGGAATTTGAAGAGGCTAAGGTCAGATGGAGGAGGTGAGTACTTCTCCAATGAATTTGAGGACTTCTTGCAGGACAGAGGCATCAAAAGGGAAATAACAACAAGGTATTCTCCTTAACAGAATGGGGAGGCCGAAAGAAGAAATAGGTTAATTGTTGAGACAGCTAGATCTATGCTTAATGAGAAGAAGTTACCTAACTACCTATGGGCAGAGAGTGTCTCTACTGCCACCTATCTCATAAACAGGTTACCATCAAAATCACTTGATGGTATGACACCTTATGAAGCATGGCATGGTAAGAGACCATCATTAGATCATTGCAAAATTTTTGGGTGTGTAGCATATGTACACATTCCTTCACAGGTAAGAGGAAAACTAGATCCAAAGGCTGAAAAATATATTTTCATTGGATATGATTTAAATAAAAAAGGTTACAGGTTTTATAACCCTATCAATAAGGGATTTATGGTAAGCAGAGATGTGATGTTTGATGAGAATGATTCTTGGTATGAGAATGAATGCAGGAAGGTCAAACTACCCTATGATTTGGAAGAGGAATTTCCAAAACTTACAAAGGAGGAACCAACTCAGAAAGAAGACTCAAGTTCAGATGATGAAGATACAATCAACCTTGAAGAGTTCAAGGCATGGAAGTCCAAAGGCAAAATGAAGATGAAGAAGCTTGAAGACATACCTGAATCTTCAGCTCAACCCTTTAGGAGATCACAAAGGGAAAGTAAAAAACCTATCAGATATGGGTATGATACATCTCTTGTTACTAAACATTCAGTTTATCTTGCCAAGGATTTGCTAAATGAAGAACCAGGATCATATGAAGAAGCAATCACAAAATCAGAATGGAAAGAAGCTATGGATGAGGAGATTGAAGCACTCAAGGAGAGTAATACATGGGAGCTAGTACCCAGGAAGGACTCCATGAAGGTAATAGGATCCAGATGGATCTATAAGTTGAAAAGAAATTCTGATGGCACAATTAACATGTACAAGGCCAGGTTAGTAGCCAAAGGTTTTGCACAAACCCAAGGCATTGACTATGAAGAAACATTTTCTCCTATGGCCAAGATGCCAACAATCAGAGTGATGGTGAGTGTGGCTGCATCAAAGAATTGGAACATGTACCAATTGGATGTCAAGAATGCTTTCTTGAATGGATGGATCTCAGAAGAGGTTTATATGTCACAACCTCCTGGCTATGAAGACCCTAAGAAGGTAACTTATGTTTGCAAATTAAAGAAGGCTTTATATGGATTGAAGCAAGCACCTAGGGCATGGAATTACAGGTTAACTACATACCTCCAAGGCCAAGGTTTTGTCATGAGCAAGGCTGACACCTCTCTGTTTATTAAGAGAAGTAATTCAGAGGTAATCTATCTCTGTGTTTATGATGATGACATCATCATTACAAGTAATGATGTCAGTGGAATCAGAAATATCAAAAGCCAAATGATGAAGGAGTTCAAGATCAATGATCTTGGGCTATTGAAGTATTTTTTGGGACTTGAATTAGTTTACACTAATTCAGGGATATACATTACTCAGAAGAAGTATGTGCAGGACATGTTGAAGAAATTTCACTTGCAGGATGCTAAAGCAGCTAGCACTCCAATGGAGGTGAACCTAAAGCTAAGTGCCCATGAAGGTGATGAAGTCCAAGACATTACAAGTTATCAAAGTATGGTGGGTAGCTTGAACTATGCTACCTTAACTAGAATTGATATTGCATATGGAGTTAGTGTGCTAAGTCAATTCATGCACAAACCAAGGATACCTCACTTAGAGGCTGCCAAAAGGATCTTGAAGTATCTCAAGGGTACACAGAACCATGGTTTATACTTTCCTTACACTTTAGATATTGATATAAAAGTTTATTCAGATGCAGATTGGGCAGGATGCAAGGATGATAGAAGAAGCACTTCTGGATACATTTCTTTTGCAGGTGACAAACCAATTTCATGGTCTGCAAAAAAGCAACCAACTGTTGCATTATCTTCTACAAAAGCAGAGTATAGAGGGCTAGCTAATGCCACTCAAGAAGCAATTTGGATTAAGCTTTTGTATACAGAATTGGGCTTATATACTAGGCCTTCAATTATCTTTGGAGATAATACAAGTTCTCTTCACCTTGCAGCTAATCCTATCTATCATGCCAGAACCAAACACATAGAAGTTCATTATCATTATGTGAGAGAGAATTTGCTAAACAAGGACATTCAGCTGACCTATGTGTCAACCAATATGCAATGTGCAGATTTGCTGACTAAAGCTTTGGATGGGACCAAACTTTGCAGGTTCAAATCTATGATTGGATTGCAGGATGTACTTGAAGATTGAAGATAAAGACTTAAGCCAAAATGTTTGGATTGAGGGGGAGCTGTTGGTGTAAAACACAAGCCTACACATTTGGCTTGGAAGATATCATGAAGACTCTACATGCATGAAGAACCATAGGAACATATACTAGTGATTACTTACCACTTTACCTCATTGTAAAAGTCAATTTGACTTAGAATCTTTTGTAATCACCTACCCAAATGATTCGTGGAAAAGTTAGTTCACTTGATTGAGAGAATATCTCCAAGTTTTTAGAAGCTTGATTAGAAGGAGCCAAGAATTTGAATTTGAATTCAAATTCTTACACATTCCATATAAAAGGTGAACTTGAAAAGTCGCGGAGAGAGACTTCACTCCCCAGCTTCATTCTACTGTCATTGAGTGTGTGAGCACTACATCATAGTCTAAACCTCTCTACACCATTAGGCAATGCTTGTCATGCCAATGGGATTGTACACAAGTGTTAACTAATAGATACATTTATATCATTCATCTCTGTGTTCTCTACTAGTCTACTCAAAAGTCTGTCAACTTGTCAAGGGCATATCTCAGTCAATACTACTCCAAATTCAATGATTGAAAGCTTTTTGGATTCAGCTCAAAGTAATCTACATGCTGACAATGTTTGAAGTGATTTCATTCAGCCAATTCAGATAAATCGTCGTCGAGGTGCTCACTGGTCTATCTCTGCTACAGTCCTAAAAAGTCGGGGGTATACCAAATCTTGCTAAATTAATTTCTCTTAGCATAGTTCATTATTTTACATCATTCCACTTGCAAATGTTAGCTTACTAAGCTAATTGAATACCCCTAGAAGGAATTTTATCGATTGCTACTGTGCTGGTCACACTGAGCAAAACATTCAGCACGTGTCAAGACCAAAATAGAAGGTTTTCTTGAGTTTGTGACTTCCAAAGTTATCTGTTTGGATTCAATCATTGCACACATCATTTCCAAAGGACATAGGCCATTCCTTGGTGTCATTGGAAAGCTAAGGGAGTCTACTAATCAAGTCTGAAGCTAAAGGGGGCTGGTACAAAGCAGGTTTTAGCAGTACCTACTCAATCTCTTGGATCATCCATCCATCTTTCCCAACAATACACACACACACACACATACACACACATATATGCATACACATACAGAGAGAGACATGCACAAACATACACATACATGCATACATAATGCATATGCATATGCGTACATCCATACATACTTACATGCATACACACACATATGCATACATAATGCATATGCATATGAGTACATACATACATACTTACATGCATACACACACATATGCACACATAGACACATACACACACATAGACACATACACACACATAAACACATACACACACATATGCATACATACATGCATACACATACAGACACATATGCATACACATACACACACATAGACACATACATACACATAAACACATACACACACATACACACACATACACACACATATGCATACATAATGCATACACACACATACACACACATATGCATACATACATGCATACATATACACACATAGACACACACACATACACACACACATACACACACACATACACACACACATACACACATAGACACATACACACATTATGATGCATTCACACACATACACATGCATACACACATAGACACACATATACACACACACATACACACATACACACACATATATGCATACACACACATAGAGAGACATACACACACATACACATACATGCATACATAATGCATATGCATATGCATACATACTTACATGCATACATACACATACATAATCCATACACACACATATGCATACATAATGCATACACACACATACACACACCTATGCATACATACATGCATACACATACACACATAGACACATACACACACATAGACACATACACACACATAAACACATACACACTCATAGACGCGTAGCGACACATACGCATAGACACACACACATACACACACACACATACACAAACACATACACACATAGACACATACACACATAGACACATACACACATAATGATGCATACACACACATACACATGCATACACATACATATGCATACATACATGCATACACATACACACATACACACATACACACACATAGAAACATACACACATAAACACATACACACTCATAGATACACACACATACACATAGACACACACACATACACACACATATACACACACACATACACACACACATACACACATACACACATACACATACACACATACACACATACACATGCATACACACACATACACATGCATACACACACATACACATGCATACACACACATACACATGCATACACACACATACACATGCATACACACATATAGACACATATACACACACATACACACATACACACACATAGAGAGACATACACACATATACACATACATGCATACATATGCATACATAATGCATATGCATATGCATACAATGTACATACATACTTACATGCATACATGCACATGCATAGATACATACACAGATATAGACACATACCCACATAGACACATACACACATAGATACATACACACACATAAACACATAAATACTCATAGATACACACATATACACATAGACACACACACACATATATACACACACATACACACATAATGATGCATACTACACATGCATACACACATACAGACACATATACACACACATACACACACATATATGCATACACACACATACACATACATGCATACATATGCATACATAATGCATATGCATATGCATACATACATACTTACATGCATACATAATGCACATGCTTACATACACATACGTAATGCATACACACACATATTCATACATAATGCATACACACACATACACACATATGCATACATAATGCACATGCATAGATACATACACACACATAGACACATACACACATAGACACATACACACATAGACACACACACACACATAAACACATAGATACTCATAGATACACACACATACACACACATACACACACATACACACATAATGATGCATACTACACATGCATACACACATACAGACACATATACACACACATATATGCATACACACACATAGAGAGACATACACACACATACACATACATGCATACATATGCATACATAATGCATATGCATATGCATATGTTGACAGTCAAAGTCACACACAAGCAGCAAAGCACATCAATGAAGTGGACACACAAGAAGAAGGAACATACAGGGAGCTCCAAGAAGCACATGTCAAATTTTGAGAGGAAATCCCTATAATAATAGTGACTTTTATCACTAAAAACCATTGTAAATATCATTTTCTATTTTTACAACTCCATTTTGTTCAAGCCAAGGAGTCCTTGAGCTTGAGGAATATTAGAAGTAGCATCCTACCAATTTTTATAATTTTTAGATTCCGTTTGAGTCCCCATATAAGCCTTGGAACCTAATTTTTAACTAGGTCGGACACTAGGTCTCGATAGGGCCAAAATTACTCAAAAAACTATAAAAAGTGCTGGAAAGCTCATTTTTGGGGGTTAGCTTGTTGTAGATTTCATCTTTGTAAGAGAGTTCTATTGTAATCGAAGATCTTCCATTGTTCCACTCTTTGGTCTTACCTTGTGTGCGTATGTGTGTATGTGTGTGCATGCTTGTGTGCTTTCACTCACGCACTTGTGCACTTCACTTGCTCTTGGTCTTCATACCGGTCCTCACGTCTCTACATTTATGAGGTGTATCTCCTCACGTTGGTACTCACCATTGTGCTAGAGTGACACCAAATTTGGCGCTGTTGCCGGGGAGAGAGCTTGGAGGACGAGCGTGTGATGGTAAGACGTAGAGTAGCGACATTGGAAGGTAAAAAAATCACCATTTTTAGTTCAATTTTTGAGTTTTTTCTTCTTCTTCATCTTCATCATCATCACCATCTCCACCTACCTTCATCTTCTCATTTTTTTCCATTTTTTAGAGTATATTCACCTTGCTTTTTACTTGTGGTTGTGAGAAAGAGCCTTAGAGAGGGTGCAGAGCTGAAACGCTGAAGAAATACGCCTCAATATACCCAAAAATGGAGTGAACAACCCCGGATGTGACATAACCTGCACCAAGTATCATGAGTGCAATATCGCGGGTTTGAGGGGAGATTTTGCATCTATAGACACATAGGAGTGACAAGGAGGACACAAGGTACTCATATTTTCAAAAAGTTTTGAATTTGAACTCCAAAAAATCCAAGTATCGTGTTCTCCCGCGGTTGAAGTATCGCGATACCTGGATATCGTGAAATTCCTATGGTCGAGTATCGCGATACTTGGAAGTGGTCACATATCTTGTATCATGTATCGCTGAGAAACATTCACGATATTAGACAGATATCGTGTATCGTATATCGTGAACTTCTGATCGCGATACCTATCGTGTATCGTGTATCGTGGAGTTAACTTTCGCGATACTTGGTAGATATCGAGTATCGTCAGAAAATTTCTCGCGATATTGGTTACATATCGAGTATCGTAGAGATCTGAAAATGATACTTCACAAATATAGAATATCGTGGGAATTCCAAGTATCGTGTATCGTGATTTTTTTGCGATACCTACCCAATATCATGTATCGTGACTTTCAGTGTCAAGTATCGTGAGTCTAACTCTCGCCTCATATCGAGTATCGTGTATCGTGGGATTCCTCTTGGCGATACCTGTGCAATATCAAATATCGTGAGGGTCCTTCCGCGATACTTGCTGGATATCGAGTATCGTGATCTGTCTAGTTGGTCGAATATCGTGTATCGTGTGGGCTCAAGTATCGAATATCGTGATTTTTCCAGTGTGTCAAGTGTCGTGTATTGTTTACTTGAGATATCGTGTATCGTGGCAAGGCAAGTATCGTATATCGTCTGCTTTCAAGTATCGTGATACTTGATAAGTATCGTGTATCGCCTGTTTTGAAGCATTTCCTGAGAGGTCCTGTTTCCCTGTTTTAAACCCGAGAACCCTGAACTGGCATAACTTTCTCATAAGAAATCCGTTTGCTGTGATTTTGAGTTTGTTGGAAAGCTTTTTCTCTCCTCTCTTCTTCTATTGCTACTTTGCGCATCCATAAGTGGGTGTCTTCATGCATCCATGAGGATCCTGATCCAACGGAATGCACTAACTTTGTGTCATCTTTGGCCCTATGGATGGGATTCCATTGGATGGGGGGTACATCTCTATGAGAGTAATCCTTGAGATTAGCTTTGGTCGTAACACCTAAGTGTTGCAAATACAAGGAATTGGTTCCCCAATCTTGTACCACTTGCAACTGTCGCATGAATGGTCTTCCCAAAATAATCTCATAGGCCTGATTTTGGCTAAAGTCACATATAGCAAAGGTATGCTCAAACTCTACACCACATGTAGTGAGAGTGATTCCTTCTAGCAATCCTAAAGGTTGTTCACTACAAGAAATATGGGGGCGTAGGGACGCCCCCGAATTGAAAACAAAACAGGTACCGTCGCTTATGCGACGCTGGCGTCGCATAAGCAACGGTAAAGTTTTTGAATTTTTTTTTCTCGTGGCATTCGTTGCATAAGTGATGCTAGCGTCGCTTATGTGATGCTAAATTAAAGCGTCGCAAATACCGTCGCTAGTTAGCGATGGTATTTGCGACGTTGGCAAACTGAACAGCGTCGCATATGCGACACTCTGGAATGTAAAAAAAAAAAATCGATTTCTCCCGACACATTTGTGCCAGGATTTGGACGCGAGAGCAAGAAGAGACAGAGAGAGAGAGAGAGAGAGTGAGAGAGAGAGAGAGAGAGAGAGAGAGAGAGAGAGAGAGCGAGAGAGAGAGATGCATCTACTTGAAGCAAGGTATGTGCACACACACACACACTTACACACACATAAATATGCATACACACACATAGACACACACACACATACACATAGACACACACACACATACACAAAAATACACACACATATACACACATACACAAATAATGTTGCATACACACATGCACACATATGCATACACATGCACACACATATACACATACATATACACACACATACACACATTCACACATACACACACACATACACACACACGCACATACACACACACACATACACACACACATATATGCATACACACACAGAGAGACATGCACACACATACACATACATGCATACATAATGCATATGCATATGCGTACATCCATACATACTTACATGCATACATAATGCATATGCATATGAGTACATACATACACACACATATGCACACATAGACACATACACACACATAGAAACATACACACACATAAACACATACACACACATATGCATACATACGTGCATACACATACACACACACATATGCATACACATAACCACACATAGACACATACATACACATAAACACATACACACACATACACACACATATGCATACATAATGCATACACACACATACACACACATATGCATACATACATGCATACACATACACACATAGACACACACACATACACACACACATACACACATACACACATAGACACATTACGATGCATTCACACACATACACATGCATACACACATAGACACACATATACACACACACATACACACATACACACACATATATGCATACACACACACATAGAGAGACATACACACACATACACGTACATGCATACATAATGCATATGCATATGCATACATACTCACATGCATACATACACATACATAATGCATACACACACATATGCATACATAATGCATACACACACATACACACACCTATGCATACATACATGCATACACATACACACATAGACACATGCACACACATAGACACATACACACACATAAACACATACACACTCATAGACGCGTAGCGACACATACACATAGACACACACACATACACACACACATATACACAAACACATACACACATAGACACATACACACATACACACATAATGATGCATACACACACATACACATGCATACACATACATATGCATACATACATGCATACACATACACACATAGACACATACACACACATAGAAACATACACACATAAACACATACACACTCATAGATACACACACATACACATAGACACCCACACATACACACACATATACACACACATACATACACACATACACACATACACACATACACACATACACACATACACACATACACACATACACATGCATACACACACATACACATGCATACACACATATAGACACATATACACACACATACACACATACACACATACACACATATATATGCGTACACACACATAGAGAGAGACATACACACATATACACATACATGCATACATAATGCATATGCATATGCATACAATGTACATACATACTTACATGCATACATAATGCACATGCATAGATACATACACACACATAGACACATACACACATAGACACATACACACACATAAACACATAAATACTCATAGATACACACATATACACATACACACACACACACATATATAAACACACATACACACATAATGATGCATACTACACATGCATACACACATACAAACACATATACACACACATACACACACATATATGCATACACACACAGAGAGAGACATACACACACATACACATACATGCATACATATGCATACATAATGCATATACATATGCATACATACATACTTACATGCATACATAATGCACATGCTTACATACACATACGTAATGCATACACACACATATTCATACATAATGCATACACACACATACACACATATGCATACATAATGCACATGCATAGATACATACACACACATAGACACATACACACATAGACACACACACACACACACACATAAACACATACATACTCATAGATACACACACATACACACACATATACACACACATACACACATAATGATGCATACTACACATGCATACACACATACAGACACATATACACACACATATATGCATACACACACATAGAGAGACATACACACACATACACATACATGCATACATATGCATACATAATGCATATGCATATGCATATGTTGACAGTCAAAGTCACACACAAGCAGCGAAGCACATCAATGAAGTGACACACAAGAAGAAGGAACATATAGGGAGCTCCAAGAAGCACATGTCAAATTTTGAGAGGAAATCCCTATAAAGATAGTGACTTTTATCACTAAAAACCATTGTAAATATCATTTTCTATTTTTACAACTCCATTATGTTCAAGCCAAGAAGTCCTTGAGCTTGAGGAGTATTAGAAGTAGCATCCTACCAATTTTCATAATTTTTAGATTCCGTTTGAGTCCCCAAATAAGCCTTGGAACCTAATTTTTAACTAGGCCGGACACTAGGTCTGGATAGGGCAAAAATTACTCAAAAAACTATAAAAAGGGCTGGAAAGCTCATTTTTGGGGGTTAGCTTGTTGTAGATTTCAGATTTGTAAGAGAGTTCTATTGTAATCGAAGATCTTCCATTGTTCCACTCTTTGGTCTTACCTTGTGCACGTATGTGTGTATGTGTGTGCATGCTTTTGTGCTTTCACTCACGCACTTGTGCACTTCACTTGCTCTTGGTCTTCATACCGGTCCTCACGTCTCCACGGATTGACATTTATGAGGTGTATCTACTCACGTTGGTACTCACCATTGTGCTAGAGTGGTGTAGCTCAGTGATGAGTAGCACCTCCTTTAATGTCAATCCGGGAAGACATGAGGATGGTATGAAGACCTCGAGCAAGTGAAGGCACAAATGTGTGAGTGAGAAGCACACTAACATGCACACACATACACACACACGCACACACACGGCAAGAACAAAGAGAGTAAGACAATGGAATCACTTCTATTTCAACAAAGTTCTCATACAAGCTCAAAACTACAAGAAGCTCCCTCAAAAATGAGCTCTCTAGCTCTATTTATAGTTTTTGACTAGCTTTGGCCCTGTCCAGACCTAGTGTCCGGCCTAGTTAAAAATTAGGTTCCAGGGTTTATTTGAGGGCTCAAACGAGATCTAAAAAATATGAAAATTGGCAGGCAACTACTTCTAAGGCTCCCCAAGCTCGAGGACTCCTCGGCTTGTACAAAATGGAGCTACAAAAAGGTGAAATGATATTTACAAGGGTTTTTAGTGATAAGAATCACTTTTAAATGGTGTAGGGGTTTGGAAAAAAATAAAGGGTTGCCTTAGTGCTAGATCTGCATGTATGCCCGTATTTGCTTCTTCCTGTATACTGCCAACACTCTCCCCCCCCTAGCGTCTGTCGCCTCTGACAGACCTCTGCTCCATTGTTTGATCAATGTACCTCTGCAGGAGGTCGGTTGCCACTTCTTGTTCCTTGATGCGTAGTCCCCGAACCAAATCTCTCTGAAGGGCATCCCAATTGACTGATCCTGGCAGATCAGGGTGTGGTGTGGTGTAGAGTTCCGAGTGCATGGTTTGTTCACACGCAAATAGTTGTAGCAGGTGGGTTGGGCGTGGTGCGAATACTTCTGAGTGTGACTCCCAAAACCCTGTGGTGAACATATCATCAAAGGTTTGCTTGTAGCAGGCAGGGAGATATCTTATTCGTGCATGCCATGCCAAAGCTACTCGAATGCTCGGGGTCGTGCTCATGTCATACAGCAAATCATAATTACCATTGATGAAGCCCGGAATTGAAGGCTGGATGTTACGTACATTTCGAAAGGTCTTTAGCACCACTTGCATCATGTCCAAAATTTTGAGCATCATTTGAGCGGCGACATCCAGCATGGGGTGGAGGCGTGGCATCCAATGTCTGATGGTGGCTATCATGTATGATACTGTAGGTGTGCCGGTTGGGGGTGCGATTGCGGGGTAATTGAGCCATTATTTACAATTTGCATTGTTCTGAACCTTGATGGCGAATGCTTTCCATGATCTTCTTCTTTGTACTGGACCAAAGCAAGGGTTATACTTCAAATGCATGGGAGCGTGATCCCATGTTCGTAACATCTCTGGATAGGTCTCCAGTAACTTTTGCCTCCATATGGGTTGGAATATGGCCCCCTTTCTGGCTGCCTCTGGAATGTCCTCGGGTTCGAACTGTGTTGCGAACGTAGGGTACTGGTTGGTTATGCGTTTGATCTCAGCATTATAGTCAGCCAGCAGTACAAAATAGGGCTTATATTGTAACTCTGAACTGGTGATCAATAGCCTAGGAGCCAAGTTCGAGAAATATTCAGACTTGAGTATAGACTCCTCAATGGTTTTCATGGCCAGCATCTGAGTTGCTACGCGCTCTTCGTGAGTGTGGCCCATCTTCTCTACCTGCTTCATCCATGCTGATGGGGGCTCCTCATATGTGTCTTGGCCTTCCTCTGTAATTCTGCCTCCTGGAAGGGGTTGAGGCTCATAATTGTCTTCAAATGTCTCCTCCACTGGAATGACTACTGTTTCTTCTTCTATGGTTTGATCAGGTGGAGAGGGATGCGTTCATACTGTAACAACTTGATTTTTAGTTCTGCAACCTATTGTCGTAGCTCAAGTACCTCACTGTTGGTTGAAGGTTCAGGTTCTGGCGAAGTAGCGGCATCGACCGTCTCTTTAGGTGTGGGTGGGTGTGTTGTCGGTACTTTGGATCCTTGTAGTTCCTTTATCCGGTCTGCCAACTGATCATGGGCTTCCAAGAGGGTCGCATAACCTTCTAAAACCTGTTGAATATGCTCTGAGGGGACAGCCTGGAATTTTGCAGGGTTTATGGGTGCTCCCGGGATGTTTTCCATGGCCGCTTCTAGGTTCTCCTGGTTTTGTTGTTGTAGCCTTCGGTTCTCTTCTTGAGCCGCTGCTAGATGACGACGTAGTAGGGCCAAGTTGCGTTGAAGTCTCGCGTTGCGGCCCATTTGTTCTCTAAGTTGTTCCTCCATAGCTTTGCTTGTCTCTACATACTTAGCTTCGAGTTCTGTCTTCGATTGTTGGAGGTCGGTCACCTGGTGTTGTAGTGTTGTATTACCTAGTTCCAAGGCATCGACTCATGCCTGGAGTTGAGCCGAGAGATTGCAGAGCTCTAAGTTATTTTCCTCCAATAACTTATATTCTTGCTTCAGCTGAGTGGCCGCTTCAACCATGGTATCTAGTGCATTACTAAATGATGTGGGTGCATGGGTAGAGGTGGAACATGCAACGGGTCGGGAAATGGGAAAGGGAACAGTGGATGACGTGCCTATGAGTGAAGTGAGATGTGATGATAGTGGACAGACGTGGTGGTGGGTGCTCCTGTGGATGGTGAAATATCCATGGGATCGGATGTGATAGTGTGTGAAGTGTGAATTGTGAACACGGGAACGGTAGGTGGTGAGTTAGTGGTGGCGGTGAATGTGGGGGAGTGGGGTTGGGAAAGGGACTTTTTATTATAGTTCTCAACCTGTTGGAGTATATTTACAAGGTTTGTCCAGAATGACGGTTGTGTGACTTGGGTTGAGCCTGAGGCAGTTACAAGGGAAGTGGTGGATAGGGTTTGGGAGAGGGGAAATGTGTGGGTGAATGGAAAAGGATGGGATAAGGTCTGGCTAGTGGCAAGTGGTTGTCCAAGGGCGGGGAGATAGGAAGGGTGACCTATTATGGTTTGATCGGTGGCAGGATGACCGGTGTGAGGTTCAAAAATTTGGGCGGAGTGATGGATGTGGGTAAAGGGAAGGATGTAAAAACGGAGGTGTGTACAATGGTTTCATGTTGGGTGGATATCGGTTGTTCAGAAAGACTAGTGGAGAAGGGTTCTGAGGGTTGAATGGAAGGTGACGGTGGAGATGGTACCTGTGTATTTACATCTTGTTCGTCAGTGGGACTTGGGCTAGTCATGTGAACATCCTCTGAAATTGTGGTAGGCAAGGCAGTAGAGACTTCCATTTGAATCATTTTTCCTCGCCGTGGCCGTGTATCAATCCTTCGTTGATCATAGGTAGGGTTCTCCCGATAGACCATTGTCCTCAATGCTTCCCCAATCCCACATGTGTCCGCCAATAGATTCAATGATTCAACAAAATGTGAGTCTACATTCTCGGCTTGAAGCATTTGGTTCACTAGAGCTCGATTCGCCTCTTCTGTCATCTTATGTCTTCTCTGTACCTGCTTGATTGTCTCGTATAGCCATTTGAGTTGTGCCGTGTAGGCAGGGGCCTCCGCTTCACTCTCCTCTGGTTCATTCCCCCGTTCTTCTTCCTGATTTTGTGTGCTTGGACCATGAGGATGTTGTGCCTCTTCTTCCCAATGTACCCTGCTTGTCTCGCCCTGTGGCTGTTCTCCTTGGAATGATGATCCCGGATCGGCATTGTCAGAAAAACCTTCACTATCAGATAAGTGGGCCGTCTGCAGGAATCTTTCAAAATCAAAATTGGGATCCTCAGTTAAGGTGGCCATAGATGCAAACTCGGCATCGGTAGGTAGTGGAGGGGCGGATGGAGTGGGCTGTACCACACCCCCTGATTGAGTTCCTTGGAGATGTACCGTGAAAGGTGCCACGTGGGCTTCTTCTCTAGGGGGAGCTTCGGCTGTGGCCTCGTGAGGGATCATGACCTGGGAGAGTGATCCACGCATTCGTTTCGCCGGTTGATTCCCTGACTTCCGCCCCTTGAAAAACTCTAGTTGTGAGTATTTAAGGGCCCTGGCTATTGGCACGTCATATGCAAGACATCTATAAATAATTCTGGTGATCGCACAGCAGCCATGTAACGTATGCTTCCTCACACCCTGCTTGCCTGCTTCATACAATTGGTCCAGAATCCATACAGGCATCTTAATTGGCAAGCTTCCTGTCTCTGCTAGATATAATCCATACCATATTTTCTTGTGAGGTTGGGTAAAACGGTCTTGAGCTGGAAATGCGAAGTGTTGAAGGCACATTCGCAGGGGTATGGCGATGTTAGGGGTGAGGGCACACATTTCTTTCAACTTCTTGATTCTGTTGCTCTTCATTGACTCTGGTATCAAGGGATCTCTATTAGAGGGAACGTGAGTGCCATACATCTGAAGAGCTTCCCTGATTAAAGTAACATTCAACTCAAACTTCTTCATTTCCTCTTGGTTTGATAGGGAGGGCACCCAGAATGTGCCTGAATGATCTTTATCCCCTTTCGGCTTCAGCGTGGCTATCAAGTAGTAGCACCTAAGAAAATCCGGTCTAGGCAAGGCTGCACTAAAGTAATCTTGCAATCCCGCTTTCTGCCAAATATCCTGAAGAGGAGCTGCATTTTGCAATGCTTCAAATTCTCGTGAGAAGAACTGAAAGGTCCACCACACTCCTCCACATTCCATCTTGGATTCCCAGATATGATCTGCGTCTCCCAAATCCCCTGGCATCTCATTGAACCAATGAGAATGCCCCTTTATTCTTTCTGTTAGGCCACTTGGTGGATCCGGAATGGGAATTCTTCTTACGTTCAAAAGCTCCTCCGGGCTAGCTGTCAGTGGAACCTCCACAGGCATGGTATCCCAATTGATTTGAGTGCTGGTGCCTGCTTGAGAACTCGTGCCTGCTGCTGCTGCCATGGGAACCGGGTGCTTATCTGCTAGAAGAAGAAAGGCACATTAGTGTTGCATAGGAAACAGGATGTAATGGTGTTCCCTTCACAATACTAACATGACAATCCCGAAGGTTAGTGGTCAGAGGTGAAGTGCTTGTGATAGATGTGAGTGGTGATTAGAGGTCAGTATCATCCTAGATGCCTACTTTGGTTATGCAATGGACTCAGAATGCACCTATGTCAGAGAGGATGGATTTACAAAAATTTGGTCTGGGGGTTTGATACATGGTTTAAGTCTCCAAACTTTGCTAGAGGGTTCGTAGCTCTTAGAGCTAAAGACAGGTAGAGATTTATGAACTAGAGTGTGATGGAGTTGGGGCCTTTTGGGCACCCATTTCCAGACATTTCTCGATTTGGTTGAGTGTGGGTTAGGGTGGTCTTTAGGTAGAGTTCCTACGTTGTTAGTCGAGAGGATGTGTGAGTGTTGAATTATGCCAATAACTAGAGTTGGAGCTATTTGGGCTTGTAAACAGGCCTTGGGCACCCATATGTGTCTAGCATTGGGGCTAGCCTTCATTGACCGCTTAGGGACCCAAATAGACGTGGTGTGCCTAGGAGGTTGTCTAGGGGACTCCTTCACTTGTGTCCGTGATGGTGTGGCTTGTTTGTGGCCTCCTCGAGAGTCTGCTATTAGAGTTGTGGGTTTTCCATCCTTGCGTATCCAGATCTGCTTCGCGCCACGAGGTACTCCATGTTGCACTAGTTGGCGCTCCTGCTTCTTGATCAATGGCCTCCTTCGTGTTGTATAGTGTTTGGTCTTCATGTTTAGAATCTCCTTTGACCCCACTGCGAACTCCTCATTGACTCCTGTACCTTTGGTAAGATTGACAATCCTCTGCACCATAGAAGTTTGGACAAGAAGAGCATCATTATCTTTATGTGGATTCCTGGAGGGACCAGGAGTTGGTGCCTGTTCTATTGGTTTGAGTGCTTGATTTTCTAATTCAATCGTAAGACGGCTTTGGCCTACCCAAGCCTGCAGAAGTCCACTTCTTAGGTTGAGGTTGACTGCATGATCATAGATCCAGTCTTGGCCTAAGATAAGAGGTTCGGTAAGATCCTCATCTTCACATACTAGCACTTGTACTGGCATTAGTACCTCCTGAATGTAGAGAGGAAGCTCCACCTCTCCCATGCAAGGGGTTTCGACACCTCCTAAACCTATCAGATATGCTTCCAGGGGTTTTATCTCCAATTGCAGTTGTTGGCAGTAAGAAAGCCGAACTGCACTAGTGGCGGCTCCTGAATCAATTAAATCTCTCACACTAGTTGGATTGTCTCCTTATCCTATTTCTAGGGTTACAAAAGGTCTTCGATCGATTATTCTATGGGAATGTTCACCGGAAACCTCACACATGGCCATGTGATAACCTGGGGACTCTTGAGGGTCAGGCATAGGCTGATCCCTCCCTTGTCTCCTCAGCTTCATTCGTATGATGCGCTCTAAGGCCTCTGCCTGTGCTTCTTCTCGAATTCGTTTTTCCTCCTCTTTACGTTTCTTAGCAATATTGAGTCGACTTAGCATTTCCTCTGTGAGGGGTTCCTGATACAACTTGACTCTGCATCCGCTAATATAGTTTGGGAGAACATCACCCTCTAATGTGGCTAGTTGCACTGCTCCACTTGTGGAGATCCTATTTATTATCATAGGTCCGTAGCCTCTCTTTTCTAGTTTCCTTGCGTGTTGTTTCAATGTGTAGACTAAAACTAGATCTCCAGCTTTCAAACCTTTGTCCTTCACATGGGCATCAAAGTATTCTTTTTGTGTTTCGTTGCTGCATATATCCCTGCAGCTGCTCTCAGTCTTGTTTCTCCTAATCGTTCAAGGTCAAAAAGTCTAGAGGAGAGTTCATGACCCGTCCATTCGTGCTCTTGTGCTACTTTCAATGTAGGTATTAAGAAGTCCAACGGTAGCACGGCGTTTTGGCCAAATACCATCTGAAAGGGGGTGGCTTGGAGTACCGTTTTGTAGGCGACTCGGTATGCCCAAACAACATGGTGGAGATGTTTGTCCCAATCAGAGCGTTTATTGTTCACTAATTTTGTCAATACATTGCATAGGATCTTATTGGTGCTTTCGGCTTTCCCATTGGCTTGAGGGTGATAGGGGACAGAATTCTTATGTACTACCAAGAATTCTTGGAGCAGATTTTCAATAACTTCATTCAAGAAGTGAGTGCCCCTGTCACTTACTAACTCTATAGGTAGCCCGTATCTTGTGAATCATTCTCAAATAAGAACTTTGCTGTTGTTTGAGCATCATTCTTCGTAGTGGCTTTCACTTCTACCCACTTGGTGAGATAGTCTGTGGCCACAATGATGTACTCGGCATGTGAACCCTTAGCTGGGGGGTTAATAGGACCGACAAAGTCTATTCCCCATTTAGAGAATGCACGTCCACCCATCATAGGTTTCAGTGGCATCTCATCCTTTCGAATAGGGTACTGGGTTCGCTGACAAACCTCACACCTCTTCACATAGGTATGTGCATCCATGTGAAGAGTTGGCCACCAAAGACCTGCAAATAGAACTGCTTTGATCACCCGGTCTGGTCCAAAGTGTCCTCCTGCTACACCTTGGTGAGCAGTCTCCAAGATCTTTAGATATTCGCTCTCATGGACACACAGTCTAAGATACCCATCTTTCCCTCGTCTGTATAGATTATCCCCAATGAGAGCATAGTCTAGTGCCTCTTGTTCTAAACTCCTCTGTCTAACCAAAGTCATTTCTTGAGGGAATGTTTTCGTCCTCAGAAAGGCCACTAATGGCTCGCTCCAATCTGGCATTAAAGACACGCGATAAAGAGTGGCATGTTCCACTGGTGGCTTAGTGCAACAGGTTGGGCATTCCTTGCACAACTTTTGGACATCAGCCTCCATAGTCAGCCAATGCACTCCGAATCTCCTTAGAGTCTGTAGGGTTCTTTGTTTTGAGTAGTGTTGCTCTAGTGCACCTACATGTGCTAATTGCAACCATTTGGTGTACTCGTCCTCCTCCACACAACAGGCTAATATTCCTTGATCGGTATGTTTGTACACACTTCCTGCCATGATATGATACTTTTGAGCTTTGACTACATGATTAGGTCCATATGTAAGTACTGGCACTAAGGGCTTGGCCCATTGAGGCACCACTTCCAAATTGAACAAGTAAGCATCAGCTAAGTCATCTGACACTCCTTGTGGGGCCTCTCCGGATGTAAGCCTAGAGAGATGGTCGGCTCTCAAATGAGTCCTGCCTTTCCTCACTACTACCTCAAAGTCATACTCCATTAGTAAGAGAAACCATCTTACTAATCTGCCTGTATTACATGGCTTGTTTACTAGGTACAGTAGAGCTTGGTGATCAGTAAAAAATTTGAACTTATTTTCCAGCAAATAATGTCTAAACTTTTTAACTGCATATACCATGCCTAGTCCTTCTCTCTCCGTAGTGGTATAATTTCATTCAGCTGCATTCAACTATCTACTAGCATAGGCAATTGGAAGATCCATATTACCTTCACCGGTAGGTTGCGCAAGTACACACCCAATAGCATAGTTGGATGCATCCACGTGGACATGGAATGGCTTATTCCAATCCGTTGTGGTCAAGATTGGTGTTGAACACAATCTTCGTTTAAGCACAATGAAGGAATTCTCACATTCGTCAGTCCATTCAAAGTTAGTCAACATTCCATACAGAGGCTTTGCTATGATGGCATACATGTGTATAAACCGTCGGTAATAACCACAATGCCCCATGAAAGCTTGTACTTCCTTGACATTCTTTGGCCTAGGTAACTCCGCTATGGCTCTCACTTTCTCTTCATCAGTGGATATGCCATTCTTTGACACTATGTGTCCTAGAATCTTGCCTTGCCTGACCATAAAAACACACTTTTCGGGGTTCAGGCAGACCTGATATTCTCTACATTTATCAAAGATTTGTCTGAGTTCAAGAATATGGGTTTGTCTAATGTTAGAATGAGCACAAAGATCATCAACATAGACTTCTAAGTTCTTCCTCAGGAACTCTTTAAATACATGGCACATCAACCTCTGGAAGGTAGCTGGTGCATTGGTAAGCCCAAATGGCATTACTCTAAAGGCAAATATGCCCCATTCAGTGGCAAAAGCCGTCTTATGCTGATCCTCTGGAGCTATGGCTACTTGATTGTAGCCAGAGAACCCATCCAGGAAGCTGTACACTTCTTTGCTTGCTACCCTCTCTAATAGATGCTCAGTGATAGGAAGAGGATAGTTATCTCGAATTGTGGCTGCATTAACCTTCTTCAAGTTAATGCATACACGCAACTTTCCATTTTTCTTGGGCACCACTACGATGGGGGATACCCACTCAGTGTGCTCAATTTCATAGATAAATCCAGCTTCAACCAGTCTATCTATCTCCTCTTTGATCTTCGCAGCATAATTATCATTATATGTATATGGCTTTTGCTTAGAAGGTTTGGCATTTGAGGTCATGGGGATGGTGTGTGAGCATATGTCAGGGTCCACGCCTTTCAAGTCCTTGTAACTCCAAGCGAATACATCTCTCTATTCTCTTAGCAAGGCTATCAATTCGTGCTCTTCGTCTTCCGTCAGGTCATGGCCTATGTACGTGCATCTCTCTTCTCCTTCTTCTATGGCTACAACTATTTTCTTGGTGGTTTCTTTGTTATCATAGGCCTCTCCTGATTGTGCCTCTCGTTTAAGCATTATAATCATGACTCTCCTATCATCTATCTCATACTTCTTAAAATTTTTTGGGACCTCAAACAAAGATTCCTCCTGCTCTTGTGTGACTTCTTTCTTCTTCCTTTTCTTTCCTCCTTCCTTCGGGGTCACATGTGTGGCTAGCCTCACATCATTTGTAAGCTCTCCGTGCCTCTGGGGTTGAGATTCTACCTCATAGAAATATTCTTCATTTGATGCAAAAGGTGGGTCCATAATGATTGACTCTAGATCGGAGTCGCTCGCATCTTCATATGCATCAGGTCTAGGTTCGCATTCTTCTAGAATTGCCTCTCCCATGATTGGTTCTATGGAGAAGACTGAAATGTCATAGCCATCTTCATCAGAGTGAGGTGTCCATTGTTCTTCATTGATGGCTACATCCATTGTTGCTAGGATTTCTGCCCAACCGTGGGGTTCAAATTCTTCATCAGGAAATACTACTGGTGCATAGGCTGGGTCTTGAATGGATGTATGTGTTTCGTTTGCGCCTATTTCTCTGGCCTTTTCTCTTTTCTCTTCTTCCACTGCTACCTTACACATCCATAAATGAGTGTCTTCATGCATCCATGAGGATCCTGATCCCATGGAATGCACGGATTCAGTATCATCTTTAGTTTTATGGACAGGATTCCATTGAATAGGTGGCACATCTCTATGAGAGAAATCTTTGAGATTCACTTTGGTAGTGACTCCCAAGTGTTGCAAATACAAAGAATTGGTCCCCCAATCTTGTACCACTTGCAACTGCCGCATAAATGGCCTTCCCAAAATCATCTCGTAAGCTTGGTTTTTGCTAAAGTCGCATATAGCAAAAGTATGCACGAACTCAACACCGCATGTAGTGAGAGTTATTCCTTCTAGCAGTCCTAATGGCCTTTCAATGTGACCATCGGCCATCTGCAATTTCATTCTTGTTGGCCTGAGTGATGGCTTGCCCCGACGTTTCCATAAGGAAGTGGTGGTAATTGCAACTCCTGCACCTGAGTCCAGAATGGCCTTGGTTGTGTAACCTTCATGAGTGATAGGAAGATATGTATTTCCCTCTTGGCCCTCACTCATTTCTCCTATCTTGTCTAGTGGGATTTCTAGCACCGTGCTATGAGAACCTACCTGGGAGCGTGGTTTTGCTACTTCAGGTACTTGATTGACTACTTGTTTCCACACTTCTGGTCTAACCTTAAGCAGTTCTTCCAAAGTGAGATTACACTACACCTTGGTGTTCTTTACTACCTCCGTGTTCCTAGGTATGACTGAATCTTCGTTTCTTACCATGACTGTGGGGGTTCTCATACAATTAGACTTGGCTTCCCATGGGCCCGTGAAGTGGGGTAATTCCTGTAGAGAGTTAGACTCAAAGTCTAATCTCTCTTGAGACGGGGTGCTCTCCTGCTCTCCATAGATAGAGGGAATATCTTGTGGAAATTGATCATGTGCATCATCCACAAGTTCAATGGGAGGAGGGACCTCACTTTCCTTAGCCCATTTGTCTTCTTGAATCTCTCTTAGGAATTCTGGAGTGAACCTATTCATAGAAGAGGGGGTGTCTGGCTCCGTAGAGTTAGGCACATAGGCTTCAGGCACATAGGCTTCCTGGGTAGGAAGATCTGCTCTTTCACTAGCCTTGTCATGGTGTTGAGGGGCGGGTTCCTTTTGTGATTGTGCAATTATCTTCTCTATTCTTTCTAGGGAGGGGGGGTTGTGTGGTTCAGTGGAATTGGGCACATAAGCTTTCGGTGGGGGATGGGTCATGTTTTTGCTTGCTTTATCTCTTTCTTGATTTTTTTCTTCCTTGGCAGATCTTGCAATTATGCCCTCTAACTTCTCTAGAAGTCCATCCAAGTGTAATTGCGTCTTGGCTGAGCCCAAGTAATTGAAAAGGCGACTGGCTTCACACATAGTCTGAGCCAATGCGACCATTTTCGCGCAAAGCTTGGTTCTTTCTATCTCTAGGTCAGCTCTAGGGTAGCACTTGTCATGATCCGTTACATTTGGCCCTTCTTGGATTCTGGCCTGATATGCTTTAAGCATCATGTCTATGTCTTCAGGAGTGGGATCAGCTAATACTGATCCTGCTCGGGGTGGTGGGTGGGTTACGTGGGGTGTATTAGAGGGTGGAGGGATGGAGGGTGATGGGGATGGTAGCGGTGGGAATGTGTGAGAGTGCGGTTGAGATGTGATCTCTATGATTTTGGCCTTGGTTTCTCGTAGACTTTCCTCAAGTTCACTCATCTTCTTTGCCCATTGCCTTTTCATACGTTCACGGCTATCTCTTCAAGCTCTTGTTCTCTTCTTATTTTGGCTCTCAGTCTCGCTAGTGTCTGGGCTCTTTTCCTGGCTTACCCCTTGGTTTTGCTGCAATGCTTGAGCTCTAGTGATTACCTGCACTGGTGCAGTGGAAGTGACACTTCCTGTGGAATTGACCACTAACCCAATAACGTTAATCGGAGTGATTTTTGGCATATTGCTGGGATTCTTGGGACAATCTCGTAAGAGATGTTCCTTTCCACACTCCTGGCAAAAGCCTTGGATCGTCACTGATTGGGGTTGTGTAGGTGCAGGCATGGGGCAATCACGTATGAGGTGATCACCCTGACATCTGAAGCAAGGTCCTCTAGGAAAGGGGGGTCGTATCTGCCTAGGTTGAGGTCTAGAGTTGGGGTTTGTGTACATGACGTTAGCATATTCAGGCTCCCCACTATTCTCACTTGGGTCCTCGTAATAGTATGACTCGCTATGTTCAGGTGACTGCATGTAGTAAGCCTGTGGACTATCAATATGAGTGGAGTCAAAACTATGGTCACTCCGATCACTATCTGTTAGCAATGGGGTGATCGGGACTATGGCTCTGTTTGGATTTTCTTCGGCAGATGTATATTTTACTGGGATCACATTGGTTGGAGCAGGGGGTTGCTGCACTAGGACTGGTTGAGGTCTCTGCTGCCCTTGATAAGGTGGCTGATAAGGTTGCTGTGGTCTGTTGTATTGTTGGGATGGGTACTGATTCTGATATCTACCCTGTTGTGGATATGGCTGAGAGTAGTTTTGCCTAACGGCTTGTTTGTTATATGGGCAGTCTTGTGCAGTGTGGTTGGTGTACCTTCGCTCTATGGTGCAGTACTGGCTACTAGGATTCACTTGGGGTTGAGCCATAATGGGACATACATTTGCCATATGGTCGCCTCCACAAGTGTAGCACCGCTTAACTGGGGCAAATCTCGGAATTTGTTTGCTAGAGACACCTAGTTTTTGAGCTACCTTCTCTGCAAGTTCCTCAATGGATGTGGATTTACCAGATGTGAGGCTACTAGAGCTATCAGAATCCTTACAGATTTTTGACAGTTCTAACTCCTCGCCTAAATTGTCCTCAATGTCTATGCACATGCGCACGCACTCTTCTATAGTTCTGGGGTCCTTCAGATACACATATGACCTGAGCTTGGTGCTCAACAATCCATCTAAGAACAAGGCCACTTGCTTGGCCGATGTAGATAACTCCGGCATCGTGCATCTCTCTAGGTATTGCCTAAACCGTCTCCCAGCTAGTCTGACCGTCTCTTGAGGTGTTTGTTTGAAGCTATGAATTAGTGAGGAAGTGTTGTGCCTGATTCCACTCTTAGAAAACTCAATGATAAATGCCTCTAAGAGCTGGTCTATGTTTATGAAATGCCTCTCGTTCAGTGGTTGAAACCACGTAAGGCCAGTGTTCCTAAGGGTTAGACCAAAAGCATTATATTGTGTGAATAGGTCCTCTACCTGTTCAGCTTTCAATACTTGCCAAATTTCTGCCACATGGTCATAAGGGTCTCCAGTGCCATCGAAGTAATTCTTCATGGACTTCACCAGTTGAGTTGGTCGCAGGGTCCTAGTGTGTTCTCTCAGCCTTGGCAAAGGAAAATCGTCAGCATTCCTTTGATTCCATGGGGTTCTATGTCCCTCAGGTTCCACTCTATTCCTTTCCGTTCCCGTTCTTTCTCTTCCCAGGGAGTTGGCAAAACTTACCTCAGGTTTGTCTCTACTTCTATCTCTTTGAGCTCCATGAGCTTGGGAGGTCCGAGCTCCTTGGTGACTGTATGACACATTAGTCCGAGGTTGGGGAAAAACAAATTCACCCTTCCATGTGTAGGCATGTCTGCCATGCTCGGTGACCACGAAGATCCTCTCTGATGTATTGTCTAAGTAGGTTACTTTGCCTGGGCTATCAGGGTCTTTAAACTCATAGATTGTGAGAGCACCTACTTCATGAGACAAGGTAGGCTTATACCTCCAAAAGGCCTCATCAGTTTCTCGGTTTAAAAGCAAATCTATGCTTTTATTATCCTGTGGAATCAATTCTGGAGTCATGATTCTGGTCAAGACAGATTTACCACTGGGGGTTCTTGGCTCTCTCTCTATATTCCCTTGCTCTATATCACCCATGTCGGTCTCCGCAATCACATTTCCAAACTCATCTGTTCTATCAGGAAGAGTGGTGACTACATATATAGTCCCCTCTTTATCTAGGTATGCTCCATTCTCAAACTTGACTACTGGGTGTTCTAGTCCATGGGGTTGATCGGGGTTCTTAATCTGGACCACCGATCTTCTCAGGCCATCTTCGTAGATGCGAGCACCTAGACGATTAGTCCTGATGTATTCCAATTGAGTCTTGTAAGGTCCTTCTGGCTTTTCTAAATAAGCCAACCTTGAACTACCTACTGGTCTCTCCATGTGATAGGACATTTTCAGAATCACTCGTTTCTGATCGTGGAGTGTATGGGTAATCACTCAACTGCTGGGCCCAAGACCTAGCAGTGTGATTGACACTAGCTTCAGAAGATCTGAGGCTTTGTCTGTCTCTGCCTAAGTGTCTACCTGACCTAAGGTTCATATGCCTGGTTTCTCTACCCCCTTGATCCCAAGTACACTCTCGTTGCGGGTTAATTGACACCAATCACTTTGTTCTTTTTAGTTGATTATTATGTTTATGATCTTGTCTGGTATCACGTCGTCAGGAATGCTTAATTGAATTTCGCACTTGATAAGTGATCGATTCAAGTTTACTTTTGTCCCTTAGGGTTTTCGCACTTAAGTCCTACTTAATGCTTGCACTTAGTTGCTTAGTTCTCTTGGACTTGATGTGTGCCTAGCGTTGTCCTGATTAATTACCACACCTAAGTCGTACTTAGCCTAGGCTAGGAATTGACAAAGGAGGGTTGAGAGATCTTCCAACCTCAATTAGCTGGTTGACCAGACTGCTACACAAGCCCAGGAAGCCTTCTCCCAAGCTTGGTACTCACCCTTGCTAGCTTTCCTTGGAATGCCTTGCTTGCACACAATGTTCCTGTAAAAGTTCACAAGTCAATATAGCTCTATTACCACAAGGGATTGAAAGACACACATCAACATTTACAGGCCCCCCCTTGGAGTAACTCATTGTACCCCCAAATCCTTATGACCACTTAGTTCAACCTAAAGGCCAACTTAAAAAATAAATGTTCTAAAACTCCACGTATGATTCTACAAAAAACCAGTCAAGGTCCACGTAGGAGTTTCAACAAGCTTTCCAACGAGACCAAAATCCCATCAATTGGAGTTCGTATGGTGAAGTTATGACCATTCAGGCACTTAGGGGTCCAAACAGGCTCTCAGGTTTCAGGAAATTCCTCCCTGGTTTCTAGGTCTTTTGCCCACTCCTAAGGCTCTTATATCCTCCCAATGTGTCCAATATTAAGCCCCAAAAAGTACCCCAATTTTAATCAATCAAGTTATCCTAAAAATTTATGCGTTAAGCCTGTGTATCGCGATAGGTCGGGTCGAAGTGTCACGATAGCTCGTGAGGTGTCGCGATACTCCCAAGTGTCGCGATAGCTCGTGAGGTGTCGCGATAGCTTGTGAGGTGTCGCGATAGCTCGTGAGGTGTCGCGATAGCTCGTGAGGTGTCGCGATAGCTCGTGAGGTGTCGCGATACTCCGAGGTGTCGCGATAGCTCATGAGGTGTCGCGATACTCCGAGGTGTCGTGATAGCTCGTGAGGTGTCGCGATACTCCCAAGTGTCGCGATAGCTCGTGAGGTGTCGCGATAGGTCGTGAGGTGTCGCGATACTCCCAAGTGTCGCAATAGCTCGTGAGGTGTCGCGATAGGTTGTGAGGTGTCGCGATACTCCCAAGTGTCGCGATAGGTCGTGAGGTGTCGCGATAGCTCGTGAGGTGTCACGATAGCTCGAGTTATGGCAAAATTTGTGGTTCTGTCTTGTGATCCTAGGTGCTCTAGGCCTGCGCAGTGTCATGGTGCACTCAGAAACGTGATTAGTCGAAGTTTGCGAGGTGTTGCAATAGCTCGAGCTCGGCGCCTCGGGGCTTGTGCAGAAGGATTTTGTACTTGCTGAGCTTGCTCGAGATGGTGATGGAGCTGGTACCTGCAAGAAATATGCAAAAAACATACAACACAAATGCACGCGCTCGCTCTCTCTCAAACTCGCACACAACAAATGCGGGGAATGACAAGGAAGAGGGAATATGTAGTGGAGAAGGAGGTGGAGATGGAGATGGAGATGGAGAAAAATCAGAAATTTACCTACTACTTACCATTTCAACGCGTCCTCTCTACGTCTTACCATCACACGCTCGTCCTCAAAGCTCGAATCCCCGGCAACGGCGCCAAAATTTGGTGTAGCTCAGTGATGAGTAGCACCTCCTTTAATGTCAATACGGGAAGACATGAGGATGGTATGAAGACCTCGAGCAAGTGAAGGCACAAATGTGTGAGTGAGAAGCACACTAACATGCACACACATACACACACACGCACACACACGGCAAGAACAAAGAGAGTAAGACAATGGAATCACTTCTATTGCAACAAAGTTCTCATACAAGCTCAAAACTACAAGAAGCTTCCTCAAAAATGAGCTCTCTAGCTCTATTTGACTAGCTTTGGCCCTGTCCGAGATCTAAAAAATATGAAAATTGGCAGGCAACTACTTCTAAGGCTCCCCAAGCTCAAGGACTCCTCGGCTTGTACAAAATGGAGCTACAAAAAGGTGAAATGATATTTACAAGGGTTTTTAGTGATAAGAATCACTTTTAAATGGTGTAGGGGTTTGGAAAAAAATAAAGGGTTGCCTTAGTGCTAGATCTGCATGTATGCCCGTATTTGCTTCTTCCTGTATATTGCCAACATAGAGTGACACCAAATTTGGCGCCATTGCCGGGGAGAGAGCTTGGAGGACGAGCGTGTGACTGTAAGACGTAGAGTAGCGATGTTGGAAGGTAAAAAAATCACCATTTTCAGTTCAGTTGTTGAGTTTTTTCTTCTTCTTCATCTTTATCATCATCACCATCTCCACCTACCTTCATCTTCTCAGTTTTTTCCATTTTTTAGAGTACATTCACCTCGCTTTTTACTTGTGGTTGTGAGAAAGAGCCTTAGAGAGGGTGCGGAGCTGAAACGTTGAAGAAATACGCCTCAATATACCCAAAAATGGAGTGAACAGCCCCGGATGTGACATAACCTGCGCCAAGTATCGTGAGTGCAATATCGCGGGTTTGAGGGGAGATTTTGCATCTATAGACACATAGGAGTGACAAGAGGACACAAGGTACTCATATTTGCAAAAATTTTTGAATTTGAACTCCAAAAAATCCAAGTATCGTGTTCTCCCGTAGTTGAAGTATCGCGATACCTGGATATCGTGAAATTCCTATGGTCGAGTATCGCGATACTTGCAAGTGGTCACATATCCTGTATCGTGTATCGCTGAGAAACATTCACGATATTAGACAGATATCATGTATCATATATCGTGAACTTCTGATCACGATACCTATCGTGTATCGTGTATCGTGGAGTTAACTTTTGCGATACCTCGTAGATATCGAGTATCGTCAGAAAATTTCTCGCGATATTGGTTACATATCGAGTATCGTAGAGATTTGAAAATGATACTTCACAAATATCGAATATCGTGGGAATTCCAAGTATCGTATATCGTGATTTTTTTGCGATACCTACCCAATATTGTGCATCGTGACTTTCAGCGTCAAGTATCGTGAGTCTAACTCTCGCCTGATATTGAGTATCGTGTATCGTGGGATTCCTCTTGGCGATACCTGTGCAATATCAAATATCGTGAGGGTCCTTCCGTGATACTTGCTGGATATCGAGTATCGTGATCTATCTACTTGGTCGAATATCGTGTATCATGTGGGCTCAAGTATCGAATATCGTGATTTTTCCAGTGTGTCAAGTGTCATGTATCGTTTAGTTGAGATATCGTGTATCGTGGCAAGGCAAGTATCGTATATCGTCTGTTTTCAAGTATCGCGATACTTCATAAGTATCGTGTATCACCTGTTTTGAAGCATTTCCTGAGAGGTCATGTTTCCCTATTTTAACCCCCAAAACCCTGAACTGGCATAACTTTCTCATACGAAATCTGTTTGCTGTGATTTTGAGTTTACGGTAAGGGACTCACAACTCAGTGGTTAGCACTATGTGCTGAGTTCAAACACGAGTGATCCAAAAATGACATTTAACTGGGAAAGACTCTTGGCTTTCGAAGACATGCATAGTTCAATACCTAGGAAAGATTTTATGTCTATAGTGGAAGGAGAATATCGTATGTCTCTTCAATACATATCCACTAATTTGCAAGGAATACCCATCTACCTCGATGGTCTACATAGGTCAGTAGCAAGAATGATAAGCACTACAGAATTAGAAATAGTCCCAAGGCCAGCTATCAAGTACGAAGATGGAGTCTATAAGGAAAAGATGGCCAAATCTATGTAGTAACCAAAAACCCTGATCAGATTAATGAAAGAGGAGAGTTAGCTCAAGATCAGACAACTACCTCACAAAACCCATTTGAGACGCAACAAAGAACAGAAAACGTGATGTTAGGACAAACGAGCCAAGGTAATATACCCAATAGACCACATGAGCAATTCACCATGCCAGGAATTAACCCCCATAGCCACACTAGCAAGGGAATGGGAAATATGAATAGAACCACCCTTAGGGTAGAACCACCCCAAGGTGTAGGAGCTGGAATACACCTAGTAAAATCCGCCTATCCCATAATAAGTAAAACCCCAGAGCCCGACAAAATACTGAGACCAATCCAGTTGGCCAAGTGTATGCAAAATCGTTACGATGGCACAGGAGAGCCGTATGACCACATTCCAGAATTCAAGCAAGTATTGCGAGCGGAGCAAGTGGATGACTTTTTCATGCAATATGAATCCTTTGGGCTAACCCTCACAGGAATAGCCTTGACCTGGTTTCAATCCTTGGATCCAAGTTGCTTTGAACATATTGAACAATTCTTCCAAGAACTTATTTGGGAATTCACTAAGCGAGGGATCAAGCACAATTCGTCATCCTTAATACATAGTTTCAAACAAGCTCCTACTGAGACAATAAAAAATGCAGCACGAAGATTTAAGCAATATGTAGCCCGATGCCCTGTGACAGAGAGACATTCTCAACAAAAATATCGTTATTTTTAGAAGGTCTAACCAATGGAACATTGAGAATCTTAGTATATGTAAAACGACTACAAACCCTAAGTGAATGTCTTCAAGAGTGCATAGATTTGGAAGACAACTTAGCTGAGGATCTCAAAACCACACAGGATCCTACCAAATTAGAGGATACAAGGAACAATGAAACTTCTAGTTTGAGTTATGTGGAGGAAGTGGCAGATTTAGTGGTCAAAAAATTAGGGATATAAGGACAAAGGAACTACGAGAACTCTTCCTCGTTTGTCTCGAGTGTGGCAAAGAACAGCTCCTCAGAGATTGTCCCGGACATCCCTCTAGTGCACCAAAGGTTACTCCCATTAATGTAGTTGGCTTAGTAGGGGATTCGAGTTCCAGTAGTGATAATGTGGCTCCTATACATGCAGTTACCAGGGCACAAGCCTTACAAAAAGCTAAACTAGCTGAGCAATCAGAGCCAAGTGAATCAGGAGAGCCTAGTAAGAGGAAAACAAGAACTTGGAAGGATACTAGAGAAAAGGCCAATCGTAAGTGGACCAAAAAGTTATCCGAACTAGAAGAAATCCTGAAAGATGAAAAAACAAAAATAGAAGATATTGCCTCTCAAAGCCCCTCGCAGGTCAAGACTCCATCCACACCACCTCATCCCCACCCACCAACCATTGTAAATAGACCACCACAATCAGGGTCTGTTCTTGCAGATCCAACCCCAGAAGACGTGGACATGATGTTCAAGGCATACCAAGCTCGACTTCAAGAAGGGCCAACACCTGCAAACCTAGACAAGAGCTACTCTAGAGCAGATTTAGATATTGAACGGACAAAAATGTGCATAAAAATGGTGGAACTAGCTCAAGCTATGTTCGAGGCCAATCAATCATTCAATCAGACAAAAACTGTTACATCGGGTTTGCACTTCCAGGGCTTACTAGATAGATTAGAGCAATTGGAAAACAAACCACAAGTTTCTTTACCTCTACATGCTCAACTAACTATTGAAAGAGAAATCTCATCACCAAAGAAAGTATATGTTCCTGACTCCATAGATGATGGAGCACCTCTTTCAATTCAACAACACACTCAAAAGTTCTTGCGGGAAAGACAAGAAGAGAAATGGGCCAAGGAGAAGGATAATCCTCCTCCTATTCTTGAGATTGATGACCTTCATGATCAATTTCCACAAGACATTCCATCTATTTATGGAGAAAAAACAGAGCAACAAGAAGATGAACGATTAGATTTTGAATCTAATTCTTTACAAGAGTTGCCACAGTTCACAGGCCCATGGGAATCTGAATCTCTCCAGATCAGAGCTCCCAAAATATTGATCAGGAATGAAGACTCGGTGGTTCCAAGAAACACAGAAGTCGTGAAGAACACTAAGGTTCAGTGTCATCTCACTTTAGAAGAGCTGCTCAAAGTAAAACCTGAGTTATGGAAACATGTGGCAAATCAGGTTCCAGAACTTGATTTCGATATGCCAGAAGTAGGCTCTAAGAAAAAAGTTCTAGAGGTACCTCTAGACAAAATAGGGGACATGTGTGAGGGTGAAGAAGGTAATACTTATCTTCCAATCACCTACCAAGGTTACACAACCAAAGCAATCATAGATTCAGGTGCTGGTGCTGCTACTGCAACCACCTCCTTGTGGAAGCGATGGGGCAAGCCCACATTAAGACCAACTAGAATGAAGCTTCAGATGGCTGACGGCCATGTGGAAAGACCTTTAGGATTGCTCGAAGGGATAACTCTAACCACCTGTGGTGTAGAGTTTGAACACACATTTGCTATATGTGACTTTGAAAAAAATAATGTCTACAAGATGATTCTAGGAAGACCCTTCCTACAACAACTGCAAGTTGTACAGGATTGGGGAACCAACTCCTTATACTTGCAATGCTTAGGGGCCACGACCAAGGTAAATTTGAAGGATTACACCTTCAGAGATGTACCACCCCTACAATGGAATCCTATCCACAAGGAGCAAGAAGATTCAATCTCTATGCATTCTAAGAGTTCATCGGATACATCTTGGATGCATGAAGATACTCATTTGTGGATGTGCAAAGTCGCAAAGGAAGAGGAAAAACGCTTAAAAGCGAGAGAAAAAGAAACTTCTCAAGGAGATAGACCAATTAGAGACCCAGCCTATACACCGATGATCTTCCCAGATGAGGAATTTGAGCCTCGTGGTTGGGCAAAAATCTTAGCTACCATGGACATTACTGTCAATGAAGAACAATGGACACCTCATTGTGATGAGGAGGGTTATGATATTTCAGTGTTCATGTGTCAGCCCTTGCTAGAAGAATGTGACTCTAATGACTTCATAGAAGAAGAAGAGAACGATGATGATCTAGAGTCCATTGTGATAGTTGCTTTATTTCAGAGGAGCAATATCTAGGAGACATAGGAGTATTTACACAAAAAGAAGAAGAACCTCTCACAAGCATCAAAACGGTAAATTCAAAGGATGGGGGTGAAGGTAGTAAAAAGAAAAAGAAAAGAAAAGTAGTGAAACAGGACGAGGAGGAACCATTGTTTGAAGTACCAGAAAATTTCAAAAAATACGAAGTTGAGGACCGAAAAATTTTGGTACGAATGCCTAAGAGAGAGCCCACAATAGGAGAAGCATATGATAACAAAGAAAAGACCAAAAAAATCGTAGTCACCATTGAAGAGAACGAAGAGAGATGTACATACATAGGAGATGACCTAACTAAAGAAGAGGAAGTAGAGTTGGTAGCGTTATTAAGGGAATACAGGGACGTGTTTGCATGGCACTATAGAGACTTGAAGGGAGTAGATCCAAAAATTTGTTCTCATACGATCCCCATGATAGCAGATGCCAAGTCCACCAAACATAAGCCCTACACATATAATGACACTTATGCAGCCAAAATAAAAGAAGAAATTGATAGATTGATTGAAGCTGGATTCATCTATGAGATTGAGCATACTGAATGGGTGCCCCCCATCGTGGTGGTGCCCAAGAAGAATGGAAAGTTACGTATGTGTATTACCCTTAAAAAAGTTAATGCTACCATGATAAGAGATAGTTATCCGCTTCCAATCACTGAACATTTATTGGAGTGTGTTGCAGGAAAGGAAGTTTATAGCTTCCTTGATGGATTTTCAGGTTACAATCAAGTAGCCATTGCCCCAGAAGATCAACATAAAACAGCTTTTGCCACAGAGTGGGGGATCTTTGCATTTCGGGTGATGCCATTTGGTCTCACCAATGCACCTGCAACATTCCAGAGACTCATGTGTCATGTCTTCAAGGAGTTCTTGCGAAAGAGCTTAGAAGTATATGTGGACGATTTATGTGCTCATTCCCAAGAAAGGAAATGTCACATTCCTGAGCTCCGACAGATCTTCAACAAGTGTAGAGACTACCGAGTGTGTCTGAACCCTGAAAAGTGTGTGTTTATGGTACGTCAAGGTAAAATCTTAGGTCATATTGTGTCTAAGAATGGAATATCAACAGATGAGGACAAAGTAAAAGCCATAGCAGAGCTGCCGAGGCCAAGGAATGTTAAAGAGGTACAAGCCTTTATGGTCCATTGTGGATATTACCGTAGGTTTACTCACATGTATGCAATTATAGCTAAGCCTCTTTATGCCTTGTTGACAAAATTTGAGTGGAATGATGAATGCGAGACGAACGCTGCTGAACGAAACTACACCACAACCGAAAGAGAAGGTTTAGGCATGGTATATGCTATGAAGAAGTTTAGACACTATCTATTGGCCAACAAGTTCAAATTTTTCACTGATCATCAAGCCTTATTATATTTAGTCAATAAACCTTGCAATACCGGACGATTAGTAAGATGGTTCCTCTTACTAATGGAATATGACTTTGAAGTGGTTGTTAGGAAAGGTAAGACTCACCTCAGAGCGGATCACCTTTCTTGCATCACTTTAGGAGAGTCACCGCAAGGAGTGTCTGATGAATTGCCCGATGCTTATCTGTTCAATCTAGAAGTTGTTCCTAAATGGGCAAATAAGTTGGTACCAGTCCTAACCTTTGGACCCGCAAATAAGAAGGTGAAGACGAACAAGGATGAAATTGTACGATCACAAAACTATCAACAATTGGTAGGAAGCATGTACAAACAAGATATGGAGGGTGTATTAGCTTGTTGTGTCGAGGACGATGAACATACTAGTTGGTTGCAACAAGCCCATGAAGGATTTCTAGGGAATCACTATTCTAAACTACGAACACTACAAAATCTGAAACGTTTAGGAGTGTATTGGCCTAGTATGGACAAAGAAATTCATGAGTGGATCAAGAATTGCATAGTGTGCCAAAAGAAACCACCTGTGGAGCATGCGACTCTTTATCATGTATCATTAATTCCAGATTGGAGTGCTCCATTGGTAGAATTTATGAGATCAGGCACACTACCCAGCGAGGCAAGTCTAGCAAGAAAATGAAGCATGGAACAAGAGGCTAAAGACTATGCCTTAGTAGGCGATAACCTATATAAGAGAGGAAAAGATGGTTACTTAAGATTGTGCATTCACGAATCTGACTACTTGAAAGTCTTAGAAACTGCCCATAGCAGTGTTGCAGGCGGACATTTTGGTCCTGACCGAGTAATTAAGACTATTCTATTCTCAGGACTTTGGTGGCCCACTCTTCATATGGATGCACATACCTATGTGAAGAAATGTGACACATGCCAACGTGCCCAATACCCAATTAGAAAAGATGAGATGCCTTTGAGGCCAATGATGGGAGGACGTGCATTCTCGAAGTGGGGCATAGACTTTGTAGGTCCTATTAACCCCCCAGCTAGAAACTCCCATGCCGAGTACATTATTGTATCCATGGACTACCTTACAAAGTGGGTAGAAGTCAAAGCCACAACGAAGAATGATGTTCAAACAACGACAAAGTTCTTATTTGAGAATGTGTTCATGAGATACGGATTACCAATAGAGTTAGTAAGTGATAGAGGCACACACTTCTTGAATGAAGTAATAAAAAGTCTTCTCCAAGAATTCTTGGTGATACATAAAAAGTCTCCCCCTATCATCCACAAGCTAACGGACAAGCGGAGAGCACAAACAAGATCCTATGTAATGTATTGACAAAACTAGTAAATAACAAACGTTCTGATTGGGACAAACAGCTTCATCATGCTGTTTGGGCCTACCGAGTTGCCTACAAAACGGTACTCAATGCCACCCCATTTCAGATGGTCTTCGGACAAAATGATGTGCTACCTTTGGACTTCCTAATCCCAACCTTAAAAGTAGCACAAGAGCATGAATGGAATGGACACGAGTTATCCTCAAGGATCTTTGATCTAGAACACTTAGGTGAGACAAGGCTACGAGCAGCTGCAGGAATCTATGCTGCAAAGAAAAGGCAAAAGGCATACTTCGATGCACATATCAAAGATAAAGGCTTGAAAGAGGGAGACCTAGTGTTGTATAAAGCAACATGCCCGTAAATTGGAAAAAAGAGGATATGGGCCCATGATCATTAATAGAATTTCCACTAGCAGTGCAGTTCCATTGGCACTAGAAGGTGATATCTTGCCCAACTATATCAGTGGTTGTCGAGTCAAGCTATATCAAGAGCCTCTTACAGAGGATATGCTTCAGAGACTCAACACTTCTAAGAAGCAAAAAGAAGAAGAGTTAAGGGTTAGAGAAGAAGCACAGGCAGAGGCTAGAGAACGCATTAGGAGAAATAACTTAAGACGCCTCAGCCTAGAAAGTTAAGGCCATGTGTCAAACATCAAGTGAAATTGCTTATCGCATAATTGATTGACGTCCCTTCGTGAAGATCGCAGTAGGACAAGGGCAGAATGCAAGGACTGTGAGAGCATTGATTGACTCAGTTGCAGCAACTAGTGCAGTTAGACTTTTGTACTGCCAAGACCTGCAATTGGACATCAAGCCCATAGAAGCCTATCTCATAGGATTGGGAGGTGTGGAAACCCCATGTTTGGGCGAGGTGGAACTTCCCATCTATCTTCAAGGTGTTCCAATGAGAGTCAAAATGCTCGTGTGTGAAGATGAGGACCTTACGGAACCACTTGTCCTGGGTCAAGATTGGATCTATGACCATGCAATCAACTTAAATCTTAAAAGCCAACTTCTTCAAGTTTGGGTACAGGAACAATGCATTACATTAGAATTAGACAATTGCATGCTCACAAATCCAAAGGTCACACATTCTCTTAGTTCTTCCGAAACTAATCTTCACAAAGAAAATAGTGTGTGTATTAATAGCCCTATGAAGCAAAAGGACTCAATCATGGAAGCACATGCTCAAAAGCCAACGAACCTCTTTTCTTCTTCACAGCCTAATGCAAGCATAACTCGACCAAAGAGGCAAGCAAAAAAAGAAACATCGGCTATATCAACTAGACATACGAAATTCAAGAAGAAAGAAGCTCAGAGCATGAAACAGATTTGGGTACGAAAAGGAGAACAACCACCAGCTTTGCCACAACCATTCCCATCAAAGCAAGCTAAACATGCTAAAAGAAGCACCCAAAAACGAGGACAAGCTCAATCCAAAGGTCTTCGACAGGTTTGGGTACCAAAGCAACTGATGAAGGCTGGCCATCATCACATGCAAATTTGGGTGCATAAGAAGTTAGCTACAGCTCAACAAGGGCGATCACAAATGTGGGTACCCAAGGCACTCTTCCATGCACAAACACCACTGCTCTCCCTTACAAGAAAAGCCTCAACAACGAAGTCAAGGGGAAGCAAGGGACAGAACCAGGCACAAAGAACCAAAGAAGATCAACTCACCTCTTCGACAATAATAAACAGACCACCAGCAAGGATATGGGTTTGGACGGCAAAGGCATCAATAGCACCCGAAAAGCCAACGAACCAACCACGAGGGATAAAAAATTCAAGCAACCATCCACACATGAAGAAGCCAAAGCTGATCTCTACGCAGTCAAACACTATTCTCAAATGGATCCCTAAAGAGGGGAAGGGTCAATTATCATTTATCCATTAAATTATCACATTATTTCAAGCTCCGCTTGCTACATCCAACAAAGACTGCATCAAACGCCCACTAGCAACATGGGAAGCCTCGACGTGCAACAACCATGTGCCTTTGGCATAACCTTGTCTTTTGCACCATTCAAGTCATGCATTTCCAAAGTATGCATTAATATAGGGCCACCTTACACGGCTGTGCATAGACACAATTGCGAATCCAAGGCACATGCGACACTCCTGACACATGTAAAATATTTTATTGATACTAACACCTTTATTCTTGTTTTATGCCATTGTTCAACAAAAAAAAAAAGAAAAAGAGAGAATTGGAGAAAAGCAAGAAAGACAAAGAGAGGAGACATGACCATGTGCTTGAAGATGCTCATCCAGCAGCAAGGCCATTCATCAACAAAGCGACAAGCCAATGGTCAAACACAATGATGGAGTACAACACGAAGAGATGAAGATCGACATACCTTTCAACATGGTAAGATATGCATGCTTCAACAACACTATAACCATGATAGATTAGGAAACCTCTTTGTCGGCATACCCTTGAGCACTTCGCTCAAGACCCAATTTCTTGCACCATACTTCTTCCCATGCATTTTCCAAGTACACATACGTAGGGCCACATTACAAGGCCGTGCACAAGGCACATAATGTTTTCAACCCATGCACTAATCTTCCATTGTTCCACTCTTTGGTCTTACCTTGTGCGCATATGTGTGTATGTGTGTGCATGCGTGTGTGCTTTCACTCACACACTTGTGCACTTCACTTGCTCTTGGTCTTCATACCGGTCCTCACGTCTCCACGGATTGACATTTATGAGGTGTATCTCCTCACGTTGGTACTCACCATTGTGCTAGAGTGACAGCATACATACATACATGCATACATAATGCACATGCTTACATACACATACATAATGCATACACACACATATGCATACATAATGCATACACACACATACACACATATGCATACATAATGCATATGCATATGCATACATACATACTTACATGCATACATAATGCACATGCTTACATACACATACATAATGCATACACACACATATGCATACATAATGCATACACACACATACACACACATGCATACATACATGCATACACATACACACAGACACATACACACACATAGACACATACACACACATAAACACATACACACTCATAGACGCATAGCGACACATACACATACACACACATATACACACACAAACATACACACATAGATGCATACACACATAATGATGCATACATACACATACATATGCATACACACACATATGCATACATACATGCATAGACATACACACATAGACACATACACACACATAGATACATACATACACATAAACACATACACACTCATAGACACACACACATACACATAGACACACACACATATACACACACACATAGACACATACACACATAATGATGCATACACACACATACACATGCATACACATACACATGCATACACATACACATGCATACACACACATATGCATACATACATGCATACACATACACACATAGACACATACACACACATAGATACATACATACACATAAACACATACACACTCAGAGACACACATACATACACATAGACACACACACACACACACATATACACACACACAAACACACATAGAAACATACACACATAATGATGCATACACACACATACACATGCATACACACATACAACCACATGTACACACACACATACACACATATATGCATACACACACATAGAGAGACATACTCACACATACACATACATGCATATATATACATACATAATGCATATGCATATGCATACATACATACATACATACATACATACATACATACATACATACATACATACATACATGCATACATACACATACATAATGCATACACACACATATGCATGCATAATGCATACACACACATACACACATATGCATACATACATGCATACACATACACACATAGACACATACACACACATAGACACATACACACACATAAACACATACACACTCATAGATGCACACACATACACATAGACACACACACATACACACACACATATACACACACACATACACACATAGACACATACACACATAATGATGCATACACACACATACACATGCATATACACATACGCACATACATACACACACATGCATACATACACATACTTAATGCATACACACATACATATGTACACGTTTATATATTGATTTCTAACCATTTTGTTTTATATGTTAGGTATTATTGGATCCCAGTAGAGAGAGAAAGCTGAAACTCACTCTCATAAAAAGTCTTATGAGAGCAAGAAGTCCGTCTAATACTCTAGGGGCCATAATGCGTGATTACTCAAAGATGTCTGATGAGGAGCTAGACTCTACGATCCAGATGCTTACCCAGCGATCAGACGAGGGCTCTTCTGCGGCTCCACGTGCAGGAAGAGAGCTATCTGCTCATAGGTATGTTTTTTTTTCATAGACTTTTTTAATGATATTATAACACATATTTTTATTTATTTTTATCTATCTATTTTCAGGACACCTATACCACCTCCAGCACGTGATAGCAGAGCAGAGTTGCCTATGAGGACATGCATAGGCACCTTAGGACTAGAGTGCGATATAGAGCCAGAGGGGAACATTGTGTACATAGGGAATGGATTGGAGTTCAAGAGAAGGATGTGGGCACTATGCGACTCTTACTTGCACTTTGTCCACTTACCGTGGAAGTAAGTAAAATTTTTTACATATAAATTGAAATAAATATCTTATGTTTTATTTACATTATGTTTTTTTTTTGTAGTAAGCATGATGAGAGGGATAAAAAATACATACTTAGTTCACTTGAGATAGAGTTTGGGAGAGGATGGTCGCTTAAGTGGTGTCTAAAAGAGATGCGGACACTTATGGCTCATCGTCACGATAATGCATGGTATGCATTGCTTTTATGTATATATATGTGGATATGAGTATGTGTGTTTATGCATGTATGTATGTATATGAGAGAGAGAGAGAGAAAAGAGTGAGACTAGAGGTATAAATACACGCATACACACACATATAAATCATACATGCACATTTACACACATATACATATACATGCACATTTATACATACACACACATACATGCACATTTTTACACACATACACATGCATGCAGTTACACACATATAATGAATACACATAGACACATACACATACTCACATACACGTACACATACTCACATACACATACACATGCATAATCATATGTACACATGCATAGACTCATATAATCATATTTACATGCATATATACATATACACATGCATATATAGACACACAACACATGCATATATAGACACACAACACATGCATATGCACATATAGATACACATACATACACAACACATGCATACACATAAATAAATAAATAAATCCTATTTCAAAAATCCTAAATTGAAAACACTAATTTCGGTATTAGGGTTTTAAAACCCCTAATTTAAAAACTCTAATTCAACCTTTTAGCCATATGTTTGAAGTATATGTACACACTGCATCTATTCCTCCGACGTCCTACTAGAGAGATGTCTCTCCTCCCAACCTTATGCCTCTATATATAGGTGCTCGAACCAACGAGGATCATAATATATATAAAGATATATACACATCATATAGATAAGATAAATAAATATAAAATGGAGTCGATATATTATGCATCACACATACATGCCTAAATGCACACATAAATATATATATATATATACATACTAACATATTTACATGTACACATTTACACATAGACATATATACATGTACACATCACATAAACATATATATACATGCATAAATATTTGCATGTACATATTTACACATAGACACATATACATATATACATGTACACAATTATAAACACTTGCATATATTACATGAATACATGAATATTTTACATAAATGCATATGCATATATACACATATTGATGGAGACCTTTTAATCTCCAAATGTTAAATTTATCTTGACTTAAGAACTCCTCTATATCAAGAATAAATCAAACTTTACACAAACCAAATTATTTTCCACATATATTAAGAAATACTTCTCTGTATCAAGTTTTTCTTCATCTTCAAGAGTCTGCTTCAGAAATAGACTTCAATCTCTTCATACTACTTCGAATTTAATCATTTAGATGATACTCACATATCCATGCTATCTTTGTGCAACTATATTGATCATTAGTTGTTCAAAAGAACCACTAGATTTCTAATTTGATCTTTTAGATCAAACCTGTGTCAAAAACTATCTTCCAGAAATGGCGACTTTGACATGATCAACTTCTCAAGTTGATTTCTCACAGCACAAATCCCGTTTTGCTAAATGCTTTTAGCCAAAGCTTCCTTAGTCCTGGCATGAAAAACAGGGTTAGCTGCCAAATACAATGAACTCATATTGTCTCCAAAAATAATAGGAGTACTTTGATCAGTTCCAAAACTCTTCAACAAGGTCTTTAACCATATCACTTCCTTTGCATCCTCTACCATTCCTTTATACTCAGCTTCTGTGGATGACAAAGCAACTGTATGTTGCTTCTTTGAGCACCAAGAAACTAATTTATCTCCAATATAACAGAGATACCCATGAGTAGACCTTCTATCATCTGAATCACCTGCCCAATCTGCATCACTAAACACTTTGATTCTTGTATCAGAAGTAAAACCATAATACAAACCCTCACTTAGAGTTCCTTTGATATATCTGAGTACCCTTTGAGCTGCAATCCAATGAGTCTTCTTTGGACAATGCATAAATTGTGATAACACTCCTACTGCATATGATAGATCTGGCCTTGTCAAGGTAGCATAGATTAAACTACCTACCAAACTCTGATATTTCTTCATGTCATTAAATTCTTCACCTCCATATCTGCTCAATTTATGATTTCCCTCCAATGGTGTGCTTGAAGACTTGCAATCCTCCATGTTGAATTTGACCAGAAGATTCTTCAAGTATCTCTCTTGTGTAACATATACTCCATGTTGAGTATATACAATCTGCATTCCTAAGAAATAAGATAAGTTTCCCAAATCACTTATCTTAAACTCCTTCTCTATTTTTTTCTTAAGTTCACTGATTCCTTGAGCATCTGTACCTATGACAATAATATCATCAACATAAATGCACATGTATATGTATCCATTTTCACTTGCCTTCACTAGCAAGCTACTATCTGCCTTTGATGCTTGAAATCCACATTCATTCAAGAACTTAACAAGCCTGTAATTCCATGCTCTTGGGGCCTGCTTCAACCCATACAAAGCTCTCTTGAGCTTACACACATAATCTGATCCAATTGAATCCATGAAGCCTTCTGTTTGCTCCATGTACACTTCATCTGCAATGTATCCATTCAGAAATGCATTCTTCACATCTAATTGTGATAACTTCCATCCTTTACAAGTAGCAATAGCAATCAATGATCTAATTGTAGACATCTTAGCAACAAGACTAAAGGTTTCATCATAATCTACCCCATATGTTTGGGCATAACCTTTGACCACAAGTCTAGCCTTGTATCTAGATAGCTTACCATCTGCAAACCTTTTTGTTTTATATACCCACTTACATCCAATGACCTTCTGATTCTTTGGTCTTGGCACCAACTCCCATGTTTCATTTTCAAGTAGAGCCTCATACTCTTCTTGCATTGCCTTCTCCCAATTCTGTTTACCTTTAGCTTCTTCATGATGGAGAGTGTTAATCTCCAAAAGAATAACCTACTCTTGAATTAGAACACCTCTATATCAAGAGTAAGTCAAAACCTTCACCAAATTAGAGGTTCAATCTCCAAATTATCAAAAGTTGAAAAATTCTGTGAAGAAGATAAAACACAGAAAGTCTGCTGCACAATTTCTTCTCATTGACCTATCAAACATGCAAAGTTTTCTATGAAATTTTGTATGGAGTGTCGCCTAGAAGTTGCACACCTCCTCCAAGTTAAATTTCTTCAAAAGGTTTAGTATAACTTGAGAAATCAATTTCACAAGTTACCTATGTCTAAATCTGCACTTCTGAGAAGTCGATTTTGACACCCCTAACTTCTAACACATAGTTCTCACAATGTCGAACCCGTTTTACCAAATCCTTTTGGCTGTAGATAGCTTATCTCTCAACTTAGATTTTGAGCTATCATATGTGTAAAACTTTACACTGTGCACTGAGCACTACTCATTTCATTGAACTCGAAATCTGCGCCTGTTTTAGAAGACTGTAAACACTCATCACATATGAATGTTCCTACTAACAATTCTCCTAGCCTGTTTACAATTAGATTCTGAAACTCAAGTCATAGACTCATTAACTATGAACTTAGATATCCTCAAAAGGATTTCACAAATGATCTAACACAGACGGAGTAGACACAGAAACATCGGGCGCAATATTTCTTCGATTACTCAGAAAATTACAGTTGAGTGATGAGAGAAAAACTCAACTAACATTTCACATGTCTCATGACATCTAACTTCTCCTTTCTTGACTTCTATACTCACTCATCTATTCTTTCATATGCTCTCATGTCACGCCTCGACATTTTCAAGGTATTTATAGAGAAATTTGTACAAGTTTATGACTAATCAGAGTTCTAAGTGAACTATAACTATACTAATGTACATATGTGTACATTCCTCATATCCTCTGAATGTATCCTTCTTCCAAGCTTCAAGAATTGAATCTTCCTCCATTCTTTAATCTTCCAAATATTCAATTGGTGATTGGTCTGCACCAACAGCTCCCCCTCAACCATCAATTGAGGTTTCTCTTATCTTCTTTATGCCTACCATGTCTTTAAACTTCTGTAGCTTTGGTCCATCCAAGCTCTTTGTAAGCATATCAGCTATCTGATCTTTTGTTGAAGTATGTATGACTTCAATCTCCTTATCCATCACTTTCTCTCTTAGAAAGTGATATTGAATCTCAATGTTTGGTCCTGGCATGAAAAACAGGATTAGCAGCTAAATACAATGAACTCATGTTATCTCCATATATAATTGGTATCCCATGCACAATGTCAAAACTCTTCATCAAGGTCTTGAGCCAAATCACTTCCTTTGCAGCTTCAACCATGCTTTTATATTCAGCTTCTGTAGAAGACAAAGCAACTGTATGTTGCTTCTTGGAACACCATGAGATAAGTTTATCTCCCACATAACACATGTATCCATAAGTTGACCTTCTATCATCTGGATTACCTGCCCAATCTGCATCACTATAAATTTTGATATTTGTATCTGATGTAAACCCATAATACAAACCTTCATTGAGTGTACCCTTAATGTACCTCAACACTCTTTGACCTGCAATCCAATGTTCTTTCCTTGGGCAATGCATGAATTGAGACAAAACCCCTACTACATATGATAAATCAGGTCTAGTTAAAGTAGCATAGATAAGACTACCAACCAAACTCTGATATTGTCTCATGTCCTTGAATTTTTCACCTCCAAATTTACTCAATTTGTGATTCACCTCCATTGGTGTAGGTGCTACCCTGCAATCATCCATTTTAAACTTGATTAACAAGTTCTTCAAATACCTTTCTTGAGTCACAAATACTCCATGTTGAGTATATGTAATCTCCATGCCCAAGAAGTATGACAAGTCTCCCAAGTCACTTATTTTGAACTCCTTTTCCATTTGCTTCTTGAGTCTTTGTATTCCTTCTTCATCTGTACCTGTAAGGATTATATCATCAACATATATGCACATGTATATGAAACCATTATCACTTGCTTTGACAAGCAAGCTACTATCTGCTTTAGACACCTGAAATCCAAGTTCTTTCAAGAACTTTACAAGTCTATAATTCCATGCCCTTGGGGCCTGCTTTAAGCCATACAAAGCTCTCTTGAACTTGCACACATGATCTGGATACCTTTTATCTCTGAAACCTTGAGGTTGCTCCATGAATACATCATCTGAAATATAACCATTCAAAAAAGCATTTTTCACATCAAGTTGACACAACTTCCAACCTTTACATGCAGCAATAGCTATAAGTGTCCTGATAGTTGTCATCTTTGCCACAGGACTATAAGTCTCATCATAATCAACACCATATGTCTGAGCAAACCCTTTGACCACAAGTCTAGCTTTGTATCTAGACACACTTCCATCTGCAAACCTCTTGGTCTTGTAAACCCACTTACATCCAATGATCTTCTGACTATTTGGTTTAGGAACCGAATCCCAAGTTTGATTTTCCAATAGTGCATCATATTCTTCCTGCATAGCTTTCTCCCATTTTTCCTTACCTTTTGCCTCTTCATATGTAGAAGGGTCTTCATCTATTTTCATCATATAAGCATAATCTTTGGTAGCCAGAAAAGAAGTATCATAACTATACCTTGTAGGTTGCCACCTATTTCTTGATGATCTTTTGAGTTCTCCACTCCTTGAGGTTTCTGGTTCTTCACACTCAGGATCAAATCTTGGCATTTCTTCAACTTCACCCTGCACTTCATTATTCTCTTCTTCATCAATTATTTGAATCTTTGACTTACCTTTCGTTTGACTCACTTCTTCTTCATCACCTGTATTGATATTGATTGTACCTGCATACCAAGTACTTTGTTCATCAAATGTAACATCTTTAGAAACCATGAATTGTTTTGTAGATGGACTCCACAATCTATAACCCATCTGCTTATCATCATAACCAATGAAAACATATTTTTCTGCCTTAGGCTCCAATTTATGCCTCAATTGTGATGGCACATATGCATATGCCACACATCCAAAAACTCTGCAATGATCCAAGGTAGGTCTCTTACCCCACCAAGCCTCATATGGTGTCATACCCTGCAAGGCTTTACATGGTAACCTATTGACCAAATAAGTAGCTGTATTTACAGCCTCAGCCCACAAATAATTAGGGCAATTTTTCTCCTTCATCATGGATCTTGCAAACTCAACAAGTGTTCTATTTCTCCTTTCTGCTACACCATTTTGTTGAGGAGAGTACCTGCAAGTAACTTCCCTTTTTATACTTGCATTCCACAAGTAATCACTGAACTCATTAGAGAAATACTCTCCCCCTCCATCTGACCTTAGTCTTTTCAACTTATGACCTGTAATTCTTTCTACATATGCATGATAGTGTTTAAATGTATTAAACACTTCTGACTTATCTTTGATCACATAAATAGTGATCCATCTAGTAGCATCATCAACATAAATCACATAATACCTTGACCCATTTATACTGAAATCCTTTGATGGTCCCCACACATCTGTATGAACCAACTCAAGCTTCTCTGAGTACACAAAACCATGCTTGGAATAGGAATGCTTATGAGCTTTACCTAATTGACATGCCTCACATTTGTATGTCATATGTTGACCTGCAACATTAGGCAATCCAAGCACTGAACCATTGTTAATCATGTCTTTAATACCTCTTTCATTGAAATGTCCAAGCCTCTTGTGCCAAAAATCTAACTCAGAGATCTTATGTCCTCCATATGTGAACATAGCATGACCAATATTGCCTTGAATCTTCAATGTAAATAATCTTCCTTCTTTCTTCCCTGAAACAATCTGTTTATACCCTTGACTAGGGTCTTCCACATATACTCCATCATTAGTGAACCTTAATTCATATCCCTTTTCAACAATTTGTCCTACACTTATCAAATTCTTAGGAATTGTAGGAACATACAGAACCTTACTCAATAAGGTACTACCATCCTTGGCCTTCACTGATCCAATTGACCTCACATTGTGTTTTGTATTGTCACCTGTTTGAACAACATGATTAAAAACCTTATTCTCCAAATCAGTCATCAAAGATATATTACCACTTAGGTGATTGCTACACCCTGAGTCAATGTAGAAGACTCTTTGATCTTCACTCTGCCTTTCACAAGTTGCATTCATTATCAATGTTGAATCCTCCTTTTGATCTGAAGCATAATTGTAATAGGTATTGTTATATTGTTGACTTTGGAATCCTCTACCTGCATTTCTTCCAAAGTAACCCCTACTACCTCTGCCTCTGAAATTACCTCTTTGATTTCTGCCACCTCTTCCTCTTGCATTATAGTTTTGACTATAACCATTATTACTCTGAGTATTGTGCCAACAATCATTAGCTAAGTGATTTGTCTTACCACAAATCCAACAAGCTTTGCCTCCATCTTTGTTGTTTCTGCCTCTTCCTCTACCTTTGCCACCTCCTCTTCCTCTTAGGAAGTTAGCTTGACTAGTTGTTCCTTCATCTTCATTTGCTTGTTGCTTTCCTTTGCTATACTTCTTCTTGTCCTTTGAGTACATCGCATGACCTGCACTCTTGTCACCATCTCCTTTAACATCCTGCTCAAATGTTAGCATATGACCTAACAACTGATTTAAATCAGGAGTGAAATGATCAAGTGATAACTCTGTAGACAAAATGAATGGCTTCCATTTGTCATCACCTCTTAAACCTGTAAGGATTTGCCTTACCAATTTATCCTCCTCAATGTCTTCATCAACTGCTCCTAAAGCATCTGCAATATCTTTCATTCTTGTCACATAGTCTGAAATGGATTGAGAAGCCTTCTTCTTGAAGGTGGTAAACTCTGCCCATAAGGATGCCTTCCTTGACTTAGTAGTATTCTGGAAATGCTCCTCCAAAGCATTCCAAATATCAGTTGCACTTTCAAGACCTCGAATATGAGGTAGCAAGTAATCATTGACTGCCATATATATAATGCTCCTAGCTTGAGCATCTTTCTTCATCCAATTTTTCAAATCTGCTAACTCTTCCCTAGTTGGAACACTAGGATCTCTGAACTGTGGCTTCTCTTCTTCTCCTGTGATGTAGGCTATTAAATCTTTGCTCATAAGATGAGCTTCCATCCTCATTGACCATGCAGGATAGTTTTCTCTATCCAATTTCTCTATCTGAAGAGAATCTCCCATCTTTCTTCTACCTGTGTATTGAAATCTTCAAGCTTTATAAATGATATATGTACCTTTGCTTCGAATTAGTGTCCTTTTGTCTTCCTTGATGTCGTATGGTCTCCTCCTCAAGCTTTGCCTTCAAGCTTTCAGCTTTTAGTTCTTCAATTGTTGAATTTCTTGAATCTGCAGCAGTCGGGATCCTCCTTTCCTTGATTTTGATGTCTCCTGCTCTGATACCACTGATGGAGAGTGTTAATCTCCAAAAGAATAACCTACTCTTGAATTAGAACACCTCTATATCAAGAGTAAGTCAAAACCTTCACCAAATTAGAGGTTCAATCTCCAAATTATCAAAAGTTGAAAAATTCTGTGAAGAAGATAAAACACAGAAAGTCTGCTGCACAATTTCTTCTCATTGACCTATCAAACATGTAAATTTTTCTATGAAATTTTGTATGGAGTGTCGCCTAGAAGTTGCGCACCTCCTCCAAGTTAATTTTCTTCAAAAGGTTTAGTATAACTTGAGAAATCAATTTCACAAGTTACCTATGTCTAAATCTGCACTTCTGAGAAGTCGATTTTGACACCCCTAACTTCTAACACATAGTTCTCACAATGTCGAACCCGTTTTACCAAATCCTTTTGGCTGTAGATAGCTTATCTCTCAACTTATATTTTGAGCTATCATATGTGTAAAACTTTACACTGTGCACTGAGCACTACTCATTTCATTGAACTCAAAATCTGCGCCTGTTTCAGAAGACTGTAAACACTCATCACATATGAATGTTCCTACTAACAATTCTCCTAGCCTGTTTCCAATTAGATTCTGAAACTCAAGTCATAGACTCATTAACTATGAACTTAGATATCCTCAAAAGGATTTCACAAATGATCTAACACAGACGAAGTAGACACAGAAACATCGGGCACAATATTTCTTCGATTACTCAGAAAATTACAGTTGAGTGATGAGAGAAAAACTCAACTAACATTTCACATGTCTCATGACATCTAACTTCTCCTTTCTTGACTTCTATACTCACTCATCTATTCTTTCATATGCTCTCATGTCACGCCTCGACATTTTCAAGGTATTTATAGAGAAATTTGTACAAGTTTATGACTAATCAGAGTTCTAAGTGAACTATAACTATACTAATGTACATATGTGTACATTCCTCATATCCTCTGAATGTATCCTTCTTCCAAGCTTCAAGAATTGAATCTTCCTTCATTCTTTAATCTTCCAAATATTCAATTGGTGATTGGTCTGCACCAACACTTCATATGTGATTGGGTCCTCTTCTGTCTTCACAATGTAAGCATAATCTTTTTTTGTTAAGAAAGATGTATCATAGCTATACCTGATAGGCTCTTTTCTTTCTCCCAAGGATCTTCTGACCTCTGTACTTCTTGAAGTCTCAGCCACATTTGATTCTAGATCAAATCTTGGCCCATCTTCAACATTGTCCTGCAATTTACTTTTATAATCAACATCATCAATATCTTCTTCATACACACTTACTTTTGTCTTCCCTTTCCTTTGTATTTCTTTAACATCTGCATACTCATTTGTTGACCTTGTATACCATGTGCTTTGCTCATCAAATGTAACATCTTTGGTAACAAGAAATTGCTTTGTGGATGGACTCCACAATCTGTAACCCATCTGTCTATCATCATACCCAATAAACACATACTTCTCTGCTTTGGGTTCTAGCTTATGTCTCAATTGTGAAGGAACATAAGCATATGCTAAACATCCAAATAATTTACAATGATCAAGAGTAGGTTTCTTACCTCACCATTCTTCATAAGGAGTTCTTCCCTCCAATGCTTTACAAGGTAACCTATTCACAAGGTATGTTGCAGTGTTAATAGCTTCTACCCATAAGTAATTTGGACAATTCTTTTCCTTCATCATTGCTCTTGCAAATTCTACAAGAGTTCTATTCCTTGTTTCTGCAACTCCATTTTGTTGAGGAGAGTACCTGCAAGTTACTTCTCTTTTTATACCTGCATTCCACAAATAATCATCAAATTCTTTAGAAAAATACTCTCCCCCACAATCTGATCTCAACCTCTTGAGCTTTTGTCCTGTAATCCTTTCTACATAAGCATGATAATGCTTGAATGTCTTGAACACTTCTGATTTTTCCTTGATTACATATAAAGTAATCCATCTGGTTGCATCATCAACAAACAACACATAATATCTGGATCCATTTATAATATAGTCCCTTGAAGGCGACACATCTGTATGAATCAATTCAAGCATATTTGAATACTTATATCCTGATTTATTGTATGAACTTTTGTGTGCTTTACCTAATTGACAAGCTTCACACTTGTACACCATGTGTTGCCCTTCAACGTTTGGCAAACCAAGCACCACATCATTCCTTGACATTTCCTTTATGGCTCTCTCATTGAAATGACCTAGCCTTTTATGCCATAGATCGACATCTTTTGACTTCCATAAGTAAACAAGCCATGTCCCACATTACCTTGGACTTTGAGAGTAAACAACCTTCCTTCCTTTTTACCTACAATGATGTTTCTATATCCCTGATTTGGATCTTGCACATAAACACCATCATTTGTGAATCTGACTTCATATCCCCTCTCCACAATTTGCCCTACACTTATCAAATTTTTAGGAATAGTAGGAACATAAAGTACCTTGCTCAAGAGTGTACTTCCATTCTTTGTCCTCACTGATCCAATGCTTTCCACCTTATGCTTAGTGTTGTCACCTGTTTGAACTGTATGTCCATTCACCTTTGCTTCCCTATTAGTCATCAGTGATATATTGCCACTCAGATGATTACTACATCCTGAGTCAATAAAAAACACCCTTTGATCTTCTCCTACTGATTCATCAGTTGCATTCAAGATAAGAGTCATGTCATCCTTCTGATCTGATGCATAGTTATAATAATTGTTGTTGTAGGACTGAGGTTGAAAGCTTCTTCCACCTCCTCTAGCATATGATGTCCTACCACCTCTTCCTCTGAAGTTTCCTCTTTGGTTTCTACCTCCTCTACCTCTTTGATTAAAACTCTGATTATTGCTTCCACCATTTTGATTGTTATACCAACAATCATTTGCCAAATGATTGGTTCTGCCACAAATCCAACAAGCTTTAGTATTATCTTTGTTCTTACCTCCTCTTCCTTTACCTCTATAGTTCATCCTTCCTTTTGTAAAGTTAGCTTGACTTGAGGTTCCTTCATCATCAGTTGACTGCTTCCCTTTGCCATTCTTTTTCTTGTCCTTGGAGTACATAACTTGACTTGCACTCCTATCATTGTCTCCTTTAATGTCCTGCTCAAAAGTTAGCATGTGTCCTAGCAATTGATTAAGATCAGGAGTAAAGTGATCAAGTGACAATTCTATGGACAATATGAAAGGCTTCCACTTCTCATCTCCTCTCAGACCTGTAAGTATTTTCCTTACCAACTTATCCTCTTCAATGTCTTCATCTACTACTCCCAAGCTATCTGCAATATCCTTCATCCTTGCCATATAATCAGAATTTTATTGTGAGCTCTTCTTCTTGAAAGTTGTAAACTCTGCCCACAATGAGGACTTCCTAGACTTGGTTGTGTTTTGGAAATGCTCTTCCAAAGCATTCCACACATCTGTTGCACTTTCTAAACCTCTGATGTGAGGTAGAAGATAATCATTTACAGCCATGTAAATTATGCTCCTAGCTTGAGCATCCTTTCTCATCCAATTCTTCAAACCTGCAAGTTCCTCCCTAGTTGGAACACTAGGATCTTCAAACTCAGGCTTTTCTTCTTCTCTTGTAATGAATGCCATCAAATCTTTTCTCATGAGGTGTGCCTCCATTCTCATGGACCAAGCTGGATAGTTCTCCCTATCTAGTTTATCAATCTACAGGCTTTCTCCCATCTTTGATTTTCTTCTGTTTGCAATTACTCAAATTTATGGTAATATAATGTACCTTTGATATGAAGCTTTGATCTTTATTAATCCTTCAAACTCGTACTTTGTTCTTCTTCAAGTTTTCTTCCAAGATTTAGTCTTTGCTTCTTCTATTCACAAAATTTCTGATTCTTGCAACACTCGAGGTTCTTCTTGCTTCTTCTTCATCTGTACTGCACCTTCTGCTCTGATACCACTGATGGAGACCTTTTAATGTCCAAATGTTCGATGTATCTTGACTTAAGAACTCCTCTATATCAAGAATAAATCAAACTTTACACAAACTTCAAATTATTTTCCACATATATTAAGAAATACTTCTCTGTATGAAGTTTTTCTTCATCTTCAAGAGTCTGCTTCAGAAATAGACTTCAATCTCTTCATACTACTTCGAATTTAATCATTCAAATGATACTCACATATCCATGCTATCTTTGTGCAACTATATTGATCATTAGTTGTTCAAAAGAACCACTAGATTTCTAAATTGATCTTTTAGATCAAACCTGTGTCAAAAACTGTCTTCCAAAAATGACGACTTTGACATGATCAACTTCTCAAGTTGATTTCTCACAGCACAAATCCCATTTTGCTAAATTCTTTTAGCCAAAGCTTCCTTATCTTCTAACTTAGATTTTGAGTGCTCACTTGTCAAAAAATTTACACTGTACACTGGATCTAAGCAAAACATTGACACGGGAAAGTGCGCGACTCTAAAAAATCTTTATGTAGACTTTACATACAAATGTTCCTAATGATCATACTCACAACAGGAAAGGAATTAGATCATGAAACTTTGAACATAGCTTCATTAACTTCCAAATTAGATGTGTACAAAAGGATTTTTTATCCACATGATCAGACTGAGAGAAATCAGAGAAAGACTTGATGCTAACTCGTGAAGATCACTCTCTACACATCTACCTTAATGACACTTGGCTCCTAATGACTCTCTCTCATGTATTTCTTTCCATCATTGACTTATATACATATGTTTATAGACTTATCCCACGTCTATTACATTAATCTTTATCATCCTAAGGATTATCTCTACTCAAATTACAAAAATTTCCAACTGTAATGTACATATGTATACAAGCTTCACTTCTGAGATCTCTTCACTTTCTCAAGTGTCTTCTTTCTCTTCAATCTGATCATAAACTTGCTTCAAGCTCTTTGTAATCATCAATTTGTGATTGTTCTGTTCCAACACATATGCATATTTAACACATGTATACATATATCACACACATACAAACACATACATATACATGAAATACATATATATATGCATACTAACATATGTATACATATAATACACATGAATGCACACACATATGCATACATACATGATAAAAATTTGCTCCTCGAAGATAAAGCTATATATAAAATAATTAGGCATACCCCCGAGCTTCATGTTCTAACTTAGAAGAACATGATTTCATCTCTCAAGTAGGATTCATGGTTATTCAAGTTAATAAAAAAAATCTATTATCTGATATCCATTCAGAAGCTTCAAGTTATTGATCGATAACTAGAGTAGAATTTACTATCTAATCTGCTCATATGTTTTCATTATTGCCATCATTTTGGTAAGACATCAATATAGTCTCATCTTCATTATCCTTATTGATTTCATTTATTTCTTCTATTGTTAAATCTATGTTCTCATGAATCACATCATCTATTGATGGATTAATATCTATTTCTGGTAATTCCTCTTCCTCATCAGTAGAATCAACATGTAGAGAATTATCCTCTTCATCAAAAAGATTAGTATCATTATCACGTATAATGATTCTAATTTCTATTTTAGATGTTGATGTATCAATATTAAATGTTGAATCATCAAGAGGAATTTCTTCGATCTCCCTAACAATAAACTGTTCAAATAATGACCTACCTCTAGGTTGCACATGAATGACTTGCCACCAAGGATGAGCATCTGGGTTTTTATAAAAAAAATGCTTGTTCAATATGCCTAGGAAGAATATATGGTTCTTTAGTGGATCACATCACCTTGGAAGAATCAATTGCCCAAAACCCAGATAATTCCTTTCTTAATGTGGAATGACTACCTTTATACTCTGCTCGAAACCAATCAACCTTCAAAATGACCTATCAAAATATATAACAACAAAACCCATTATTAGGTGCTTAAAAAAATAACTAACTCTATAAAAAAACTATAAACTTTTTTCTGCCTGTTTGAATGTACGAAATTAAATTTCGTAGATACCAACAATAGTTCCTACGTAACCAAGTTTGCTATCTATAAGGTTCGTGTCTTTTGAGCTAGCACGTGATAGTTGCTTGAAAGAAGCAACAATACTAGAATCCTCTGTTTTATGTAAAGAATCAATGGCTTTGATTCTAATATGCTGTCCAAAAGCCCACATATTAGTGAAAATTCGAGCTTGCAAAATAAATTCAATTAGTAAATAGAAACTAACATACATATATGAAAAAAATAAAATATTATTTTAATAAAATTACCTTTCATTACAACCTATCATTAACTCTCTTTGCTCATCTGAGATTTCTTCATTATTTGCGTTGGCATGTTGCAAACGACTATATAGCCAATCCGTGAAAGAAGATATATCGGTAATCTCATTATTATCGAGATTACGTCTAAATCTTTTGTTTTTTTGCCTTTTACTTCGGAGATTTTGAAGTTCCTCGTACTCGCTAAGGAATGCTTGCATGCATTCGCTATTATATGCTACAAAAGTAGAAACATCATTTTTTTCTTGATATGTAAATAAGAATGGAACCCGCTTACCTGATAATACCTCATCTGTTATTTTTGAAGAAGACTTGTTGGTCCATGCACATGGAGCTTCTTCATGAACTCTTTCAAGGTACTCGCTAACATAATACATGCACTCTTCAAGCATCCAACCCTTTGCCATGGATCCTTCTGGTTTCGCTCTTTGTCGCACATAACCTTTTAATACTCCCATAAATCGCTCGACCCAAAACATCCATCGAGTGTTGACAACACCTGCAATGTCTATTTCATCTACAAGATGGACTAATAAATGAACCTGAATATCAAAAAATGAAGTAGGAAGTTCTTTCTCCATCAAACATAGTAGCTCTTTGCATTCACGTTTTTTTTGTGGGATTGAGTTTTTGTCAATCTCTTTGGATGTAATCCACCTATACATATCATAAAAACAACTATAAAGAAGTTAATTAAAAAATAAAAGATATCCAATATTCATACATATTAAATATAAAAGTATCATAATTACCTTATAAGTGATCCAAGACGATAGATCACATCTCGTAATCCTTTCGTTGTACATCCGTCGATAAGCAAAGGTTAAATATGTTTCAAAAAATTATGTCAGGCATGGGTCTTTAACCCAGATAAGCTCTTATCATCCATAGTAAACATGTTTTGAAAAGATGCTCCATATCCTATAGGAGTCTTAATCAATTGAATTCTATTGTTGATAGTCTGTATCTCTTTTGTTGTAAGTACCCAAAGAGCATGTGCATACGTCGTTTCTTGTCGATGTCTATCAAAAATTGGCCATAACTTTGGTTTGGATTTTTGATATTTCAAATCATTCCTTGATGCTGTGGTATCTTTTAGTCCAAGAAGATGCTGCCATAGTGAATAACCAATATTTTTTAGTATATGCATATGTAGCTCAGTGATGAGTAGCACCTCCTTTAATGTCAATCCGGGAAGACATGAGGATGGTATGAAGACCTCGAGCAAGTGAAGGCACAAATGTGTGAGTGAGAAGCACACTAACATGCACACACATACACACACACGCGCACACACGGCAAGAACAAAGAGAGTAAGACAATGGAATCACTTCTATTGCAACAAAGTTCTCATACAAGCTCAAAACTACAAGAAGCTCCCCAAAAATGAGCTCTCTATTTCTATTTATAGTTTTTGACTAGCTTTGGCCCGGTCCAGACCTAGTGTCCGGCCTAGTTAAAAATTAGGTTCCAGGGCTTATTTGAGGGCTCAAACGAGGTCTAAAAAATACGAAAATTGGTAAGCAACTACTTCTAAGGCTCCTCAAGCTCGAGGACTCCTCGACTTGTACAAAATGGAGCTACAAAAAGGTGAAAATGGTATTTAGAGGGGTTTTTAGTGATGAGAATCACTTTTAAATGGTGTAAGGGTTTTGAAAAAAATAAAGGGTTGCCTTAGTGCTAGATCTGCTTGTATGCTCGTACTTGCTTCTTCTCGTATACTGCCAACACTCTCCCCCCCCTAGCGTCTGTCGCCTCTGACAGACCTCTGCTCCACTGTTTGATCAATGTACTTCTGCAGGAGGTCGGTTGCCACTTCTTGTTCCTTGATGCGTAGTCCCCGGACCAAGTCTCTCTGGAGGGCATCCCAATTGACTGCACCCGGTATGTCCTGTTGTGGCGTTGTGTAGAGTTCTGAGTGCATCGTTTGTTCGCATGCAAAGAGGTGTAACAAATGGGTGGGCCTTGGCGCGAACACCTCTGAGTGTGCTTCCCAGAACCCTGTGGTGAACATATCATCGAAAGTTTGCTTATAGCAGGCAGGGAGATATCTGATGCGTGCGTGCCATGCATAAGCAACGCGTATGCTCGGGGTGGTGCTCATATCATATAGCAGGTCATAATTACCATTAACAAACCCGGGAATCGGAGGCTGAATATGGCATACATTGCGGAAAGTTTTGAGCACCACCTGCATCATATCGAATATCTTGAGCATCATCTGGGCAGCTACATCTGGCATGGGGTGGAGGCGTGGCATCCAATGTCTGATGGTTGCAATCATGTAAGATACTGTGGGGGTGCCGGTTGGGGGTGCAATGGCGGGGTAATTGAGCCATTCTCTACAGTTTACATTGTATTGAACCTTGATGGCGAAGGCTTTCCATGATCTTCTTCTTTGTACTGGCCCATAACAAGGGTTATACTTCAAATGCATGGGAGCGTGATCCCATGTTCTAAGCATTTCCGGGTATGTTTCAAGTAATCTTTGCCTCCAAGTAGGTTGGAATATCGCCCCTTTTCTGGCTGCCTCTGGTATATCTTTTGGTTCGAATTGGGTGGCGAAAGTAGGGCACTTGTTGGTGACTCTTTTGATCTCTGCGTTGTAGTCGGCCAACAATACAAAATATGGTTTATATTGTAATTCTGAGCTCGTGATGAGTCGTCTAGGAGCAAGGTGCCTGAAATATTCAGACTTGAGTATAGACTCCTCAATGGTTTTCATGGCCAGCATCTGATTTGCTACGCGCTCTTCGTGAGTGTGGCCCATCTCCTCTACCTACTTCATCCATGCCGATGGGGGCTCCTCATATGTGTCTTGGCCTTCCTCCGTAATTCTGCCTCCTAGAAGGGGTTGAGGCTCATAATTGTCTTCAAATGTCTCCTCCACTGGAATGACTACTGTTTCTTCTTCTATGGTTTGATCAGGTGGAGAGGGAGGTCGTTCATACTGTAACAACTTAATTTTTAGTTCTGCAACCTGTTGCCGTAGCTCAAGTACCTCACTGTTGGTTGAAGGTTCAGGTTCTGGCGAAGTAGCGGCCTCGACCGTCTCTTTAGGTGTGGGTGGGTGTGTTGTCGGTACTTTGGATTCTTGTAGTTCCTTTATCTGGTCTGCCAACTGATCATGGGCCTCCAAGAGCGTCGCATAACCTTCTAAAACCTGTTGAATATGCTCTGAGGGGACAGCCTGGAATTTTGCAGGGTCTATAGGTGCTCCCGGGGTGTTTTCCATGGCCGCTTCTAGGTTCTCCTGGTTTTGTTGTTGTAGCCTTCTGTTCTCTTCTTGAGCCGCTGCTAGATGGCGACGTAGTAGAGCCATGTTGCGTTGAAGTCTCGCATTGCGGCCCATTTGTTCTCTGAGTTGTTCCTCCATAGCTTTGCCTGTCTCTGCGTACGTAGCTTCGAGTTCTGTCTTTGATTGTTGGAGGTCAGTCACCTGGTGTTGTAGTGCTGTATTACCTAGTTCCAAGGCATCGACTCGTGCCTGGAGTTGAGCCGAGAGATTGCACAGCTCTGTGTTATTTTCTTCTAATAACTTATACTCTTGCTTAAGCTGAGTGGCCGCTTCAACCATGGTGTCTAGTGCACTACTAAATGATGTGGATGCATGGGTAGAGATGGAACATGCAACGGGTCGGGAAATGGGGAAGGGAAAAGTGGATGATGTGCCTATGAGTGAAGTGAGATGTGATGATGGTAGAACAGACGTGGCGGTGGGTGCTCCTGTGGATGGTGAAATATCCATGGGATCGGATGTGATAGTGTGTGAAGTGTTAATTGTGAATACGGGAACGGTAGGTGGTGTGTTAGTGGTGGCAGTGAATGTGGGGGAGTGGGGTTGGGGAAGGGACTTTTTATTATAATTCTCAACTTGTTGGAGTATATTTACAAGGTTTGTCCAGAATGATGGTTGGGTGATTTGGGTTGATTCTGAGGGGGTTAACGGGGGTACAGTGGGTAGGGGTTGGGAGGAAGGAACTGTGTGGGTGAATGGAAAAGGTTGGGATAAGGTTTGGCTAGTGGCAAGTGGTTGTCCCAGGGCGGGGAGATAAGAGGGGTGACCTATTATGGTTTGGTCGGTGGTAGGATGACCTATGTGGGGTTCAAAATTTTGGGCAGAAGTGATGGTTGTGGGTAAAGGAAAGGTTGTAGAAAAGGAGGTGTGTACATTGGTTTCACCATGGGTGAATATCGGTTGTTCGGAAAGACTCGTGGAAAGGGGTTTTGAAGGCTGGCTGGGAGGTGATGGCGGAGGTGGTGAATGTGTATTTACATCTGGTTCGTCACTGGGACAAGGGCTAAGCATCTGAACAACTTCTGTCATTGAAGTAGGCAATACGGTAGATACCTCCATTTGAATCATCTTTCCCCGTCGTGGCCTTGTATCTATCCTTCTTTGATCATAAGTAGGGTTCGCCTGATAGACCAATGTTCTCATGGCTTCCCCGATGCCACAGGTGTCCGCCAAAAGTTCAACGATTCTACAAAATGTGGGTCGATGTTCTCCGATTGCAACATGTGGTTTACTAGGGCTCGATTCGCTTCTTCTGACATCTTGTGTCTCCTCTGCACCTGCTTGATTGTCCGGTATAGTCTTTTGAGTTGTGCGGTATAGGCAGGGGCTTCCTCTTCACTGTCGTCTGGTTCATTTCTTTGTGCACCTTCCTGAACTTGTGTGTTTGGGTCATGAGGATGTTGTGCCACCTCTTCCCCATGTACTCTGCTTGTCTCGCCCCATGGCTGTTCTCTTTGGACTAATGCTCCCGGATCAACATTGTCAGGGGAACCTTCACTGTCTGATAGGTGGACCGTCTGCAGGAATCTTTCAAAATCAAAGTTTGGACCCTCTGTGAAGGTGGCCATAGATGCAAACTCTGCATCGGTAGGTAGTGGAGGGGCGGATGGAGCGGGTTGTACCACCTCCCCAGCTTGAACTCCTTGAAGATGGATCGTGAAAGGTGCGACCTGAGCTTCTGGTCGGGGGGAAGCTTCGGTCGTGGCTTCGTGAGGGATCATTACCTGGGAGAGCGATCCACGCATTCGTTTTGCAGGCTGGCTCCCTGACTTCCGCCCTTTGAACAACTCCAGTTGTGCATATTTTAGGGCTCTGGCAACCGGCACATCATATGCAAGACATCTATAGATAATTCTTGTAAGCGCACAACAGCCATGTAACGTAGGCTTCCTCACTCCCCGCTTGCCTGCCTCATACACTTGGTCCAAGATCCATACAGGCATCTTAATGGGCAAGCTTCCAGTCTCTGCTAGATATAGCCCATACCATATTTTCTTGTGAGGTTGGGTGAAACGGTCCTGAGCTGGGAATGCGAAGTGTTGGAGGCACATCCGCAATGGTATGGCGATGTTGGGGGTGAGGGCGCACATTTCTTTTAGCTTCTTGATTCGGTTGCTTTTCATCGACTCAGGTATCAATGGGTCGCGGTCAGAAGGTACATGCGTGCCATACATCTGAAGTGCTTCCCTGATTAAAGTAACATTTAATTCGAACTTCCTCATTTCCTCCAGATTCGACAAGGAGGGCACCCAGAATGTGCCTGAATGATCTTTATCACCTGTCGGCTTCAGTGTGGCAATTAGGTAGTAGCACCTGAGGAAATCGGGTTTAGGCAGAGCTGCACTAAAATAAGTTTGTAATCCTGCTTTTTGCCAGATATCTTGAAGTGGAGCTGCATTCTGTAAGGTTTCGAATTCTCTTGAAAAGAACTGGAAGGTCCACCACACTCCTCCACACTCCATCTTGGACTCCCATATATGATCTGCGTCTCCCAAGTCTCCTGGCATTTCATTGAACCAATGAGAGTGCCCTTTTACTCTTTCGGTTAGGCCATTTGGTGGATCTGGAATAGGAATTCTCCGCACATTCACGAACTCTTCAGGCCGAGCTGTTGGTGGGGCCTCCACCGGCATGGCATCCCAATTGATTTGAGCACCAGAGCCTGCCTGAGAGCTTGTGCCTGCTACTGCTGCCATGGGAATCGGGTGCTTATCTGCTAGAAGAAGAAAGGCACATTAGTGTTGCATAGGAAACAAGATGTAATGGTGTTCCCTTCACAATACTAACATGACAATCCCGGAGGTCAGTGGTTAGTGGTGAAGTGTTTGTGATAGGTGTGAGTGGTGATTAGAGGTCAGTGTCATCCTAGATGCATACTTTGGTTATGCAATGGGCTCAGAATGCTCCTGTGTTAGAGTGGACGGATTTACAGACTTGGGTCAGGGGGTTTAATACACAGTTTAATTCTCCAAACTTTGATAGAGGATTCGTAGCTCTTAGAACTAAAGACAGGTGAAGATTTCTAGATGAGAGTGTGATGTATTTGGGACCTTTTGGGTACCCATTTCCAGACATTCCTAGGGTTGATGGGAGTGGAGACAGTGAGAGGTGTAGGTATCTTTTCATTTTCTGAGTTGTTGGCCACGAGTGCTTGTGAAAGTTGCTTAATCCTAGTGCCTGAAGGTGAAGTAATTTGGGCTTGTAAGCAGGCCTTGGGCACCCATATCTGTCTAGCATTGGGGATGGCCTTCATTGACCGCTTAGGAACCCAAATAGAAATGGTATGCCTAGGGGTTATCCTAGGGGGCTTCTTCACTTTGTTCCTTGACGGTGAGGCTCGTTTCTTGTCTCCTTGAGAGTCTGCTATTAGAGTTGTGGGTTTTCCATCCTTGCGTATCCAGATCTGCTTCGCGCCACGAGGTGCTCCGTGTTGCATGGGTTGGCGCTCCTGCCTCTTGATCAGCAGCCTCCTTTGTGTCGAGTGATGTTCGGTCTGCTCGTTTAGAATCTTCTTTGGATCAGTTAGGAACTCCTTATTGGCTCCTGTACCTTCAGTAAGATTGACAATCCTCTGCACCATAGAAGTTTGTACAAGAACAACATTGTTATCTTCATGTGGATTCCTGGAGGGACCAGGAGTTGGTGCCTGTTCTAGTGGTTTGAGTGCTTGATTTTCTAATTCAATCGTGAGACGGCTTTGGCCTACCCAAGCCTGAAGAAGTCCACTTCTTAGGTTGAGGTTGACTGCGTGATCATAGATCTAGTCTTGGCCTAAGACAAGAGGTTCGGTCAGATCCTCGTCTTCACACACTAGCACTTTTGCTGGCATGAGGACCTCTTGTATGTAGAGGGGAAGATCCACCTCTCCCATGCAAGGGGTTTCAACACCCCCTAATCCTATCAGATATGCTTCTAGGGGTTTTACCTCCAATTGCAGCTGCTGGCAATAAGAAAGCCGAACTGCACTTGTGGCTGCTCCTGAATCAATTAAAGCTCTCACGCTTGTTGTGCTGTCTCTTTGTCCTATTTCTAGGGTCACAAAAGGTCGTCGATCCACTATCTTATGGGTACGTTCACCTGAAGCCTCACACATGGCCATGTGATAGCCTGGAGACTCTTGAGTGTCAGTCATAGGCTGATCCCTCCCTTGTCTCCTCAACTTCATTCGTCTGATGCGCTCTAAGGCCTCTGCCTGTGCTTCTTCTCGAATTCGTTTTTCCTCCTCTTTACGTTGCTTAGCAATATTGAGTCGACTTAGCATTTCCTTCGTGAGGGGTTCCTGATACAGCTTGACTCTGCATCCGCTAATATAGTTTGGGAGAACATCACCCTCTAAAGTGGCTAGTTGTACTGCTCCACTCGTGGAGATCCTATTGATGATCATAGGTCCGTAGCCTCTCTTTTCTAGCTTCCTTGCGTGTTGTTTCAATGTGTAGACTAAAACTAGATCTCCTGCTTTCAAGCCCTTATCCTTCACATGGGCATCAAAGTATGCCTTCTGTCTCTTCTTAGCTGCATATATCCCTGCAGCTGCTCTCAGTCTTGTTTCTCCTAATCGTTCAAGGTCAAAAAGTCTAGAGGAGAGTTCATGACCCGTCCATTCGTGCTCTTGTGCTACTTTCAATGTAGGTATTAAGAAGTCCAAAGGTAGCACGGCGTTTTGGCCAAATACCATCTGAAAGGGGGTGGCTTGGAGTACCGTTTTGTAGGCGACTCGGTATGCCCAAACAGCATGGTGTAGCTGTTTGTCCCAATCAGTTTATTGTTCACTAATTTTGTCAATACATTGCATAGGATCTTATTGGTGCTTTCGGCTTGCCCATTGGCTTGAGGGTGATAGGGGGCAGACTTCTTATGCACTACCAAGAATTCTTGGAGCAGATTTTCAATAACTTCATTCAAGAAGTGAGTGCCTCTATCACTAACTAGCTCTATGGGTAGCCTGTATCTTGTGAATACATTCTCAAACAATAATTTAGCAGTTGTCTGAGCGTCGTTCTTCGTTGTGGCTTTTACCTCTACCCACTTGGTTAGATAATCCGTGGCAACGATGATATACTCAGCATGGGAACCCTTAGCTGGGGATTGATAGGACCTACAAAGTCTATTCCCCACTTAGAGAATGCACGTCCGCCCATCATGGGCTTCAGGGGCATCTCATCTTTGCGTATAGGATACTGGGTTCGCTGACAAATCTCACACCTCTTCACATAGGTATGTGCGTCCATGTGAAGGGTGGGCCACCAAAATCCTGCAAATAGGATTGCTTTGATCACCCTATCTGGACCAAAGTGTCCTCCTGCTACACCCTGGTGAGCAGTTTCCAAGATCTTTAGATATTCATTCTCATGAACACAAAGTCTCAGGTAACCATCCTTACCCCTTTTGTATAAATTATCACCAATGATGGTGTAATCCAAGGCTTCTTGTTCCAAACTTCTTTGTCTGGCCAAAGTCATATCTTGAGGGAATGTTTTCGTCCTCAAGAAGGATACTAGGGGTTCACTCCAATCCGGCACTATGGACACTTGATAAAGAGTGGCATGCTCCACAGGTGGTTTAGTGCAGCAGATTGGGCATTCCTTGCACAACTTCTGGACATCAGCTTCCATAGTCGGCCAATGCACTCCTAGTCTCCTTAGGGTCTGTAGGGTTCGTTGTTTTGAGTACTGTTGCTCTAATGCACCTACATGTGCTAATTGCAACCACTTAGCGTACTCGTCCTCTTCTACACAACAAGCCAAGATTCCTTGATCCGTGTGCTTGTACATACTTCCAGCCATGATGTGGTACTTTTGAGCTTTGACTACCTCCTTATCCTGTGTGTTTACTATTGGATGATTAGGTCCATATGTAAGTATTGGCACTAAGGGCTTGGCCCATTGGGGCACCACTTCCAAATTGAACAAGTATGCATCAGGTAAGTCATTTGACACTCCTTGTGGGGCCTCTCCGGATGTGAGCCTAGAGAGATGGTCTTCTCTCAAATGAGTCCTACCTTTCCTCACCACAACCTCAAAGTCATACTCCATTAGTAAGAGAAACCCTCTTACTAACCTTCCGGTGTTGCATGGTTTGTTTACCAGGTATAGTAATGCTTGATGATCAGTAAAAAACTTAAACGTATTTGCAAGCAAGTAATGTCTAAACTTTTTAACCGCATACACCATGCCTAGTCCTTCTCTCTCAGTGGTGGTATAATTCTGTTCAGCTGCATTTAATTTTCTACTAGCATAGGCAATAGGGAGATCCATGTTACCTTCACCAGTAGGTTGTGCGAGTACACATCCAATAGCGTAATTGGATGCATCCACATGAACATGGAATGGCTTGCTCCAATCTGGTGTGGTCAAGATTGGTGCTGAACACATCGCTTCTTCAGCTCATTGAAGGAGTTCTCACACTCATTAGTCCACTCAAAATTTGTCAAGAGTCCGTACATGGGCTTTGCAATGACAGCATACATGTGAATGAATCGGCGGTAGTAACCACAATGCCCCATGAAAGCTTGAACTTCTTTGACATTCCTTGGCCTAGGTAGTTCTGCTATGGCTCTCACTTTCTCTTCGTCAGTGGATATGCCGTTCTTGGACACTATGTGTCCTAGAATCTTGCCTTGCCTGACCATGAAAACACACTTTTCTGGGTTCAGGCAGACTTGATATTCTCTGCATTTATCAAAGATCTGTCTGAGTTCGGGTATATGGGTCTGTCTAATGTTGGAATGAGCGCAAAGATCATCAACATAGACTTCCAAATTCTTCCTCAAGAACTCTTTAAACACGTGACACATTAATCTCTGAAAGGTAGCCGGTGCATTGGTAAGCCCAAATGGCATTACCCGAAAAGCAAATATACCCCACTCTGTGGCAAATGCCGTCTTATGCTGATCTTCTGGTGCAATGGCTACTTGATTGTAGCCAGAGAACCCATCCAGGAAGCTGTACACCTCCTTGCCTGCTACCCTTTCTAATAGATGCTCAGTGATAGGAAGCGGATAGCTATCTCTAATAGTGGCTGCATTAACCTTCTTCAAGTTAATGCATACTCGTAATTTGCCGTTCTTCTTGGGCACCACTACAATGGGGGATACCCATTCAGTGTGCTCAATTTCTTAGATAAATCCGGCTTCCACCAAGCGGTCTATCTCTTCTTTGATCTTAGCAGCATAGTTATCATTATATGTGTATGGCTTTTGCTTAGAGGGTTTAGCATCTGAGGTCATGGGAATTGTGTGTGAGCATATGTCTGGGTCAACACCCTTCAAATCCTTGTAGCTCCAAGCGAATACATCTCTGTATTCTCTTAGCAAGGCTATCAATTCGTGCTCTTCGTCTTCCGTCAGGTCATGTCCTATGTAAGTACATCTCTCCTCTCCCTCTTCTAGGGCTACCACTATTTTTTTGGTGGTTTCTTTGTTATCATAGGCCGCTCTTGATTGTGCCTCCCGTTTAGGCATTCTTATCATGACCCTCCTATCGTCTATCTCATATTTTTTAAAGTTTTCAGGGACCTCAAACAAAGATTCTTCCTCTTCTGGTGAGACTTCTCTCTTCTTTCGTTTCTTTCCTTCTTCCTTCGGGGTCACATGTGTGGCTAATCTTACATCATTTGTAAGCTCTCCATGCCTCTGGGGTTGAAATTCTACCTCATGGAAGTATTCTTCATCTGATGCAAAAGGTGGATCCATAATGATTGACTCTAGATCGGAGTCACTTGCATCCTCAAATGCATCAGGGCTAGGTTCGCATTCTTCTAGAACTGCCTCTCCCATGATTGGCTCTATGGAGAAGACTGAAATATCATAGCCATCCTCATCACAGTGGGGTGTCCATTGTTCCTCATTGATGGCTACATCCATGGTTGCTAGAATTTCTGCCCAGCCGTGGGGTTCAAATTCTTCATCCGGAAAGACTACAGGTGCATAGGCTGGGTCTTAGATTGATCTATGGGTTTCTTTTGCACCTACCTCTCTGGCTTTCTCTCTCTTCTCTTCTTCTACTGCTACCTTACACATCCATAAGTGGGTGTCTTCATGCATCCAAGAGGATCTGGATTCTATGGAATGCACAGACTCAGTCTCATCTTTGGCTCTATGGATGGGATTCCATTGAATCGGTGGTACATCTCTATGAGAGTAATCCTTAAGATTGACTTTGGTCGTAACACCTAAGTGCTGTAGGTACAAAGAATTGGTTCCCCAATCCTGTACCACTTGCAACTGTCGCATAAAAGGTCGTCCCAAGATCATCTCATAGGCATGATTTTTGCCGAAGTCACATATGGCAAATGTGTGCTCAAACTCGACACCACAGGTGGTGAGAGTTATTCCTTCTAGCAATCCTAAGGGTCTCTCAATATGACCATCGGCCATCTGCAATTTCATTCTCGTTGGCCTGAGTGCTGGCTTGCCCCAACGCTTCCATAGGGAAGTGGTGGCAATTGCAACTCCTGCACCTGAGTCTAAAATTGCCTTGGTGGTGTACTCCTGGTAGGTAATGGGAAGATAAGTGTTCCCTTCTTCACCTTCACACATATCTCCTATCTTATCCAAGGGTATCTCTGGCACTGTCCTATGTGATCCTACCTGGGAACGAGGTTTTGTTATCTCTGGTACTTGTTTGGCTACATGTTTCCACACTTCTGGTCTGACCTTAAGCAACTCTTCCAAAGTGAGATTGCACTGCACTTTGGTGTTCTTCACTACCTCTGTGTTCCTAGGTATGACTGAATCTTCGTTTCTTACCATGACTGTAGGTGCTCTCATACAGGTGGACTTTGCTTCCCATGGGCCTGTGAAATGGGGTAGTTCTTGTAAAGAATTTGACTCGAAGTCTAATCTTTCTTGAGATTGGGCACTCTCCTGTTCTCCATAAATGGAAGGAAGGTCTTGTGGGAATTGATCGTGTGTGTCATCCACCAGCTCAAAGGGAGGAGGGGCTTCACTTTCTTTAGCCCATTTGTCTTCTTGAATCTCGCGTAGGAATTCTGGTGTGAACCGATTCATAGAAGATGATGTGTCTGGCTCCGTAGAGTTAGGCACATAGGCTTCAGGCACATAGGCTTTCTGGGTAGGAAAACCTGCTCTTTCACTAGCCTTGTCATGGTGTTGAGGGGCGAGTTCCTTTTGTGATTGTGCCATTAGATTCTCTATTCTTTCTAGGGAGGGGGGGTTGTCTGGTTCAGTGGAATTGGGCACATACGCTTTTGATGGGGGATGGGTCATGTTTTGCTTGCTTTATCTCTTTCTTGATTTTTTTCTTCCTTGGCAGATCTTGCAATTATGCCCTCTAACTTCTCTAGAAGTCCATCCAAGTGTAATTGTGTCTTGGATGAGCCCGAGTAATTGAAAAGGCGACTGGCTTCAAACATAGTCTGAGCCAATGCGACCATTTTCGCGCAAAGCTTGGTTCTTTCTATCTCTAGGTCAGCTCTAGGGTAGCACTTGTCATGATCCGTTACATTTGGCCCTTCTTGGATTCTGGCCTGATATGCTTTAAGCATCATGTCTATGTCTTCAGGAGTGGGATCGGCTAATACTGATCCTACTCGGGGTGGTGGGTGGGTTACGTGGGGTGTATTAGAGGGTGGAGGGATGGAGGGTGATGGGGATGGTAGCGGTGGGAATGTGTGAGAGTGCGGTTGAGATGTGATCTCTATGATTTTTGCTTTGGTTTCTCTCAAGCTTTCTTCAAGTTCGCTCATCTTTTTTGCCCATTGCCTTTTCATTCTTTCACGACTATCCTTCCAGGCTCTAGTTCTCTTTTTGGTTATGCTCTCTGTTTCACTCACCTCGGGGCTCTTTTCCTGACCAACACCTTGGTTTTGTTGTAGTGCTTGGGCTCTTGTGATCACCTGCACAGGTGCAGTGGAAGTCACACTCCCTGTGGAGTCTACAACTAACCCAACAACATTGATAGGAGTGATTTTAGGCATGTTATTAGGGTTCTTTGGGCAATCTCGTAGGAGATGCTCTTTCCCGCAGTCTTGACAGAAACCCTGAATGGTTACTGGTTGAGGTTGTGTAGGGGCAGGCAGTGGACAATCACGTATAAGGTGATCTCCCTGACATCTGAAGCATGGTCCTCTAGGAAATGGGGGTCGTACCTACCTAGGTTGAGGTCTAGAGTTGGGGTTTGTGTACATGACATTAGCATACTCAGGTTCCCCACTATTTTCACTTGGGTCCTCATAATAGTATGACTCGTTATGCTCGGGTGACTGCATGTAGTAAGCCTGTGGGCTATCAATATGTGTGGAGTCAAAACTATGGTCACTTGGATCACTGTCTGATAGCAATGGGGTGACTGGGACTATGGCTCTATTCGGATTTTCTTCAGCAGATGCATATTCCACTGGGATCACACTGGTTGGAGCAGGGGGTTGCTGCACTAGGACTGGTTGAGGTCTCTGCTGCCCTTGATAAGGTGGCTGATAAGTTTGCTGTGGTCTGTTGTATTGTTGTGGTGGGTACTGATTCTGGTATCTACCCTGTTGTGGATATGGCTGAGGGTAATTTTGCCTAACAGTTTGTTTGTTATATGGGCAGTCTTGTGCAGTGTGGTTGGTGTACCTGCGCTCTATGGTGCAGTACTGGCTACTAGGATTCGCCTGGGGTTGGGCCATAATGGGACATACACTTGCCATATGGTCACCGCCACGTGTAACACCGCTTAACTGGGGCAAATCTCGGAATTTGTTTGCTAGAGACACCTAGTTTTTGAGCTACCTTCTCTGCAAGTTCCTCAATGGATGTGGATTGACCAGATGTGAGGCTACTAGAGCTATCAGAATCTTTATAGATTTTTGATAGTTCTAATTCCTCACCTAGATTGTCCTCAATGTCTATGCACATGCGCACGCACTCTTCTATCGTTCTGGGGTCCTTCAGATACACATATGACCTGAGCTTGGTGTTCAACAATCCATCTAAGAACAAGGCCACATGTTTGGCTGGTGTGGGTAACTCCGGCATCGGGCATCTCTCCAGGTACTACCTAAATCTTCTTCCAGCTAGACGGACCGTCTCTTGAGGTGTTTGTTTGAAGCTATGAATTAGTGAGGAAGTTTTATGCCTGATTCCACTCTTAGAAAACTCAATGATAAATGCCTCTAAGAGCTGGTCTATGTTTCTGAAATGCCTCTCGTTTAGTGGTTGAAACCACGTAAGGGCAGTGTTCCTAAGGGTTAGACCAAAAGCATTATATTGTGTGAATAGGTCCTCTACCTGTTCAGCTTTCAATACTTGCCGAAATTCTGCCACATGGTCATAAGGGTCTCCCGTGCCATCGAAATAATTCTTCATGGACTTCACCAGTTGAGTTGGTCGCAGGGTCCTAGTGTGTTCTCTCGGCCTTGGCAAAGGAAAATCGTCAGTATTCCTTTGATTCCATGGGGTTCTATGTCTCTCAGGTTCCACTCTATTCCTTTCTGTTCCCGTTCTTTCCCTTCCCAGGGAGTTGGCAAAACTTACCTCAGGTTTGTCTCTACTTCTATCTCTTTGAGCTCCATGAGCTTGGGAGGTCCCAGCTCCTTGATGACCAGAGGACACATTAGACCTTGGTTGGGGAAAAACAAATTCACCCTTCCATGTGTAGGCATGTCTGCCATGCTCAGTGACCATGAAGATTCTCTCTGATGCATTGTCTAGGTAGGTTACCTGGCCTGGGCTATCAGGGTCTTTAAACTCATAGATTATGAGGGCACTCACTTCCTGAGGTTGAGCAGATTTATATCTCCAAAAAGCCTCATCGGTTTCTCGATTTAAAAGCAGATATATGCTTTTATTATCCTGTGCAATCCACTCTGGAGTCATGATTCTGGTCAAGACAGATTTACCACGGGGGGTTCTTGGTTCTTTCTCTAAGTTCCCTTGCTGTATATCACCTATGTCGGTCTCAGCAATCACATTTCCAAACTCATCAATTCTATCAGGAAGAGTGGTGACTACATATATAGTCCCCTCTTTATCTATATAGTCACTTGACTACCGGGTGGTCTAATCCCTGGGGTTGGTCGGGGTTCTTAATCTGGACCACCGATCTTCTCAGGCCATCTTCATAGATGCGCGCACCTAGACGATTAGTCCTGATGTATTCCAGTTGAGTCTTGTATGGTCCTTCTAGCTTTTCTAGATAAGCCAACCCTGAACTACCTACTGGTCTCTCCATGTGATAGGACATCTCAGAATCACTTGTTTCTGATCTGGGAGTGTATGGGTAATCACTCAACTGTTGGGCCCAAGACCTGGCAGTGTGATTGACACTAGCTTCAGAAGATCTGAGGCTTTGTCTGTCTCGGCCTAAGTGTCTGCCTGATCTAAGGTTCATATGCCTGATTTATCTACCCCCTTGGACCTAAGCACACTCTCGTTGCAGGTTAATTTGCACCAATCACTTTGTTCTTTTGAGTTGAATATTATGTTTATGGTCTTGTCTGAAATCGCGTCGTCAGGAGTACTTAAGTGAATTTCCGCACTTGATAAGTGATCGATTCCAGTTTACCTTTTGTCCCTTAGAGTTTTCGCACTTAAGACCTACTTAATTCTTGCACTTGGTTGATTAATACTCTTGGACTTGATTCGTGCCTAACGTTGCCCTAATTAATTACCACACCTAAGTCGTACTTAGCCTAGGCTAGGAATTGACAAAGGAGGGTTGAGAGATCTTCCAACCTCAATTAGCTGGTTGACCAGACTTCTACACAAGCCCAGGAAGCCTTCTCCCAAGCTTGGTACTCACCCTTGCTAGCTTGCTTTGGATTGCCTTGAGTGCACACAATGTTCCTGCAAAAGCTCACCAGTCAGTATAGCTCTATTACCACAAGTAATTGAAAGACACACATCAATATTTTCAGTCCCCCCTGGAGTAACTCACTGTACCCCCTCAATCTTAGGACCACCTAGTTCCACCTAAAGGTCAACTTAAAAATACATGTTCTAAAACTCCGCGTATGATTCTTACAAAAACCAGTCGAGGTCCACGTAGGATTCTCAACGAGCTTTCCAACGAGACCAAAATCTCATCAATTGGAGTTTGTATGGTCAAGTTATGACCATTCAGGCACTAAAGTGTCAAACAGGCTCTCAGGGTTCAGGAGATCCCTCTCTGGTTTCTAGGTCTTTTGCCCACTTCCAAGGTTCTAAAGTTATACCAAGGTGCCTAAAATTAAGCTCAACTACCCTTCAATTCACTCAAAAATAACCCTAAATTTTTCATGTGTTAAAGGCCGTGTATCGCGATAGGTCGGGTCGAGGTGTCGCGATAGGTGGGAGGTGTCGCGATGGGTCGAGGTGTCGCGATAGGTCGAGGTGTCACGATAGGTCGAAGTGTCGCGATAGGTGGGAAGTGTCGCGATAGGTGGGAAGTGTCGCGATACTCCCAAGTGTCGTGATAGGTCGTGAGGTGTCGCGATAGGTCGAAGTGTCGCGATAGGTCGTGAGGTGTCGCGATAGGTCGTGAGGTGTCGCGATAGGTCGAAGTGTCGCGATACTCCCAAGTGTCACGATAGGTCGTGAGGTGTCGCGATAGGTCGTGAGGTGTCGAGATAGGTCGAAGTGTCGCGATAGGTCGTGAGGTGTCGCGATAGGTCGAAGTGTCGCGATAGCTCGTGAGGTGTCGCGATAGGTCGTGAGGTGTCGCGATAGGTCGTGAGGTGTCGCGATAGCTCGGGATATGGTGAATTCTTCTGTTCTGTCTAGTGATCCTGGGAGCTCTAGGCCTGTGCAGTGTCGTGGTGCACTCAGAATCGTGATTGGGTGAAGTTTTCGGAGTGTCGCGATAGCTCCAGCTCGATGCCTCGGGGACTGTGCAGACAGATTCCGTACCTGCTGAGCTTGCTGGAGATGATGATGGAGCTGCAACCTGCAAGAAACATGCAAAAACACACAAAACAAGAACACACACGCTCGCTCTCTCTCAAACTCGCACACAACAAATGAGGGGAATGACAAGGAAGAGGGAATATGTAGTGGAGAAGGAGGTGGAGGTGGAGATGGAGAAGGAGGTGAAGATGGAGATGGAGGTGGAAAAAAAATCAGAATTTTACCGACTACTTACCATTCCAACGCGTCCTCTCTACGTCTTACCATCACACGCTCGTCCTCAAAGCTCGAATCCCCGGCAACGGCGCCAAAATTTGGTGTAGCTCAGTGATGAGTAGCACCTCCTTTAATGTCAATCCGGGAAGACATGAGGATGGTATGAAGACCTCGAGCAAGTGAAGGCACAAATGTGTGAGTGAGAAGCACACTAACATGCACACACATACACACACACGCGCACACACGGCAAGAACAAAGAGATTAAGACAATGGAATCACTTCTATTGCAACAAAGTTCTCATACAAGCTCAAAACTACAAGAAGCTCCCCAAAAATGAGCTCTCTAGCTCTATTTATAGTTTTTGACTAGCTTTGGCCCAGTCCAGACCTAGTGTCCGGCCTAGTTAAAAATTAGGTTCCAGGGCTTATTTGAGGGCTCAAACGAGGTCTAAAAAATACAAAAATTGGTAAGCAACTACTTCTAAGGCTCCTCAAGCTCGAGGACTCCTCGGCTTGTACAAAATGGAGCTACAAAAAGGTGAAAATGGTATTTAGAGGGGTTTTTAGTGATGAGAATCACTTTTAAATGGTGTAAGGGTTTTGAAAAAAATAAAGGGTTGCCTTAGTGCTAGATCTGCTTGTATGCTCGTACTTGCTTCTTCTCGTATACTGCCAACAGCATAGGATCAAGAAGATGACATACTTTTAACTCTTTCCAATACTCCAAAGAATACCATATTGATATGTTCTCTGCGAGTGCCAATTTTCCTTTACCTCTGTTCACATACTCATTATCTGAATCATCACTGAAGATTTTTGCTTATGGATCTATCAGAGGTCCATCTGTCCATTTTTTATACCAATCCATAGGCTTCATAGGTTTTGGACACTGACCTGTTTCAAGCTTTCCATTAAAATGTATCGCTTCTCTTTTAGATCTTAATGGATGATCATCAGGCAAGAATCGTTGATGTCGAAGATAAATATTTTTGTTGAGATTCTTACTATAGATTGATCTCAACCAATCACCACAATATGGACAAGCTTTATAACCCTTAGTAGATATTCCTGCATCATGGAAAATGATAAAAATATAATTAGATTAAATCATATTTATTTACATGCATATTGAATAAAAAAATTACATCAATACCTGAACAAACACCATATCCTGGAAAATCGTGAATAGTCCAAGCCACAATACCACGAACCGTAATATGTCTTTCATTGATGCTTTTCGATACATCAATGAAATTAATACCTCTCCATAACTCTTGAAGATTGTCAATGAGAGGAGCAAGATATATATTCATATCTTTAACTTGTCTTTTGCCTGGGATTAAAAGTAAAAGCATTAAATGTTCCTTTTTAATGCTAAGATATGGCGGAAGATTGTAGTTTATGACTACCATTGGCCATGTTGACCATTTACTGGATTTCATGGAGAATGGATTAACCCCATCTAATGCAACTCTTAACTTTAGATTCTGTGGATTTTGTGCAAATTCAGGCCATGTAGAATCAATATGCTGAAAAGCAACACTATCATGAGGAATTTTGATTATTCCATCAGTACTTTTGTGATCATGTCCCCAAGTGTAAAGCTTTGATAATTTGGGGCTTTGAAACATATGTCTAATCCGTGGAGCCAATGGAAAATTTCTCAAAACCTTTTTTGGGATTTTACCTTCTTCGCCCTTATATCGAGGAGATTGACATTTGGGACATGTCAAAGAGTCTGCATATTCACCTCTATATAAAATACAAACTTTTTAGATAATAACGTGTAAGTTTATCAAAAAAAGATATATTAAAAAAAGTAAATAAATAAACACACACACACACACACACACACACACACATATATATATATATATATATATATATATATATATATATATATATATATATATATATATATATATATATATATATATATATGTGTGTGTGTGTGTGTGTGTGTGTGTGCATATAATTTTATATATGTGTATGCTTATGTGCATCTTTCAAAATATTCGTGCAAAATTTGATTGTTTTGGATGGCAGGATACGATTGTTTGTTTTGGAGGATATGAAGTATGTACCTTCATTGAATGATTTGTTGATTCTATCATATGTTCAGTTTGAAAGTGTGAGAAGCGGGTTTATAATTTATATTCAAAGAATTTGGCACTGTTTATAGGCCATACGATGGTGACCTGGATGAATCACATGCACAGAGGTTACTCAAGATAGGGCAACCTGATTATAAGGGACTAGTACCAGCAGGATTCCTGGGGTATGCAGTAAACCTCTTGCATGTCAATGATGAGCATCTGAACTTTAGGATACAAAGTGGAAATCATGGTGGCTTGAGAGGATCACTTTTATACAGCTTGTTCAAAGAACTTCAGGTTTATGACACAGAAGTTTTTTGAACAAGTTGTATAAAAGTGATCCTCTCAAGCCACCATGATTTCCACTTTGTATCCTAAAGTTTAGATGCTCATCATTGACATGCAAGAGGTTTACTGCATACCCTAGGAATCCTGTTGGCACTAGTCCATTATAATCAGATTGCTCTATCTTGAGTAACCTTTGTGCATGCGATTCATCCAGGTCACCATTGTATGGCCTATAAACAGTGCCAAATTCTTTGAATAGCAATTATAAATCCGCTTCTCACACTTTCAAACTGAACATATGTGTGAATCAACAAATCATTCAATGAAGGTACATACTTCATATCCTCCAAAACAAACAATCGTATCCTGCCATCCAAACAATCAAATTTTTCGCGAATATTTTGAAAGATGCATTAATAGTTTTAAAAGATGCGCGGACAAAAAGTGTCCATTCAATTCAAGTTCTTGTTCTTACCTTATCTAAAGTAAGAATAAAAACCTGCATATATATATAGATATATATATATATATATATATATATTTATATATATTTATATATATATATATATGCATAAATATATATATATATATATATATATATATATATATATATATATATATATATATATATATATATATATATATATATATTTATTTATTTATGCTATATATATATTTATGCATATATATATATATATATATATATATATATATATATATATATATAAATAGATAGAAAATTGAAAATTATACCTTAATAGTGTCGAAACAGATACATTACTCCATCCAAAATGATTTTGAAGGTTGAGAATAAGTAAGCTCGCACTTAGTCGTGTCAAACGACTTCCTTCATATACATGCTTTAGACATTCCTCTCGAAGATATTTCTCTTTTTTAGAAATATCAATGCTCTCACTGTCATTTTGATACCAATCCTCAATAAAATCTGCCATGCCATCATCTTCATCATTGTCACACAAATCTTGTACTTTATCGTCTTTTGAATATAGATCTTTCAACTTTGCATATTGCACAGGATTAGTTTTGTGTAGCCTCCTCATGGAAGCTTCTGATAAATGAGGTCTTACTGGTAATTGTGAATGCTGTGGAGGAATATCATCAACATCATATGTTGGAATCTACACATATAAATAAAATTCATTAGTATTCCATAAATGAATAAAAAGTAAACTTTAAATATAAAATTAAGCATATAACTTATTAAATATGGATAGATAATTTTTATTCTCTCTAGCTAAAAGGTGCTCTTGGAGGTCTACGCCATCCATAATTCACTAATAGCTCATCACCAGCATGTAATATAGTAATAGCATTGACAACTATGTATCTTGATACATCTCTACTCATGTATGGTGATTCAGGACTATTTTCATGCTCCTCAAATGTGGAATTAGTCCTTGAACTATTATGTAACCCTCGACTACTATTTATTAAACCTGCTATATTTCCATGTGTGTAAGGTCTTCCATCAATATATAATCTTTCATTTTCTGCATGTAAATTCCTTCTACTAGTAAGGGATGTTGCATTCAAGCATATTCCATAAGTACTCATGCTTTGAACATAACGTGAAAGTCGATGCCAATCTCCCCATCCATATATAGGACCACAAAATGACATAAGAGTGACTTCAGAGTTCGGAGGCACATACAAATCCTCTACAATAAAGAGACCACAACCAGCATTAGTAATAGTGGATGGAGCAATCATATAGCAATTACCCCAAAAGTTGAAAACCTCTCCATCTAAAGGAAGTGGTCCTCTATTCCATCCTCCATATCTTCTTCTATCATATGTTTGTACTAAAGAACGATCACGAGTTGGCAATGGATAATCTCCAGCCGTTTCATTCTCTAAACCAAGAGGTAGAGGATTTCTAGAAACCTCTGCTTGTAATTGATGAAGAGCAAGTCCATGATGTGTACGAGGTATATTAACATTATGAGAAAAATTATCATCATCATCATCATCATCGAGCAAGTATTCCTGTATATCAACAATAATTTGATTTTATATATGGTTTTTAAATAAAATAATGACATTAATATATATAGAAAATACATACCCAAGTATTATCACGTTGACTAGGTGATGGTGCACGCTCAAAAGTACCATACTCTGCCTCATGCTCAATACATTCCAATCGTGGTCTTCGATACGTGCCATAACAAGAGTTACACCAACATATAATATGCTCTTCATAGTAAAATTCATCATAATTCCTATCGGAGGACACATGTGAAGTCGTTGCATGGGTAGGAGGTGGTGGAGTACCCTCTGATTGATCAGAATCTGCACATAATAAGAAACAAAAAAAATATAAGTTATGTATCCATCAAATATATTTAAAATTAAATGTTTAATATAATTACAGTATAAATTCGTTGCACGATGAGGAGATGGTGGTGGAGTTCCATCTGATTGATCAGAATCTACAAATAATGGTATTTGATATTAATAATCTGATTATCTACATACACAAAAAATTCACATATATATATTTACACATACACCAATATTCACATATACACATTGTCACTCTAGCACAATGGTGAGTACCAACGTGAGAAGATTCACCTCGTAATTGTCAATCCGTGGAGACGTGAGGACTAGTATGAAGACTATGAGCAAGTGAAGGCACAAGTGTGTGAGTGAGAAGCACACAAGCATGCACACACACACACACGCACACAAGGCAAGAACAAGGAGAGGAACAATGAAGTTCTTTGCATTAGTCAAAAAGTCTCTTACATAAGCTCAATTCACAAACAATCTAACCTCAAAAATGAGCTCTCTAGCTCTTTTTATAGTTTTCTAACTAGCTTTGGTCTTGTCCAGACCTAGTGTCCGGCCTAGTTTAAAAATTAGGTTCTAGAGCCTATTTGAGGGCTCAAACAGAGTCTAAAAATTATGAAAATTGGTATGTAGCTAGTTCTAATACTCCTCAAGCTCGAGGACTCCTCGGCTTGCACAGGTCCATGGAAAAAATGATTGGGCCTTGTTGCCGTATTGTGCATGACTGCTCCGTTGCGCTAGTATGCTCTTCATCTGACTTGTATGCCAACACTCCCCCCTTCCTAGCGTCTGTTGCCCCTGACAGACCTCTGTTCTATCGGGTGGTCGATATAGTATTGGATGACATTGGTGGCAAGTTCGTGTTCTCCTATCCTTAAGCCTCTTGCTAGATCAGCTTCCAATGCATCCCAATTTATTGCACCAGGGACCTCTAGTTGCGGTGTGGTGTAGTACTCAGAGTACATTGCTTGTTCACAAGCAAAGAGATGGAGCAGGTGTGTTGGCTTCGGTGGGAAGACCTCTGAGTTATACTCCCAGAAACCTGATCTGAACATTTCTTCGAAGGTCTGTTTGTAACATGCAGGGAGGTATTTGATGCGTGCATGCCAGGCGTAAGCCACACAAATACTAGGGGTGGTGCTCATGTCATACACCAAATCATAATTTCCATTGGTAAACCCCGGTAGATGTACCTGTCGTGCGGCTGCATTTTTAAAGGTTTTCAGGACTACCTGCATCATATCTAAAATCTTAAGCATCATTTGAGCTGCCACATCTGGCATGGGCTTCAATCGCGGCATCCAATGTCGAATTGTTCCCATCATGTACGCTACCGACGGTGGTCCCTGTGGTGGCGCAATGTACGGGTAGTTTAGCCATTCCTTGCATTGCGCGTTGTTCTGCACTTTGATATTGAATGCCTTCCAAGACCTGCAGCATGGAACTGGACCGTAGCATGGATTGTATAGGAGATGTAAAGGCGCGTTGTTCCATGTGCATAGCATTTCTGGATATGTCTCTAGAAGTTTCTGCCGCCAGGTGGGTTGACGAATTTTGCCTTTTTGCACCTCTGGAGGAAGGTCTTCGGGTTGAAATTGGGTAGCAAAGGTAGGAATCTTACCCGTGACTCTCTGTATTTCTGCATTATAATCAGCCAAGATAATATAATAAGGCCTGTATTGGAGTTCAGATGAGAGGATAAGGCGTCTCGATGATAGGTTCTTGAAGTAAGCAGATTGTAGCACAGTTTCCTCTATGACCCTCATGGCCTGATTTTGCACTACTGTGCGCTCTTCGTGAGAACTCCCGATTTCCTCCACTTGACGTAGCCATGGAGGCCGTGGTGCTTCGAATGTGTCCTGAGCTTCTTCCGTTTGTTGGCCTCCTGGGAAGGGTTGTGGGTTGTATTCTTCTTCAAATGTTTGTTCCACAGGAATTTGTACTACTTCTTCATCAGTGGGAGCCTCTGGAGGGGAAGGTGGTCTCTCATATTGTAGTAGACGTGCTTGCAATTCGGTGACCTATTTCTGGAGATCTTTTAAGGCCTCTGAGTCTGTGAGAAGTGAAGCCGTGGAGGAGGTGGTTTGAGAGGCTGCTGTTGTTTCTTTTTGGTGTTTCTACTTCAATTGACCCAGTTCCTCTGATAGCAGGTCATGTGCTTCAAGTAGCATGGCATAGTCTTCCAATATGATCTTGATATTGTCGGGGGTCACTGCTTGAAACTTTGATGGGCTGATGGGTGCCCCAGGTGTGCTTTCGATAGCTGCTTCTAGGTTTTCCTGATTTTGTAATTGTAGGCGTCGATTCTCTTCATGAGCGGCAGCAAGATGTCGCTTGAGTAGGGCCATATTTCGCTGAAGCTTTGAATTGTGTTCCAGCTGTGTCCGTAGATGACCTTCTACCACTTGTATTGCTTCCTGACCTGTGTTCTGTAACTGTACCTCCACTATGCTGTGAGCCTCTTGGAGAGTTTGGAATTGTGTGTGGAGGCGAGCATTTTCCTCCTCTAGTGCAGCAAGGTGGTGTTGTAGTGTCTCCGAGTGCTCTTGCAGGCGTTCATTCTATTGCTGGAGCTGATTGTAATCTGTCCTTAAGTTTGATATACAAGCTAGCATGGTGTCCAATGCATTGCCTATAGATGAGGGGGTGGTGTTTACAATGGAAGATGCATGGGAAGGGAATTGGGGAAGGGGAAGAGTGAATGATGTGTCTATTGAAGACGTGTGTGTGGGTGAAATTGGTGGAGGGGGAATGGGAGGAGGTGGAAGCGTGGGGGGAGGGGGAGGTGCCGTGGGTGGTGAAATGTCCATACTCTCAGGAGTGGGTGCGAGTGTGGGGTCTACCATATACATTGGAATGGTAGGTGGTGTGTGTGTGAAAGTGGTGAATAGATGAGAAGTGGGGTGGGGAGCTGAAAATAAAGGGAATGGTTGAGACCTGGGTTGCAAAGTTCTAGCAAGGAAGTTATGGAGGGATTGGAGAAGTGGAGAGATGGAGGTTGGGGGTTGAGGTTGTAGAGTTGAGGAGGGCATGAAGGGTTGCGTGGTAGCAGGGAAACCCATGAATATGGATCTAGGGTCAGGATGACCTATGGCTGAGGGCATGGGGGATGGTTGTCCTAGGGCAGGCTCTATGAGCGATTCGGTGGATTGTGTAGTGATGGGGGTTGCTTCATAGATTGGGTTATCAGAGGTGGAGAATAGGGTTGAACTAGAGATGGGAGTACGGAAGATGAAGGTTGGTTCGGTGGGTTGAGTGGTCGAGGTGATTTCCACGGTTTTTGCTCTAAGAGGCGATGGTGGGGGTGTGGGTGGTAGTGGCTCTGTGGATTCCTCATGGGTGACTGGGTGCTCTTGGCTAGCAGTTTCGGTTGCTTGGGAGGTTGTCCCGATGGGTTCGGATGTAATAATTAGCCCTTCTGCCGTTGTAATGGGGATCTGGATATTCTTACCTGAGCGTGGTCGTGTCTGGATTCTTCGTGGATCATATTGAACTGGAGACCTCCTAATGGCGGTCCGCACTGCTTCTACTACCCCATATGTTTCTGCCATCAATAAGAGACCTTCACTATATTCTGAGTCACTCCTGCTTCTTCCAACAGCTGAGTCATGAGTACTCTACTGCTCTACTCGGTGAGCAGTTGTTGCGATCGCACTCGTTCCATAATTTGATACAGCCTTCGGAGTTCTGCTGTATAGGCTAGGGCTTCAAAGGTCTCCTCTTCATATGCTCCTTCTTCTTCTAGGTGTCCTTGTTGTTGACCTTGCTGAGCGTCACTCCAATGTACATGGCGGCCGTCTGTAGATTTTCTTCTTCTTTGTGAAGATGTGCCTTGTTCTTCTGCATCTGAATAAAACTCTACATAAGAGAGTTGTGTACTTTGTAAGAATGCTTCGAAGTCCTGGGGATCCATTCCTTCAGTATCTCCAGTTGTAGCAAATTCAAATTCAGATGGAGCAGGAGGAGCTGAAGGGGCAGCTTGTGTCGTAGTTTCAGATCCAGACCGGGGTATCCTAATGGTAAAGGGAGGTACAATGGCCTCCCCTCGTGGCGATACTTTAGGAGTAGTCAGAACTTCCCTTGTCTGGACACAAGGGATCGCACCCCTCATGCGCTTGGATTGATGTGTGGACGTCTTGAGCTTCTTAAACATTTGTAATTGTGCCCAAGTTAAGGCACGTTCAATGGGAACATCGTATGCTAGGCACCGGTAAATAATGCATGTGATTGCACAGCAACCGTTCACCACTAATTTCCTAGAAGACCTTTTATGTGCTTCATACAATTGATCTATAATCCATACAGGCAGCTTAATTGGTAACGCACCTGTCTCCGCTAAGTAGAGGGCGAACCAGATTCTTTTGTGTGGTTGTGTGAAGCGGTCTTGGCCGGGGAAAGCAAAATGTTGCATGCACATACGGAGAGGGATGGACACGTTTGGTGTGAGTGCTGCCATGTCTTTAAGCTTCAGTAGTTTCCTATCCTTCATGTTAGTAGGAACGAGAGCATCCTTCTCAGAAGGTACATGTGTGCCGTGCATATTCAAAGCAGAGCTCACCAACTCCACGGTAAGTTCAAACCTCTTTAACTCGTTGTTGCCCAGCAAGGAAGGAAGAACAAATGATCATGGTTTGTCCTTTTCTTCATTAGCTTGTAATGTGGAGACCAAATAATAGCATCGGAGGAGATCCGGTTTAGGTAGTGGTGCTTCAAAGTATTCTGCTAGCCCTGCACGTTGCCATATGGTCTGGAGATCCTCGGTGTTCTGTAGAGTCTCAAACTCCTTGGAGAAAAATTGGAATCGAACCCATGATCTGTCATACTCGCACTTAGACTCCCATATATACTTGGCCTCTCCTAATGGACCTGGCATGCCATTGAACCAATGAGAATTGGCATGGACTCTTTCTGTGATCCCTGTGGGTGGATCCGGTACCGGGATCTGCTGAAGGTGTTGCAGCTCCACAGGTCGTTCAGTTGGTGGCACATCCACAGGTAGACTATCCACATCGATTCCTGCAGTAAGTATTCCTACTTGTGAGCTCGGACCTGTCGCTTCTGCCATGTTACTTCTTGCCTCCTGATTCTGTGAGAATATAGAAACATGTGTTAACATTGTAAAGGACAAGTTAGAACCGTTTTTGGCCCCATTACAACATTATCATGAGGTTCGGGAGAGATTAGTAGGTTAATAAGTGCTCGGTGCTTGTGTGTGTAGTTAGGAATTGGTTGGACCTAAGAACTAAGTGGAATGATGTAGTGTGAGAGTGACGTAGTTAGTAGGTGGGCATGGATTTACAACTGGGGTCCAGGGGTTTATTACAAGTTTTAGGTTGCCAAATGCAGTGGATGGGCTTTGATCTTGATTTTGTGGAGACTCTGAAGAGTTTGATAGGGGTATCTGCTTGAAGATGAGGCTTTTTAGGGACCCATTTACAAGTGATTCTACTAGTGCTCATGGAAGAATATGTGTCCGTGCGTGATGTGTAAGACTGGGCCTCAGATGTTCGAGTGAGTGAAACATGTTCTATCGGTTGCGGCCTTGGTGTAGCTATTTGAGCCCGCAAGCAAGCCTTAGGCACCCAGATTTGTCGTGATTGTGGGTTGGCCTTCATTGACTTCTTGGGTACCCAAATAGACTTCACTTTCACAGAAGAATTAATGAAGGACTTCTTATTAGTGTCGTGTTGTTGACTACTAATAAGAGGTTTTGGCCGTGGGGTCGGCCTGGTCTGAACAGGGTATTCGCCTTTTCGCCTCCATACTTTTTTCCATGGCTGAAACAATCTGCTTTGCTCCTTTTTTTGGCATCCAGTATCAGTAGTGTTCTGCTTCTTCTGTATTTGATCTGCCTTTGGTTGTTGCAACCTTTTGGTCTTTGGAAAAGAAGGGAGTTCCGTCCTCTCCCTGGCTCCGTTGTTGAGACAAGCCTCTTTCTGCATCATACAGTTTTGGACAAAAATAGCATTGTCAACTCCATGTGCGCCCTTGGAAGGACCAGGAGTTTGTGCCTTGCCTAGTTCCTTGAGTGCCTCATTTTCCAATTCAACTGTAATTCGGCTATGATCTACCCATACCTGAAGAAGTCCACTTCTTAGGTTGAGGTTGACTGCATGATCATAGATCCAGTCCTGCCCCAAGACAAGAGGCTCAGTGAGGTCCTCATCTTGACACACTAGTACTTTGACTGTCATCACTTCGTCTTGAATGGAGATGAGAAGATCCACCTCGCCCATGCAAGGGGTTTCCACACCTCCCAATCCTATGAGATATGCTTCTATAGGATCGACAGTTAATTTCAATTCTTGATAGTAAGACAACTTGACAGCACTAGTGGATGCACCTGAGTCAATCAAAGCTCTTACATTCTTTGCACCCTTTCCTTGTCCTACTCCTAGGGTTACAAAAGGTCGTCGATCGATTATTCTATGGGAATGCCCACCTGAAGTCTCGCACATGGCCATAGGATAGCCTACAGATTCTTGAGTGTCAAGCATAGGCGGGTCTCTGCCTTGTCTCCTCAATTTCATTCGTCGGATGCGTTCTAAAGCTTCTGCCTGTGCTTCTTCTCTAATTCGTTTCTCTTCTTCTTTACGTTTCTTGGTAGTGTTGAGTCGATTTAGCATCTCTTCAGTGAGGGGTTCCTGATATAACTTGACTCTGCATCCACTTATGTAACTTGGTAGAATATCGCCCTCTAAAGTGGCTAGTTGAACTGCGCCACTTGTGGAGATTCTATTGATAATCATTGGCCCGTAACCTCTTGTCTCTAATTTCCGTGCATGCTGCTTCAATGTGTAGACTAGGACTAGGTCGCCTGCTTTCAAGCCTTTATCCTTCACATGTGTATCAAAATATGCCTTTTGCCTCTTCTTTGCTGCATAGATTCCTGCTGCAGCTCTCAATCGTGTTTCGCCTAGACGTTCAAGATCAAAGATTCGAGAGGAGAGTTCATGGCCTGTCCAGTCATGCTCTTGTGCTACCTTCAATGTAGGTATCAAAAAGTCCAGAGGTAGCACAACATTTTGGCCAAATACCATCTGAAAGGGGGTGGCTTGGAGTACCGTTTTATAGGCAACCCGGTATGCCCAAACAGCATGGTGTAGCTGTTTGTCCCAATCAGAGCGTTTATTGTTCACTAGTTTAGTCAGCACATTGCATAAGATCTTATTAGTGCTCTTAGCCTGGCCATTAGCTTGTGGATGATAGGGGGCCGATTTCTTATGTATCACCAAGAATTCTTGGAGAAGGTTTTTTATGACTTCATTCAAGAAGTGTGTGCCTCTATCACTCACCAACTCTATTGGCAATCCGTACCTCGTGAATACATTTTCAAATAAGAACTTTGTTGTTGTTTGAGCATCATTTTTTGTAGTAGCTTTCGCTTCTACCCACTTGGTTAGATAGTCTATGGCCACGATGATATATTCAGCATGTGAACCCTTAGCTGGGGGATTAATAGGACCAACAAAGTCTATTCCCCATTTAGAGAACGCACGTCCGCCCATCATAGGCTTCAGTGGCATCTCATCCTTGCGTATAGGGTACTGAGTTCTCTGACAAACATCACACCGTTTCACATAGGTATGTGCATCCATGTGAAGGGTTGGCCACCAAAAGCCCGCAAATAGTATTGCCTTGATTACCCGATCTGGTCCAAAGTGTCCCATTGCTACACCTTGGTGAGCAGTATCCAAGATTTTGAGATATTCACTCTCATGGACACATAGTCTCAGGTAACCATCTTTACCACGCTTGTATAGATTATCACCAATGAGTGAATAATCCTGGGCTTCTTGTTCTAAACTCCTTTGCCTAGCCAGAGTCATGTCTGGAGGGAATGTTTTCGTCCTTAAGAAGGATACTAGAGGTTCACTCCAATCGGGCACTATGGACACTTGATAAAGAGTGGCATGTTCCACAGGTGGTTTAGTGCAGCAGATTGGGCATTCCTTGCACAACTTTTGGACATCAACCTCCATAGTCGGCCAATGCACTCCGAGTCTCCTTAGTGTCTGTAAGGTTCGTTGCTTTGAGTAGTGTTGCTCTAATGCACCTACATGTGCTAAATGCAACCATTTAGTGTACTCGTCCTCTTCTACACAACAAGCCAAGATCCCTTGATCTGTCTGTTTGTACATGCTTCCTGCCATGATATGGTACTTCTGGGCTTTTTACTACCTCTCTACCTTGAGTGTTTATTACTGGGTGGTTAGGCCCGTATGTCAATACTGGAACTAATGGCTTAGCCCACTGAGGTATTACTTCCAAATTAAACAAGTAAGCATCAGGAAGATCATCTGATACTCCTTGTGGGGCTTCTCCGGATGTGAGCCTAGAGAGATGATCTGCTCTCAAATGAGTCTTGCCTTTTCTCACCACTACCTCAAATTCATATTCCATTAGTAAGAGGAACCATCTCACCAATCTACCTGTGTTGCATGGCTTGTTTACCAAGTATAGTAGAGCTTGATGATCAGTAAAAAATTTAAACTTATTTGCAAGCAAATAATGTCTAAACTTTTTAACCCCATACACCATGCCCAACCCCTCTCGTTCGGTAGTGGTATAGTTTCGCTCAGCTACATTCAACTGTCTACTCACATAGGCAATGGGAAGATCCATATTACCTTCACCAGTAGGTTGTGCAAGCACACATCCAATGGCATAATTGGATGCATCAACATGAACATGGAAAGGCTTATTCCAATCTGGTGTGGTCAAGATTGGTGCTGAACATAATCGCCGTTTAAGCTCATTGAAGGAATGCTCACATTCATCAGTCCACTCAAAGTTAGTCAACAGTCCATACAGAGGCTTTGCTATGATGGCATACATGTGTATAAATCGTCGGTAATAACCACAATGCCCCATGAAAGCTTGTACTTCCTTGACATTCTTTGGCCTAGGTAATTCGGCTATAGCTCTTACTTTCTCTTCATCCGTAGATATGCCATTCTTTGACACTATGTGTCCTAGAATTTTGCCTTGCCTGACCATGAAAACACACTTTTCTGGGTTCAGGCAGACTTGATACTCTCTACACTTGTCAAAGATTTGCCTGAGTTCAGGTATATGTGTTTGTCTAATGTTGGAATGAGCACATAGATCATCAACATAGACTTCCAAATTCTTTCTCAAGAACTCTTTAAACAAATGGCACATCAATCTCTGGAAGGTTGCAGGAGCATTGGTAAGCCCGAATGGCATTACCCTAAAAGCGAATATGCCCCACTCTGTGGCAAAAGCCGTTTTATGCTGATCTTCTGGTGCAATGGCCACCTGATTGTAGCCAGAGAACCCATCTAGGAAGTTGTACACTTCCTTGCCTGCCACCCTTTCTAATAGATGCTCAGTGATAGGAAGCGGGTAATTATCCCTGATCGTGGCTGCGTTAACCTTCTTCAAGTTAATGCATACTCGTAATTTGCTGTTCTTCTTGGGCACCACTACAATGGGGGATACCCATTCAGTGTGCTCAATTTCATAGATAAATCCAGCTTCAACCAAGCAGTCTATCTCTTCTTTGATCTTGGCAGCATAGTTGTCATTGTATGTGTATGGCTTTTGTTTTGAGGGTCTGGCCTCTGTGGTCATGGGAATCGTATGTGAGCATATGTCCGGGTCCACTCCTTTCAAATCCTTGTAACTCCAAGCGAATACATCTCTATATTCTCTTAGCAAGACTATCAGCTCATGCTCTTCTTCCTTAGTGAGGTCATGTCCTATGTAAGTGCACCTCTCTTCTCCTTCTTCTATGGCTACCACTATTTTCTTGGTGGTTTCTTTGTTATCATAGGCCTCTCTCGATTGCGCCTCTCGTTTAGAAATCCTAATCATGACTCTCCTGTCATCTATCTCATACTTCTTAAAATTTTCCGGGACCTCAAACAAAGATTCTTCCTCTTCTGGTGTGACTTCTCTCTTCTTTCTTTCCTTTCCTTCTTCCTTAGGGGTTACATGTGTGGCTAGCCTTACATCCTTTGTAAGCTCTGTGTGCCTCTGGGGTTGAAATTCTACTTCATAGAAGTATTCTTCATCTGATGCAAAAGGTGGGTCCATAATGATTGACTCTAGATCGGAGTCACTTGCATCCTCAAATGCATCAGGGCTAGGTTCGCACTCTTCTAACACTGCCTCTCCCATGATTGGCTCTATGGAGAAGACTGAAATGTCATAGCCATCCTCATCACAATGAGGTGTCCATTGTTCTTCATTGATGGCTACATCCATTGTTGCTAGGATTTCTGCCCAGCCGTGGGGTTCGAATTCTTCATCTGGAAAAACTACAGGTGCATAGGCTGGGTCTTGGATTGATCTATGGGTTTCTTTTGCACCTATCTCCCTGGCTTTTTCTCTCTTCTCTTCTTCCACTGCTACCTTACACATCCATAAGTGGGTGTCTTCATGCATCCATGAGGATCCTGACCCTATGGAATGCATCGATTCTGTATCATCTCTGGCTCTATGGATGGGATTCCATTGGATAGGAGGGACATCTCTATGAGAGTAATCTTTGAGATTCACTTTGGTCGTAACACCTAAGTGTTGTAGGTACAAAGAATTGGTTCCCCAATCCTGTACCACTTGCAACTGTCACATAAAGGGTCTTCCCAAAATCATCTCATAGGCATGATTTTTGCTAAAATCGCATATAGCAAATGTGTGCTCGAACTCAACACCACAGGTGGTGAGAGTTATTCCTTCCAACAGCCCTAGGGGTCTCTCTATGTGACCATCGGCCATTTGCAATTTCATCCTTGTGGGCCTGAGTGCTGGCTTGCCCCAGCGCTTCCATAGGGAAGTGGTAGCAATTGCAACACCTACGCCTGAGTCTAGAATGGCCTTGGTGGTGTATCCTTGATGAGTGATAGGAAGATATGTGTTTCCCTCTTCGCCCTCACTCATGTCTCCTATCTTTTCTAAGGGTATTTCTGCCACTGTTCTCTGGGATCCTACCTGGGAACGAGGTTTTGCTATCTCGGGCACTTGATTGGCTACATGTTTCCACACTTCTGGTCTAACCTTAAGCAGCTCTTCCAAAGTGAGATTGCATTGCACTTTGGTGTTCTTCACTACCTCCGTGTGCCTAGGTATGACTGAATCTTCGTTTCTTACCATGACTGTAGGTGCTCTCATACAAGTGGACTTAGCTTCCCATGGGCCTGTGAAATGGGGTAGTTCCTGTAAAGAATTAGACTCGAAGTCTAATCTCTCTTGAGATTGGGCACTCTCCTGCTCTCCATAAATGGAAGGAAGGTCTTGTGGAAATTGATCGTGTGTGTCATCCACAAGTTCAATGGGAGGAGGAAATTCACTCTCTTTAGCCCATTTCTCTTCTTGAATCTCTCGCAAGAATTCTGGTGTGTATTGATTCATAGAAGAAGAGGTGTTTGGTTCAATGGAGTTAGGCACATAAGCTTCCTTGGGAGGAATGCTTATTCTATCACTTGCCCTCTCCTTAGCCTGGGAGGTGGCTCCTTTTCCAGACTTTGCAAGTAACCCCTCCAATCTATCCAATAGACCATTGTAGGTATATGCAATACCAGTGGCACATGCGGAAGGTAGCAGGTCAATAACCCAAGGACTACAATAAGAACTTTGTTCTCATTTTCTGAATTCTCTAATCCCCTTTGGCTTCTTTGTATTTTACTGCACCTCAATACATAGCATAGAATAGTTTCACCACATGTTCATCATACATATATTATTACCAGTAAATGACAGGCGGGAATACTCATCAATATAAGATCTTCCCTTCAAAAAAAACATGTTAGTATTTTACAATACCTTTCAGACACTTGCACGTATAGATAGCACTGTTTATCGTTTTCAAATCCTTGTCATATTGCATAGCATACAATATGACTGAGCAACGATCTCAGAAAAAATTCATTTAATCATATGCATTGAATTCCTTCTATGACATATATGAACAAAAACTCATTTGACATTGGCAGCCTTCTCAAGTCACATATAATCAACAACTCTTTTCATTATACATCCTTCCTTAGCATTGTTTGCCTAGTTTGTACCTGCACATATTCCAGCCAACAACTTAAATTATATAGATGTGTCTTGCACATAATAACATCCCGAATACATCAAAAAGTTCACACCATGTCAATGTGTGTCTTCCGAAAAACCTGTTTGTATCAATATTCAAGATTTGTTCCATGTGAACCCATAACCACATAGCCATACATGAGGGTCAATGTGATATAACCTGTTTGTATCAATATCCAAGATTGGTTCCATGCAAATCCTTCAACACATAACCATACATCAAACCGTAACCCGAAAGATATGGATATATCTTTCGACCTGCACAATTATAATTTCATCCTTCAATAGTAAGTATCCTTTGATATGTAAGACAATCTGTAGAACTTATTCCTGCAACTTCACAACCCATATATTTACATTACACCAAACAACCTGCAATGTATAATCTTCAAGAATTATATTTATGTGCATACCATGCCATCACATCATCCAATATATAGTGAAAGCTCATTCCTCTTTGCAATCTTATAAACCACAGACGCGTAAGACATCTTCCAAAATATATCATGTCAATGTCACATCATTTGCATCCTCACTATATAGCAAATGCAATACACACACACACACACACACACATATATATATATATATATATATATATATATATATATATATATATATATATATATATATATATATATATAGTCTACAGGTCATCATATGTGTACCTTAATAAAGGCTCCTAGATTCTTTCAATCTTCTGGTAGGTTTATAAACCACAATCCCGTATGAACGCTTTCACAGCATATTGTATCACTATCACATCACTTACACTTTAATGTATATGAGATACAGTTCAGGCATATACGTTCATCAACATGTTGGTCAAATATAGAAAAAATAGCAATACTTCATAAACAAATGAATTTACCGAAGATCTTCAATGGCCCATGTCAGTCCTCTTTCAATGAAATATGAGTGATTCATCGTTTGTTGTTCCTTCTTAGCATAGGTCACATCAGCAAGCCATCAATCAAAAATGGTACACAATGTGCAGCGACCAATCCTCACAAGTTGCAGAAGTCTTCTTATTTATTCAACCCAGTAACACAAGAAGTTACGACATATGCTTAAGAAGAGAATATCGCACACATGATCCTATGAGAAAATAGCATGATGCTGTAGAAGCAATGAGATATCTGGCAGTAACTCCAATCTATGAGAGAAGTCACGGTGCTGTACAAGCCACACGCACGACTTCACATTTCACTCCTTAAATAGGAGTTTCATTGGAATCCATGGCATCGCTTTCTTCAAGCATGATTCTAGGAAGAAGGCCGAAATTCAAGATACATGATTTTAGGAAAATATCTCACAAGCGGTTTGTTGCCTTATTCGATGCTTAGATATAGGAAACAAGTTTAAAGGCCTATTCATATGGAAATGAGGTTAACTCAAAAAAACTACGGTTTAAGTGGGGGTTCCTATGAGAGTAAGATATGAGAGACAATGGTTAGAGGTGGGAATACAATAGAAATGCTTCCATTGAAGCTTGCATCATTTTCAACAACCATCAAAGTGCAATGGTGTTCTGATGGGGTTAGAGCCATTGAACAAATGACTAGCTTCAAACATGGCTTGCACCAATTCGACCATTTTAGCAAAAAGCTTTGTTCGCTCTATCTCTAGATCGGCTCTAGGGTAACATTTCTCAAGATCTGTTACATTGGGTGCTTCTTGAATTCTGGCCTGATATGCTTTAAGCATCATGTCTAGATCTTCAGGAGTGGGATCGGCTAAGACTGATCCTACTTGGGGTGGTGATTGGGTTACGTGTGGTGGATTGGTGGGTGGAGGAATGGAGGGTGAAGGGGATGGTAGTGGCGGGGATGCGTGAGAGTGCGTTTGAGATGTGATTTCTATGATTTTGGCTTTGGTTTCTCGTAGGCTTTCTTCAAGTTCGCTCATCTTTCTTGCCCATTGCCTTTTCATACGTTCACAGCTATCTCTCCAAGCTCTTGTCCTCTTCTTATTCTGGCTCTCAGTCTCACTAACTCCGCATTCTTTTCCTGGCCTAAGTCTTGGTTTTGCTTAAGTGTCTGGGCTCTCGTGATGACTTGTACTGGGGCTGTGGAAGTCACACTTCCTGTGGAGTCTACCACTAAGCCAATCACATTGATAAGAGTGATTTTTGGCATATTATTAGGATTTTTTGGGCAGTCTCGTAAGAGATGCTCCTTTCCACACTCCTGGCAATAGCCCTGGATTGTCACTGATTGGGGTTGTGTCGGTGGAGGCAAGGGACAATCACGAATGAGATGATCTCCCTGACATCTATAGCATGGCCCTCTAGGAAATGGAGGTCTTACCTGCCTAGGTTGAGGTCTAGGGTTGGGGTTCGTGTACATGACATTCGCATACTCTGTCTCCCAAATAGGTTCACTCGGTTCCTCACTGTAGTAAGACTCACCATGGTCAGGAGACTGCATGTAGTAAGCCTGGGGACTATCAACATGTGTAGAATCAAAGCTATGGTCACTGGGATCACTTTCTGAGATTAATGGTGTTACTGGGACTATCGCTCTATTCAAGTTTTCTTCTGCAGCAGCATACTTGACCGGAATCACATTAGTAGGAGCAGGTGGTTGTTGTGCTAGCACTGGCTGGGGTCTCAGTTGGGCCTGATATTGCGGGTGGTAATTTTGTTGAGGCCTAATATACTGTTGTGGTGAATATTGACTCTGGTATCTGCCTTGTTGAGGGTATGGCTGAGGGTAGGTTTGCCTAACCGCTTGCTTATTGTATGGGCAGTCCTGTGCTGAGTGATTTGTGTACCTTCGCTCTATGGTGCAATATTGGCTGCTAGGATTCACTTGGGGTTGAGCCGTGATGGGACATGCGTTTGCCATATGGTCACCACCGCAAGTATAGAACCTCTTTACTGGGGAAAATCTAGGAATTTGTTTACTAGAGACACCTAGTTTTTGAGCTACTTTTTCCGCAAGTTCCTCAATTGATGTGGACTGTGAGGAAGAGAGGCTAGAGGTACTATCTGAATCTTTGTAGATTTTGGATAGCTCTAACTCCTCCCCTAGGTTATCCTCAATATCGATGCACATGCGTACACATTCTTCTATAGTCCGGGGGTCCTTCAAGTACACATATGATCTCAATTTGGTACTTAGCAATCCATCCAAGAATAAAGTCACTTGCTTAGCGGCCGTGGGTAACTCAGGACCAGGACATCGCTCAAGATATTGCCTAAATCTTCTTCCTGCAAGTCTCACAGTCTCTTGCGGGGTCTGCTTGAAGCTGTATATCAATGAGGAAGTATTATGCCTTATGCCACTTTTAGAGAATTCGATAATGAATGCCTCTAAAAGTTGATCTATGCTTCTAAACTGCCTCTCGTTTAGTGGCTGAAACCATGTCAGGGCGGTGTTCCTAAGGGTTAACCCAAAGGCATTGTACTGCGTGAACATGTCTTCAACTTGTTCAGCTCTCAAGACTTGCTTAAACTCAGCTACATGATCGTAGGGGTCTCCCGTGCCATCGAAGTAGTTTTTCATGGACTTAACTAGCTGGGTCGGTCTCAAGGTCCTCGTGTGCTCTCTCGATCTTGGCAAAGGGAAATCATCGACATTTCTTCGGTTCCCTGGGGCTCTATGTCCCTCAGGTTCCCCTCTATTCGTTTCCATTCTCGTCCTTTCTCTTCCCCAAGAGTTGGCAAAGCTTACCTCAGGTCTCTCTCGACTCCTTTCTCTTTGAATCCCCTGAGCTTGAGATGTTCCAGCTCCTTGGCGACCAAAGAACACATTCGATCTTGGTTGGGGGAAAATAAATTCTCCTTTCCAAGTGTAAGCATGCCTATCGTTTTCTGTAACCCCAAAGATCCTCTCTGAAGAGTGATCTAAGTAGGTCACTCTTCCTGGAATATTAGGATCTTTGAACTCATATATCATGATTGTTCCTACCTCACTCGGCTGACTAGGTCTATATCTCCAAAAGGCTTCATCCGTCTCTCAGTTCAAGAGGAGATCTATGCTCTTATTGTCTTGGGGAATCCACTCTGGTGTGATAATCCTCGTGAGAACAGATTTGCCTTGGGGGGTTCTAGGTTCTTCGCCCATGTTTCCTTGCTCTAGGTCACCTAAGTCCGTTTCCGGGACCACATTCCCAAATTCATCTGTCCTATCGGGATGACTGGTGACTACATATATTGTCCCTTCCTTGTCCAAGTATGCTCCATTTTCAAACTTGACAGCTGGGCGCTCTAGTCCAATGGATTGGTCAGGGTTTTTAATCTGGACCACCGCTCTTCCTAGGCCGTCCTCATAGATGCTAGCACCTAATCGGTTGGTCCTAAGGTACTCGAGTTGCATCTTGTAAGGGCCTTCCACCCTATGTAAATATGGCACCCCAGAACTTCATGTAGGTCTCTCCATACCGTGGGACATCTCAGAATCGCTAGTCTCAGAACTAGGGTAATACGAATGATGGCTCAACTGCTGGGCCCAAGACCTCGCAGTATGATTGACACTAGCCTCTAAAGATCTAAGACTTTGTCTTTCTCTCCCTAGGTGTCTACCTGACCTAAGGTTCATATGCCCTTTGTACGTTGCTGATTCTTTGGTACCCGTCACTTGTTCCTTTTAAGTTCCTTTGGATGTGTTTTCTTGTTTTTTTTTTAATTAAGCGTCATCAGGAGCACTTTCGTGGGTCGTACTTGATGTTCTGCGTCCGCTTAGTTTAAGTTCTTTTCCTTTAAGTTATCCCTTGACTACAATTTAGCCTACCCTTGCACTTGAGAAATTAATGGCTCTTCAAACTTGAGTGTTCCTATCATACCCCTAGTCAATCAGAACAACTACTCGCACTTAGCCTATGCTAAGAATAGACTCAGGGGGTTAAGTGATGTTCCAACCTCAAGTCGCTCCTCTTGGCGATGCTGGTCTACCCAGGAAGCACGTTTCCAAGCTTGTTCGCCTTGGCACTTACTTTGCTTTCTCAAAGAGCTCTCGATGATCCTGTAAGAATCCCAAGTTTAGCTTCAATTTGATCCTTCAATTGACAGACAATTTATTTCAGACACTTTTTTAATGACCCTTGTTCCCCCTTTTGTATTGCTAAAAATTTCCTCTAGAGCTCCCTTGGTGTTCCTACCCCTCAGTGTGTCAACTTCCAAATATCCTATCTGCCACGAGCTTTCCGACAAGCCCTAGAGCTCAAAAAATGGATTTCGTATGAAAAAGTTATGACCGTTCAGGGTTTAGGGGGTTAAACAGACAAACAAAACCTTTCAGGAGTTTTAATGCATTTTTCTAAGGCCTTTGCAAGTGTGTGAGTATTTGAGAGTGCAAATATGCCCAAAATTTAGCCTAAATTTCCCAAAAATTTACCCCTTAATTTTTGCCAAAAATGTCTGTCTATCGCGATAGACGGTGTCTGTCGCGATAGACACAAACTGTCGTGGGGGGCTGTCTGTCGCGATAGACGGTGTCTGTCGCGATAGAGTGGTCTGTCGCGATAGACGGTGTCTGTCGCGATAGAGTGGTCTATCGCGATAGACGGGTCTGTCGCGATAGACGGTGTCTGTCGCGATAGAGTGGTCTGTCGCGATAGACGGTGTCTGTCGCGATAGACGGTGTCTGTCGCGATAGAGTGGTCTGTCGCGATAGACGGTGTCTGTCGCGATAGAGTGGTCTGTCGCGATAGACGGTGTCTGTCGCGATAGAGTGGTCTGTCGCGATAGACGGTGTCTGTCGCCTGTCGTGATTTGGTCTGTCGCGATAGACGGTGTCTGTCGTGATAGAATGGATCTGTCGCGGAATTTGGTCTGTCGCGATAGACGGTGTCTGTCGTCTGTCGTGATTTGGTCTGTCGCGATAGACGATGTCTGTCGCGATAGATGGGTCTGTCGCGATAGACGGTGTCTGTCGCGATAGGCTGGATCTGTCGCGGAATTTGGTCTGTCGCGATAGACATGTGTCTGTCGCGATAGACGGTGTCTGACGTCTGTCGTGATTTGGTCTGTCGCGATAGACGGTGTCTGTCACGATAGACAGTGTCTGTCACGATAGATGGTGTCTGTCACGATAGACTGAAAAAACGCAAATGTTTGAGAAACTTCTAGTGATTTGGAGTGCTCTAATGGTGTAGGTTACCGTGCCAAACACGCATTCACAAAATATTAAGTTTTTCTGTCTGTCGCGACAGATAGAGGTCGTCGTCTCGGGACCTGTGCAGAGTCTATCGTACCTGCGCACACTGCTGGAGAAGGTGGTACAGCTAGTTCCTGCAACAAAAGCTAAAAAACATACCAAAAACAAATAGCATGCAAGCTCTCTCTCTCGCTCTCTCTCACAATGAATTGAGGGAAATGAGGTGGGGAGTGTAATATGACCAAAAAACTGAAATTTTTTGTGGAGATGGAGATGGAGGTGGGAGATGGTGGGGATGATGATGGTGATGATGGTGATGCGAAAGTAAGGAAAAAATGAAGAAAAATAAAGAAAAATAAAGAAAAGGAAGGATATTACCTATAACTCCAATGTCTCAACTCGACCTCTTACCATCACACGCTCGTCATCGAAGCTCTCTCCCCGGCAACGGCGCCAAATTTGGTGTCACTCTAGCACAATGGTGAGTACCAACGTGAGAAGATTCACCTCGTAATTGTCAATCCGTGGAGACGTGAGGACTAGTATGAAGACTATGAGCAAGTGAAGGCACAAGTGTGTGAGTGAGAAGCACACAAGCATGCACACACACACACACACACACGCACACAAGGCAAGAACAAGGAGAGGAACAATGAAGTTCTTTGCATTAGTCAAAAAGTCTCTTACATAAGCTCAATTCACAAACAATCTAACCTCAAAAATGAGCTCTCTAGCTCTTTTTATAGTTTTCTAACTAGCTTTGGTCTTCTCCAGACCTAGTGTCCGGCCTAGTTTAAAAATTAGGTTCTAGAGCCTATTTGAGGGCTCAAACAGAGTCTAAAAATTATGAAAATTGATATGTAGCTAGTTCTAATACTCCTCAAGCTCGAGGACTCCTCGGCTTGCACAAAATGGAGTCTATTCTACCAAAAACGGAATTTACAATGTTTGTGTAGTGATTAAAATCACTTGAGTTGTAAATGGTCCATGGAAAAAATGATTGGGCCTTGTTGCCGTATTGTGCATGACTGCTCCCTTGCGCTAGTATGCTCTTCATCTGACTTGTATGCCAACACACATTTACACATACACATATATTCACATATACACAACTACACATTATTGTGGGATAAATGCATGTATTTTGTATGAATGAGTGTATATGCATGCATGTGTGTGTACGTATATATGTGGATATGTATATGTGTGTTTATGTTATATGTATGTATATGTGTATATGTATACATATATGTATGTGTATATGTTCGCATGTATATGTGTATGTGGGTATGTGTATGTGTATGTGTGTGTATATATGTGTATGTATTCTGATTTTTTTTTGTTTGAGATTAAATTAACAAGAGATATTGTATGGTTGAAAAAAATAAGAGGCGAGCTAACATACCACCTGAGTCGTGGCACTTTTTTCCTAGACAGCTACGTCTTCAGGAGTCATTTCCTCAGCAGAAGGTACACAAATTAATAGTTTATATTTATAATTTTTATATATTTTAGTTATTTTTTACATTTAATTTATGTATTTTTTTTCTTGAATAAACACGCTGCTGCAAAGAAGAGAGTGGAGTCGGGCCACACATCGCACCTAGGCCAAATGGGCCATAATGGTTTTGTAGCTACATTTGTAAGTATATGTGTTATTGTGAGTATATTTTTTATTTTAGTTAAAATGCAAGTAACTAATGTTTTTTATTTGTTTCATTGCAGTGGAAGGATTATGGCCGATATCCTACGAAAGATGAGATCGAGTATGCTACACATTTTGGATATCAGCGTTTGAGCGAGTATATGCAAGATCATCCTGATGCCTTTGTGAGTATTTTTAAATTTTATATAATTATTTTAATTTTATGAATGGTTTAATTGTTTTATTTATATATGTTTGTTATATGTAATACACAAGTATTACGGAGAGACAAATATGGATGAGGTGGAGAGACAGACACAGGAGGGACGATCTCGATCGTCATAGGGTGATCATGACGATGAGGATGAGGAAGATCAGGATGATCATGATATTGCTGATGATGATGATGATCATGATGATGATGATTAGGATTTTAGTTGATTATGACATTGGATTATATGTATTTACATATATATATATATATATATATATATATATATATATATATATATATATATATATATATATATATATATATATATATATATATATATATATATATATGTATGTATGTATGTATATGTATACTTTTTATCTATATATTTTTCATTTCAGTTATGTTTTGAATTATGTGTATGGTATTAAGTAATGAAGAGTTTTGTTCTATTGATTGTTATTATTGTTTATATTAAGCCTGTGTTTTAATAGTTTAATTATATAATTCATTCATATGTGTGTACCTAAGTGTATATGTATGTATGGCCATGTGTATGTGTGTGTATATGTATGTATGTGCATGTGCATGTGTAAGTGTATATGTGTATGTATGTGCATGTGCATGTATAAGTGTATATGTGTGTATGAGTATGTTCATGTGCATGTGCATGTGTATGTGTGTGTATATGTATATGCATGTATATGTATAACTCTATGTGTATATGTGTATGTGCATGTATATGTGTATATGTAGGTATGTGCATGTGTATATGTGTTTTAATACTTTAATTATATAATCATTCATATGTGTGTACCTAAGTGTATATGTATGTGTGTGTATATGTATGTATGTGCATGTGTATGTGTGTGTATATGTATGTATGTGCATGTGCATGTATAAGTGTATATGTGTGTATGAATATGTGCATGTGCATGTGTAAGTGTGTGTATATGTATATGCATGTATATGTATAACTCTATGTGTATATGTGTATATGTAGGTATGTGCATGTGTATATGTGTTTTAATACTTTAATTATATAATTCATTCATATATGTGTACCTAAGTGTATATGTATGTGTGTGTATATGTATGTATGTGCATGTGTATGTGTGTGTATATGTATGTATGTGCATGTGCATGTGTAAGGTATATGTGTGTATGAGTATGTGCATGTGCATGTGTAAGTGTATATGTGTGTATGAGTATGTGCATGTGCATGTGTATATGTGTGTATATGTATGTGCATGTATATGTGTAACTCTATGTGTATACGTGTGTATGTGCATGTATATGTGTATAGGTAGGTATGTGCATGTGTGTGTGCATGTGTATATGTGTGTACGTATGTGCATATATATGTGTATATATGTGTATAATGTATGTATATGCATGTGTATATGTATGAAACATGCATGTGTATGTGGATGCATTTCCATTTGCATCCATGTGCATGCATGTGGATGTGCATATACATGTATTTGCGTATATGTTAATGTGTATATATATATATATATATATATATATATATATATATATATATATATATATATATATATATATATATATATATATATATATATATATATATATATATATATATATATATATATATATGCAATAATGCATGCATGTAAGTCTTTTTATGTGGTTGTAGAAATGTTTGTGCATATGCATGTGTATATGTGTATATGGGTGAAAGTGCATCTTCATCATGTATAAGTAGTGTATAAGTGCATATCAATAAGTGTGAGTATGCTATCTAATGAAAATAACACAATTCAAATGATATACAAGGAATAATATTGTACTTACAATAGTTAGCCATACTTTTTGCTTGGTTAGCTTCTTGAATAACTTGCAATAAAGAGAGAGAGAGAGAGAGAGATAATTCAAAGAGAGAAAGATGTAGAAAGAGAGAAACAGAGACAGAGGGAGACAATAAGAGAGAGCTTAGGCAAAACAACAATTCTACATATACTTGCTTCAGCTCGTAAGCGCAACGCAATTGCGAACGTTGGAGAGCTCTTAGATGGGATGCGTGAAAATGCCAATCGAAGAGCCTCCAACGTTTTAATTTTTGTCCGTCAACAGATTGTCGTGTAAGCGATGCTACCTGTCATCGCATAAGCGACATGTTTTTAGCGTCGCTTATGCGACGCCAAAAATCATCGCCTATGCGACGTAAAATAGCATCTCTTATGCGACGCTATTTAAAAGCGTCGTGTTAGCGACGTTGTATGGGAGCATCGCAGCCCCATTGCACCACAAGTCACAAAAAACGTCGTTCAGTTCGTCGTTTAATCGACGGTCCACACGCGACGCTAATTACGATGCATGTTGCAATTTTATAGGGACGCAATTATGTCGCCTTAACCGTCGCTATACGCCTGTATTCCTTGTAGTGATTCTATGTGACCATCGGCCATCTACAGTTTCATTCTCGTTGGCTTGAGTGTCGGCTTGCCCCAACGCTTCCATAGGGAAGTGTTAGCAATTGCAACTCCTGCACCTGAGTCTAGAATTTCCTTGGTTGTGTATCCTTGATGGGTAATGGGAAGATAGGTGTTTCCTTCTTCTCCTTCACTCATGTCTCCTATATTGTCCAAGGGTATTTCTGGCACTATTCTGTGATATCCTACCTGGGAACAAGGTTTGGCTATTTCAAGCACTTGGTTGGCTACATGTTTCCCTAGTTCTGGCCTAACCGTTAGCAATTCTTCTAAAGTGAGATTGCACTGCACTTTAGTGTTCTTTACAACCTCTCTGTTCCTAGGTATGACTGAGTCTTCGTTTCATACCATGATCGTGGGTGCTCTCATGCAAGTAGACTTAGCTTCCCATGGGCCTGTGAAATCGGGTAGTTCCTGTATGGAATTAGACTCGAAGTTATTCTCTCATGAGATTGGGTACTCTCCTACTCCTCATAAATGGAAGGAATGTCTTGTGGGAATTGATCATGCAAGTCATCCACAAGTTCAATGGGAGGAGGAACTTCACTTTCTTTAGCCCATTTCTCTTCTTGAATCTCTCACAGGAATCCTAGTGAATATTTACTCATAGAAGAAGAGGTGTCTGGCTCAGTGGAATTAGGCGCATAAGCTTCCTGGGGGGAATGCTTATTCTTTCACTTTCCTTGTCTCTTCCTTGGGAGGTGGGGTCCTTTTCTGATTGTGCAATTAGCCTCTCCAGTATTTCTTACAATCCTTCAAAGTGCAACTGTGTCTTGGTTGAACTTGAGAAGTTAAAAAAGCGACTAGCTTCAAACATGGTTTGAGCCAATTCCTCCATCTTAGCACAAATTTTATTTTGTTCAAGCTCTAGTTCCGCTCTAGGGTAACACTTTTCATGATCAGTTACGTTTGGCCCTTCTTGGATTCTGGCCTGATATGCCTTGAGCATCATGTTTAGGTCCTCGGGAGTGGGATCGGCTAAGACTGATCCTACTCTAGGGGGTGGTGGGATTAGGTGAGGTAGATTGGATGGAGATGGGAATGGTGGTGGTGGGGTAGTGTGAGAGGGAGTTTGAGATGTGAGTTCAATTATCTTGGCTTTCGTTTCTCTGTGGGTGGCTCCATACCTTGAGACATCTTTGATTCGCTAGTTTCAGAGTTAGGGTAGTGTGAATAATTACTCAACTGCTAGGCCCAAGACCTAGCAGTGTGATTGACACTAGCCTCTGAAGACCTAAGGCTTTGTCGATCTCTCCCTAGGTGTCATCCTGATCTAAGGTTCATATGCCTTAGTGAGCAATCCCAATTTTTACCCAAGGTACAACCTCGTTGCAGATCAATTTGTATCAGTCATTTGGTTCTTTTTTAGTTGATTATCGTGTTTATGATCTTGTCTGATATCACGTCGTTAGGAATATTTGAGTGATTTTTCGCACTTTACGTTGATCGCACCACTTTCCTTTAAAGTTATCGATCACAAAGAGATTATGTTTCAGCTTGAACTTGAGTGCTTAGGTGGTCTTCAACTTGATAGATGCCTATCGTCACCCTAACTTACTTCCAATAATATGCATTCTTAACCTGTGCTAGGAATTGACTGAGGGAGTTGAGAGAATTTCCAACCTCACTTGCTTATCCCTTGCTCGTTGTGCTCAAGAACCCCGTTCTAAAGCTTGCAAAATGCCCTTGCTTTGGATGCTCTCAAGTGCTCTCAATGGACCTGTAAGAGTCCCAAAGTTAGCTCAACATTTAAATTCAAATGACATAACAATTCATTTTCATTTATGTACTTTAGAGCCTAAATTGCCCTTGTCTTTATGGCCAACAATCCTAGAGATCCCTCAGTTTTCTTCCCCATTGGGATGTTTTAGTGGGATTCGAAACAAGCTTTCCAACAAGACCAAAATCACTAAAAACGGAGTTTGTATGAGGAAGTTATGTCTATTCAGGACTCTAGGGTTAAAACACGATCAAAACAGCCTAACAAGCAAACAGAATAACTCACAATGTGTTCTAGGGCTTGGTTATGTTCTAATGACCCTTAATGTTTCCCAAATTTTATCCAAAACTAGACCCAATATCTTTTGCCCTAAAAAATTGCCAAATTTGCCCGTCAATCGCGATCGAGTGGTCTATCAATCGTGATTGATGTTTCAGTCACGATTGATGTGTCAGTCACAATTGACAGGTCCGTCATGGCTGTCAGTCACAATTGATGGGTCAATTGCGATTGACACGTGGCCCGAATTTTCACTCAGTCGTGGTCAATCCATCGTTGGCTTTGTCAGTCATGATTGACAAGTCCATCGGGGCTGTCAGTCGCGATTGATAGGTCAATCGCGATTGATGGGCCTATCACGATTGACACGTGGCACGTGCAGATTGTGTCGGCCATGGTCAATCGGTCGTTGACTCTATCGGTCACGATCGATGTGTCGGTCATGATTGACAAGTCCATCAACAAGTGTCCATCGTTGTTTGTCAGTCGGGATTGACATGTCAGTCACCAGAAGACTGAGGCATATCAAAATTTTAAACACATATTCAATATAACCTCATAGTGCAGTTTCTTCTCTTCACTCGAGCCTGCCCCTATAGGGAATACTGGTACATGCACCAACAACTCCTCTTATCCTATTATGGGAGTTGGTAACATCATTTTGACTATTGCTGATGGTAGTTCTTTCACTTTGTCAAATGCTTTGTTTGTGCCAGGGATCAAGAAAAATATGTTATCAGTTTCTGCATTAGCGAAGATTGTCTTGGTTGTGAAATTTGTTGATGATAGATGCACAGTTCATGATCTGTCAAATGGCGACGCTATTATTGCTTTTGGCATTTTATGTCATGGGCTATATAAGCTCATATACAATGAAAGATCTGTAAATGATTCGGCATGCGCAATACATGATTCTTAAGCTCTAGGCCTACACATCACATTTATGCACTTAGTTTAGCAAGTTGATTAATTTTTTTGTCGATCGCGATTGACAGAGATCAACGCCTCGGGACCTGCACAGTCAAAAATGTGTACCTGCTGAAGCTAGTGCAGCTGCTGGTAATGCCAGTTCCTACAGAAAATCTCAAAAAAAACACAAAATGCACAAGACACAAATGCTCTCTTATTCTCTCTCACAAGTGAAATGAGGAAAATGGTATGGAAAGGGTGATATGAACAAAAAACTGAAAATGTCACGATGATGGAGATGGAGGTGGGAGATGGTCATGATGATGATGGTGATGAAGAGGGTGAAGAAAACAAGAGAAAATAGATAAAAGTGAAGAAAATACCTATAACTCCAACGTCTCAACTCTACTTCTTACCATCACACGCTCGTCAATACATGATTCTCAAGCTCTAGGCCTACACATCACATTTATGCACTTAGTTTAGCAAGTTGATTAATTTTTTTGTCGGTCGTGATTGACAGAGGTCAACGCCTCGGGACCTGCACAGTCAAAAATTTGTACCTGCTGAAGCTAGTGAAGCTACTGGTAATGCCAGTTCCTACAGAAAATCTCAAAAAACACACAAAATGCACAAGCACACAAATGCTCTTCTTATTCTCTCTCACAAGTGAAATGAGGGAAATGGTATGGAAAGGGTGATATGAACAAAAAACTGAAAATGTCACGATGATGGAGATGGAGGTGGGAGATGGTCATGATGATGATGGTGATGAAGAGGGTGAAGAAAACAAGAGAAAATAGATAAAAGTGAAGAAAATACCTATAACTCCAATGTTTCAACTCTACTTCTTACCATCACACGATCGTCCTCAAAGCTCGATCCCCGGCAACAGCGCCAAAATTTGGTGTAGCTCAGTGATGAGTAGAACCTCCTTTAATGTCAATCCAGGAAGACATGAGGATGGTATGAAGACCTCAAACAAGTGTGTGAGTGAGAAGCACACAAACATGCACACACATACACACACACACGTGCACACAAGGCAAGACAAAGAGAGAAACAATGGAGTTATTTAGATTACTCAAAAGGTCTCATACAAGTTCAGATCTACAACAAGCTAACCTCAAAAATGAGCTCTCTAGCTCTTTTTATAGTTTTTGACTAGCTTTGGTCCTGTCCAGACCTAGTGTCCGGCCTAGTTAAAAATTAGGTTCTAGGGCTATTTTGGAGGCTCAAACGAGCTCTGAAAATTATGAAAATTGGTGCATAAATACTACTAATAGTCCTCAAGCTTGATGACTTCTCGGCATGGAAAAAATGGAGTAGGAATAATAAACAATGATATTTACAATGGTGTGAAGTGACTAAAATCACTATTTGGGAAATATTAATTTCATGAAAAATGATAGGCCTATTTGCCGGATCTCTATTGACTGCTTTGCCTACTTGGCCCTTCTCTTTGCTCTGATTCTCTTCGCTGGCTTCCTTGTCTCGTAAGTCCTTGACTGCCCTGATCACTGCCAACAGAGACATAGGGACCCAAGAAACCAAAAAAATGTTGATGATTTTCCCTTGCCAAGGCCTAGAGAACACACTAGGACCTTGAGGCCAACTCAACTAGTGAAGTCCATGAAGAATTGCTTTGATGGCACTAGAGACCTATACGATCATGTAGCAAAATTTAGGCAAGTCCTGAGAGCTGAGCAAGTTGATGACCTATTCACATAGTATAATGCCTTTGGCCTGACTCTCAAGAACACAGCCCTTGCATGGTTTCAACCGCTTCACCAAGGTCAGTTCAGGAACATAGACCAACTCCTAGAAGCCTTCATCACATAATTTTCTAAGAGTGGCATATGGCACAATACTTCCTCATTGATTCACAGCTTCAAGCAGACACCTCAAGAGATCGTTAGACTCACAGGAAGAAGGTTTAGGCAATACCTAGAGAGATGTCCAGATCCAGAGCTACCCACTCCAGCCAAACAAGTGGCCTTATTCTTAGATGGATTATTGAGTACCAAGTTGAGATCTTATGTGTACTTGAAGGACCCTAGGACCATAGACGAGTGTGTACGCATGTGCATAGACATTAAGGATAACCTAGGGGAGGAGTTAGAGATTTCAAAAATCTATAGAGATTCAGATAGCTCTACTAGTCTCAATTCAAATCCATCCATATCTATTGAGGAACTTGCCGAGAAAGTAGCTCAGAAATTAGGAGTCTCAAGCAAGCAAATACCAAGGTTTGCCCCAGTGAAAAGATGCTACACTTGTGGAGGCAACCATATGGCGAATGTTTGTCCCATTATGGCTCAAACCCAAGTGAATCCTAGTAGCCTGTACTGCACCATAGAGCCAAGGTACACCAACCACACTGCACAAAACTGCCCTTATAACAAACAAACTAGGCAAAATTATCCTCAGACATATCCACAACAGGGCAAATTCCAGACCCAATACCCACCACACCAGTATGGTAGGCCCCAGCAACCCTACCAACCACCCTATCAAGGGCATCAGAGACCTCAACCACTTCTAGCACAGCAACACCTTGCTCCTACCAATGTGATTCTAGTAAAATATGCATCTGTAGAAGAAAATCTAAACAGAGCCATAGTCCCAGTAACACCATTGTTATCAGAAAGTGACCCAAGTGATCATAGTTTTGGCTCTACACATATTGATAGCCCACAGGCTTACTACATGCAGCCACCCAAGCATAATGAGTCATACTATTATGAAGAACCTAGTGAATCTAGTTGGGAGCCAGATTATGCGAATGTCATGTACACAAACCCCAACTCTAGACCTTAGCCTAGGTAGATAAGACCTCCATTTCCTAGAGGGCCATGCTTTCGATGTTAGGGGTATCACCTCCTTCATGATTGCCCTCTACATGTCCCAAAAATCCCATCAACATGCCAAAAATCGCTCTTGTCAATATTATTGGGTTAATAGTAGACTCTACAGGAAGTGTAACTTTCACTACCCGAGTGCAAGTAGTCATCCGAGCTCAAGCTTTGTAGCAAACTCAAGGTGTAGGGCAGGAAAAGAGTTCTGAGGTTAGCAAGACAGAGAGTATAACCAAGAAAAGGACAAGAGCTTGGAGAGATAGCCGGGAGAGAATGAAAAGACAATGGTCACAGAAAATGAGCGAACTTGAGGAAAGCTTGAGAGAAACAAAAGCAAAGATAAGTGAACTCACATTTCAAACTCACTCTCACACCACCCCACCACCCCCATTTCCATCTCCCTCCAACCCATCACCTTCCATTCCCCAACCTTCTAATCCACCACATGTAACCCACCCACCACCCCGAGTAGGATAAGTCTTAGCAGATCCCACTCCTGAGGACATAGACATGATGCTTAGGGCATATCAGGCCAGAATCCAAGAAGGGCCAAATGTAACAGATCATGAAAAGTGTTACCCTAGAGCGGACCTAGAGCTCAAACGAACAAAACTTTGTGCTAAGATGGTAGAATTGGTGGAAGCCATGTTTGAAGCCACTCGCTTGTTCAATGGCTCTAGCTCCACTAGAACACCATTGCATTTTGATGGTCTATTAGATAGATTGGAGAGGTTACTTGCAAAGTCTGGAAAAGGAGCCACCTCCCAGGCTAAGGAGAGGGCAAGTGATAATAAGCATTCCTCCCCAGGAAGCTTATGTGCCTAACTCCACTGAACCAGATACCTCTTCTTCTATGAAGTGGTATTTACGAGAATTCCTGCGAGAGATTCAAGAAGAGAAATGGGCTAAAGAAAGTGAAGACCCTCCTCCAATTGAACTTGTGGATGATGCGCACGATTAATTCCCACAAGACATTCCTTCCATTTATGGAGAGTAGGAGAGTGCCCAATCGCATGAGAGGTTAGAATTTGAGTCTAACTCCTTGCAGGAATTACCCCATTTCACAGGCCCATGGGAAACTAAGTCTACTTGCATAAGAGTGCCCATAGTCATGATGAGAAACGAGGACTCTATCATACCTAGGAATACGGAGGTAGTAAAGAACACTAAAGTACATTGCAATCTCACTTTAGAAGAGCTACTCAAGGTTAGGCCAGGCTTGTGGAAACATGTAGCCAAACAAGTGCCAAGCGTAGCGAAACCTCGTTCCCAGGTAGGATCTCATAGAACAGGGCCAGAAATACCATTGGATAAGATAGGAGACATGAGCGAGGGAGAAGAAGGAAATACCTATCTTCCTCTTACCCATCACGGGTACACAACCAAGGCAATTTAGGACTCACGTGCAGGAGTTGCAATCGCTACCACTTCCCTATGGAAGCATTGGGGCAAACCAGCACTCAAGCCAACGAGAATGAAATTGCAGATGGCTGATGGTCACATTGAGAGACTCTTAGGATTGCTAGAAGGAATAACTCTCACTACATGTGGTGTTGAGTTCAAGCATACTTTTGCTATATGTGACTTTAGCAAAAATCAAGCCTACGAGATGATTTTGGGAAGACCATTTATGCGGCAGTTGCAAGTGGTACAAGATTGGGGCACCAATTCTTTGTATTTGCAACACTTAGGTGTCACGACCAAAGTTAATCTCAAGGATTACTCTCATAGAGATGTCCCTCCCATCCAATGGAATCCCATCCATAGAGCCAAAGATGATACTGAGTCAGTGCATTCCATAGGATTAGGATCCTTATGGATTCATGAAGACACTCACTTGTGGATGTGTAAAGTAGCAGTAGAGGAAGAGAAGAGAGAACACGCCAGAGAGTTAGGTGCGAAAGAAACCCATAGATCCATTCAAGACCCAACCTATGCATCTGTAGTATTTCCTGATGAAGAATTTGAACCCCACGATTGGGCAGAAATTTTAGCAACTATGGATGTAGCCATGAATGAAGAACAATGGACGCCCCACTCTGATGAGGATGGCTATGACATTTCAGTGTTCTCAATAGAGCCAATCATGGGTGATTAAGTTATTGAAGAATGTGAACCTAACACTGATGCATTTGAGTATGCAAGTGACTCTGATCTAGAGTCAATCATTCTGGACCCACCTTTTGCATCCGATGAGGAATATTTCTACAACGTGATAGTTCACCCTCAGAGACATGAAGAGATTACCAATGATGTGAGTTTAACCACACAAGTGACCACCAAGAGTGAAGGTAAGAAAAGGAAGAAGAAGGAAACCAAGACAGAAGAGGGAGAATCTCTATTCGAGGTCCCTGAAAATTTTAAGAAGTATGAGATAGAAGACAGGAGAGTCATGATAAGAATGCCTAAATGCGATGCTCAAGCAGGAGAGGCCTATGATAACAAAGAAACCACAAAGAAAATTGTGGTAGCCATAGAAGAAGGAGAAGAAAAATGCACATACATTGGACATGACCTGCCGGAAGAAGAAGAGCAAGAGTTGATAGCCTTGCTGATAGAATACAGAGATGTATTCGCTTGGAGTTACAAGGACTTGAAAGGTGTAGACCCTGAAATATGCTCACACACGATCCCCATGACCTCAGAGGCCAGACCCTCTAAAGAGAAGCCATACACATACAATGAAAACTATGCTGCCAAGATCAAAGAAGAGATAGATCGCTTAGTTGAAGCTGGATTTATCTATGAAATTGAGCACACTGAATGGGTTTCCCCCATTGTAGTGGTGCCCAAAAAGAATGGAAAATTATGTGTATGCATTAACTTGAAGAAGGTTAACGCAGCCACTATCAGAGATAGTTATCCACTTCCAATCACTGAGCATCTATTAGAAAGGGTAGCAGGCAAGGAAGTGTACAACTTCTTAGATGGGTTTTGTGATTACAATCAAGTAGACATTGCACCAGAAGATCAGCATAAGATAACTTTTGCCACTCAATGGGGCATATTTGCTTTTCAAGTAATGCCATTTGGTCTAACCAATGCGCCTGCAACCTTCCAGAGACTGATGTGCGATGTGTTTAAAGAGTTCTTGAGGAAGAATTTGGAAGTCTATGTTGATGATCTCTGTGCTCATTCCAACATTAGATAGGCACATATACCTGAACTCAGGCAAATCTTTGACAAATGTAGAGAATATCAAGTCTGCTTGAACCCAGAAAAGTGTGCATGTTCAGGCAAGGCAAGATTCTAGGACACATAGTGTAGAAGAACGACATATCAACTGACGAAGAGAAAGTGTGAGCTATCGCAGAACTACCTAGGCCAAAGAATTTCAAGGAAGTGCAAGCTTTCATGGGGCATTGTGGCTATTACCGATGTTTTATACACATGTATGCCATCATTGCAAAGCCTCTATACGGACTTTTGACTAATTTTGAATGGGCTGATGAATGTGAGAAATCTTTCAATGAGCTTAAACGGCAATTGTGTTCAGCACCAATCTTGACTACACCAGATTGGAACAAGCCATTCCATGTCCATGTGGATGCCTCCAAATATGCGATTGGGTGTGTACTTGCACAACCTACGGGCGAAGGTAATATGGATCTTCCAATTGCCTATGCTAGTAGATAGTTGAATGCAACCGAACGAAATTATACCACCACTGAGAGAGAAGGGTTAGTTTTGGCAGTAACCAGAGGCACAGACGTCGAGGAATCATGTAAAGACAGAGCAAAACGAAGTAGTGGGGAGCCAGTCAAATTATTTTTTCAAACAAATATGTTTCAAAATACTTTTCAAAAACCTCCAACAGTGATTTTCATCACTTTTGTACCATATGTAACATAGAAAAACCCTTTTTGTAATTTGTAGCTCCATTTTGTGCAAGACAAAGAGTCCTCGAGCTTGAGGAGCTTAAGTAGAATGAGCCTACCAATTTTGGTTATTTTTAGACATCCTTTACCCCTTCAAATAACACCTAGAACCTATTTTTTAACTATGCCGATCACTAGATGTAAACTGGTCAAAACTAGTCTAAAAACTATAAAAAGAGCTAGAGAGCTCATTTTTGAGGTTAGATAGTGTTAGCTAGTGTAGACTTGTATGAGCTAGAGTGAGCTTGAGCTTGTAAGAGTGTTCTTGAGTAATAGAGTCTATTTTCCTACCTTCCATTGTGTCTTGCTTGTCTCTTCATTGTGACGCCTTTGTTGCCTCCATTCCTCTCACCCTTTCCGCACCCACTCAACCTAGCCTCCCTCCTCTAACGTCGACCCTCCTATCCAGTCCATTTGTCCATCCATCCTTCCCTTCCTTTCCCACCCCTCCAAGACCACTATTTCCATTCCCCCCTCCATTGACTTTCTCCCCAGTCTCACCTCCCTGACCCACCGCATTTCCTCTTTCTCCTCTCCACCAAGTAGTACAAGAGACCCCATCTGTAAATTATTCTACCACTTTTGTAAATCCTGTATTTACACCCATGCACGCACCCACTATCACTCCACTATTCACAGTCACTGCACTCGACACCACGTCTAGTGACATGGACATATCACCACCCATTGCACCACCACTCACCTCATTTATTGCACCGTCACATTTAGGCACAACACATTTTTCCCCTGTTACCACTGCATCCACATTCCCATCCCTATTTCCCCTTCCCCTTCCATCAACACCCACACCCACAGCATCTGCATTCACTACACCATTACTTTTATCACCCAGTATCAAAATTGCATTTCGTCAGATGTTCGCATGCATGACTCAAGTGAGAGATGAGTTTGCATCTCTTGGAACTAGTTACGAGATGCTGCAGCAGACAATGAACAATTTACAGTCGGAGCTCAATTCACTGTCAATAAAAAATGCATCGCTTAACACCCGATAAAGAAGAGAACCAACGTCTACAGGAACAAAACAGAGAGAAGTTGGAAGCTGCTTTAGATCAACCGGACCAACCCTTAAGTCCCAATCATTTCAAAGCTATTCCTTTAGAATCTATGAAGATGTTATTAGATGATCATGTCAAATTACTAGATGAGTACGACAACATGAACGAGGCATACCAGAAGCTCCAAGAAGACCACAAACTGCTCCAATTAAGAGCACCTGTACAACAAGGACCTCCAGCTTGTGCGGACCCGTCTCCTGAAATCATCAAGGAAATCAATGCTCTAAGGGCCCAGGTAGTAACTCTCCAAACACAAATTGCAGCATACGAAGCACCCCCTAGGCCAGATTTCCCACCGGAACTACCAACAGATGAAGAGACAGTGACTATCCCGGTGCAGGACACTTTTGAAGAAGCATATGAACCCCAACCCATCCCAGGCAAACGCGTCACGGCAGCAGGCCAGACGACTTTTGAACTTCCTAATCCCACATGGATGAAGACTGTCGAAGAGCTTGGAAGGACCCACTCCACAAGGGTGGAAGCACAGTTACATGCAATGGCTATGATCGAGGAGTGTATTCTCCAATCTCCTTATTTTGCTCACTTGGCCCCTCGCACGTACATATCTAGGCATGAGCTACAATACAAACCATATTTTATGTTAATGGTAGAATATTAGCTGGCCATTGAAAAGGAAACAGGCAAGAAACCCTCCCACGCAACTCAATTTGAGCCTGAAGACTTGCCAACGGATGCGTAGAGAGGAGAAATATATCAACCAACTTGGCGCCAGGATTTATTACACGAATATCCCAAAATGATGAGCACATGGGCCAAGGCACCACTCCACTTAAAATATAACCCATGTTGGGGCCCCATGCCACATCACCGCTCCTGGAAGGCCTTTGCAATCAAAGTACAGAACAACAAGCAGTGCCACGACTGGCTGAATTACCCATATTTCATGCCACCCCATGGACCACCCACAGTAGGTTATATGATGGCGACTATTCGCCACTGGCTCCCTCGCTTATGACGCATGAATGATGTAGCCACGCATATGACTGTCAAAATATTTGACATGATGCAGATGGTATTCAAAGTCTTCCGTCACGTCAAAGCACCACATGTGAACACCCAAGGATTCGAGCATGGCAATCAAGATTTAGCATATGACATGAGTACGACACCATCACTCCGGGTGTGTTATGCCTGTCACTGTCACATCAAATATCGACCGGAATGCTATAAAATGACCTTTGAAGAAATGGTTACTATCGGTTTTTGGGAATACCATTCAGAGGTGTTCATCAACGGGCCCACACACTTACTTTAGTTATTTGCCTGTGAACAACTGGTGTACTCCACACATTATAGACTCCCGCCACTAGAGGAACCTCAACCCATCGATTGGGAGAAGCTTGAAGCCGATCTTGCTAGAGGTATCTACCTGTCAGAGCACACCCTCGCTCAGGACCTCCTACAAAATTATATCCGACAGACCCCACACCAAGGTTCTCTCAAGGAAGATAGAAGCGAGAGGGAGGGGGGTGTTGGCAGTAGTTAGAGGCATAGACATCGAGGAAGCATGTAAAGATAGAGCACAACGAAGTAGTGGGGATCCAGTCGAATTATTTTTTCAAACAAATATGTTTCAAAATACTTTTCAAAAACCTCCAACAGTGATTTTCATCACCTTTGTACCATATCTAACATAGAAAAACCCTTTTTGTAATTTGTAGCTTCATTTTGTGCAAGCTGAGGAGTCCTCGAGCTTGAGGAGCTTAAGTAGAATGAGGCTTCCAATTTTGGTTATTTTTAGACATCATTTATCCCTTCAAATAGCACATAGAACCTATTTTTGAACTATGCCGGTCACTAGATGTGAAACCAGTCAAAACTAGTCTAACAACTATAAAAAGATATAGAGAGCTCATTTTTGAGGTTAGATCATGTTAGCTAGTGTAGACTTGTATGAGCTAGAGTGAGCTTGAACTTGTAAGAGTGTTCTTGAGTAATAGGGTCTATTTTCCTACCTTCCATTGTGTCTTGCTTGTCTCTTCATTGTGCATGTGTGTGTGTGCATCTCTATGCTTCTCACCTTCACTCTCACTTCATCTCACATTCACGATCTTCATATCACTCCTATCTCTTTCGTGGATTGACATTGAGGAGGTGGAGCTTCTTAATGTGGTCCTCACCATTGTGCTAGATCAACAGTTAGGCATGGCATATGTGGTTAAAAAGTTTCGACACTATTTTCTTGCAAATAAGTTTAAATTTTTTATTGATCATCAAGCTCTAGTTTACTTGGTAAACAAGCCTTGCAACACAGGTAGATTAGTAAGATGGTTCCTCTTACTAATGGAGTATGACTTTGAGGTGGTGGTGAGGAAAGGAAAGACTCACTTGAGAGCAGATCATCTCTCGAGGCTCACATCTAGAGAGGCCCCACAAGGAGTGTCTGATGACCTTCCTGATGCTTACCTGTTTAATTTGGAAGTTGTACCACAGTGGGCCAAGACGTTAGTGCCAGTATTGACGTATGGGCCTAAACATCGAGTAGTAAACACTCAAGATAGGGAGGTAGTAAAAAGCCCAGAAGTACCACATCATGGCAGGAAGTATGTACAAGCATATGAATCAGGGAATATTAGCTTGTTGTGTGGAAGGGGATGAGTACGCAAAATGGTTGCAATTAGCACATGTGGGTGCATTAGAGCAACACTACTCAAGGCAAAGAACCTTACAGACATTGAGGAGACTTGGAGTGCACTGGCCAACTATGGAAGCAAATGTCCATAAAGTGTGCAAGGAATGCCAAAATCTGCTGCACAAAACCACCAGTGGAACATGCCACTCTTTATCGAGTGTTTTTAGTGCCAGATTGGAGCGAACCCTTAGTAGCCTCTTTGAGGATGAGAACCTTTCCCCAAGATATGACATTGGCTCGACAAAGGAGCTTAGAACAAGAAGCTTTAGATTATACTCTCATTGGAGATAATCTATACAGAAGAGGAAAAGATGGGTATCTTAGATTATGTGTCCACGAGAGTGAATATCTCAAGATCTTGGAAACTGCTCACCAAGGTGTAGCAGGAGGACACTTTGGACTAGATAGGGTGATCAAGGAAACACTATTTGCAGGACTTTGGTGGCCCACACTTCATATGGATGCACATACCTATGTGAAGAGGTGTGATGTTTGTCAGCGAACTCAGTACCCTATACGTAAAGATGAGATGCCATTGAAACCTATGATAGGTGGAGGTGCATTCTCTAAGTGGGGAATAGACTTTGTCGGTCCTATTAATCCCCCAGCTAAGGGTTCCCATGCTGAATACATTATTGTGGCCACTGACTATCTAACCAAATGGGTAGAAGTAAAAGCTACCACGAAGAATGATGCCCAGACCACTGCTAAGTTCTTATTTGAGAATGTGTTCACCAGATATGGGCTACCAATAGAGGTAGTAAGTGATAGAGGCATGCACTTCTTGAATGAAGTCATAGAAAACCTTCTCCAAGAATTCTTGGTGATACATAAGAAGTCGGCCCCCTATCATCTGCAAGCTAATGGACACCTGAGAGCACAAATAAAATTCTATGCAATGTATTGACAAAATTAGTTAATAATAAATGCTCTGATTGGGACAAACAGCTACACCATGCTGTTTGGGCATACAGAGTTGCCTATAAAACGGTACTCCAAGCCACACCCTTTCAGATGGTGTTCAACCAAAATGCAATGCTACCATTGGACTTTTTGATACCTACATTGAAAGTAGCACATGAGCATGACTCCACAGGCCATGAGCTCTCCTCTAGAATCTTCGATCTCCAACAATTAGGTGAAACACGATTGAGAGCTGCAGCAGGAATTTATGCAGCCAAGAAGAGGCAAAAAGCATATTTCGATGCACATGTGAAGGATAAGGGCTTGAAAGCAGGAGACCTAGTCCTAGTCTTCACCTTGAAGCAACATGCATGGAAATTAAAGAAGAGAGGCTATGGACCAATGATTATCAATAAGATCTCCACAAGTAGAGCAGTACAACTAGCCACTCTAGAAGGTGACATCCTACCAAGTTACATAAGCGAATGCAGAGTCAAGCTATATCAAGAACCCCTAATGGAAGAGATGCTAAATCGACTCAATACTGCAAAGAAATGTAAAGAAGAGGAAAAGTGAATTCGAGAAGAAGCAAAGGCAGAAGCTTTAGAACACATCCGACGAATGAAATTGAGAAGACAAGGTAGGGATCAGCCCATGCCTGACACTCAAGAAGCTCTAGGTTATCACATGGCCATGTGCAAGGCTTCAGGTGAATGGTCCCATAGGATAGTTGATCGATGTCCTTTTGTGACCGTAGAAGTAGGACAAGGAGAGAGTGCAAGGACCGTGAGAGCTTTAATTGAATCAGAAGTAGCCACTAGTGCAGTATGGCTTTCTTATTACCAAGAATTGCAATTGAAGGTCAATCCTATAGAGGCATATCTCATAGGGTTGGGAGGTGTTGAAACCCCTTGTATGGGAGACGTGGAACTTCCCCTCTACATTCAAGAGGTTCTAATGGCAGTCAAAGTGCTAGTATGTGAAGATGAGGATCTTACCAAACCTCTTGTCTTGGGCCATGGATCTATGATCATGCTCTTAACCCCAACCTAAGAAGTGGACTTCTTCAGGCTTGGGTAGGCCAAAACCACCTCATGATTGAATTAGAAAATCAAACGCTCAGGCCACTAGAAAAGGCACCAAACCCTGGTCCCTCTAGGAACCCACATGAAGATAACGATGCTATTCTTGTCCAAAGTTCTATGGTGCAGAAGATTGTCACTCTTGACAGAGGTACAGAAATCAATGAGGAGTTCCCTTCTTTTCCAAAGAGGATTCGAGGAAAGCAAGCAGGGCAACACACAACACCTAGGAGGTCGATGATCAAGAAGCGTGAGCACCAACCTATGCAATATGAAGTACCTCATGGCATGAAGCAGATCTGGACACGCAAGGGTGGACAACCCACGGCTCTAGAGACAGGGTCTCAAAGAGGTAGTAAACAAGATGCACCATCAAGGATTACCACGAAGGAGTACCCTAGGCAACACTCTAGATATACCATTTCTATTTGGGTTCCGAAATGGTCAATGAAGGCTATCCCCAATGCTAGACAGATATGGGTGCCAGACCTGCTTACAAGCTCAAGTAGCTTCATCTCCATTCACAAGAATGAATCAACACTCACAAGCACTCTTGGCAAAAATCCCAGCGCAAACAACTACACTCCATACCATTACATCTCTGGTCACGCCTAGGAATATCGGGAAATTGGTACCCAAAAAGTCCCAAATCCAACACAATCTAGTCCACAAACCTTTACATGGCATCACCTCTAAAAGCTACGATTCTACAATCAAAGTTTGGAGACTTAAACCACGTATCAAACCCACTGACCCAATTTTGTAAATTTGTCCACTCCGATGTAGGTGCATTCTGAGTACATTGCACATCCAAAAGTATGCATCTAGGATGACTCTAGCATACTAAACAACATTCACATACACTTCACCCCCTAACCCCTAACCACTTGGAATGTCATGTTAGTATTGTGGAGGGAACACCATAACATCCTGTTTTCTATGCAACACTAATGTGCCTCTCTTCTTCTAGCAGATAAGCGTCAACAGCTACAAGCAGTCCCATGGCAGAAACAGCAGGCACGAGCTCCCAGGTAGGCACTAGTTCTCAAGTTGATTGGGAGACCATGCGTGTGGAGGCCCCATTGACAACTAGGCCTGAAGAGTATCTGAATGTGAGATGAATTCCCATCTTGGAGCCACTGAGCGGTTTCACAGAAAGAGTAAAAGGGCACTCTCATTGGTTCAATGAGATGCCAAGAGATTTGGGTGATGCAGATCATATCTAGGAGTCTAAGTTGGAATGTGGAGCAATTTGGTGGACATTTCAGTTCTTTTTGAGAGAAATTGAATCATTATAGAACGCAGCACCTCTTCAAGATATTTGGAAGAAAGCGGGTTTGAAGGACTACTTTAGTGCACCCCTACCCAAGCCAGATTTCATCATATGTTACTATTTGATTGCAACTCTCAAAGCTACAGGAGATCGTGATCAGTCCGGCACATTCCTGGTGCCATCTTTATCACACCGCGACGAAATGAAAAAGTTTGAGCTGAACATAACTCTAATTAAGGAGGCCCTCCAAATGTACGGCACCCATGTGCCCTCTGATCGAAACTCTTTGATATCGAAATATATGAAGAACAGTAAGCTAAATAAGTTGAAAGATATGTGTGCCCTTACACCAAACATTGCCATCCCATTGGGCATGTGCCTCCAGCACTTTGCATTTCCTGCTCAAGACCGATTCACACAACCTCACAAGAAGATTTGGTAAATTCTATACCTAGTGAAGATAGAGCCTGCCCATTATAATGCCAGTATGGATTCTTGATCAATTGTATGAAGCAGGCAAACGAGGGGTAAGGAAGCCTTCTTTGAATGGTTGCTATGCCATTACCAGAATAATATATAGATGTCTAGCATATGATGTGCTGATCGCACGGGCACTTACTTACTCATAGCTGCAGTTATTCCAAGGACGAAAACCAGGGGTTCAACCAGCTAAGCGCATGCGCAGGTTGCTCTCCTACGTCCCAATTCCTTGTGAGTCCACCACGGAAGCCTCCATGAGAGAAGAAGGACAAGTGGCCCCATTCACTATCCACCTCCAACGATCACACTCAGAGGGCATTACACAAGCCACTCCTTCAGCCCCTCCATTACCCATGGATATTGACTTTGCCTCCATAAGTGAATTAGCGGAAGCTCCCCCCCTTTGATTTTTGAGACATTCTTGCAAACAACGCAACTATCTGATGTGGAGTTCTTTTCAGACACCGAAGGCCCCGGATCATCATCCCATAGAGGATGTGCACATCAAGAAGAACGACGAGTACATTGGGAGGATGAAGCACAACACACACACACACTAAAGATATACGCGAACAAGAGGAGGCACAGGAGCACGTATCGGAGGAGAGTGAGGAGGAAGCCCCTGCATACACGACACAAATCAAACGGTTATATGAGACGATCAAGCAAGTACAAAAACGACATAAGATGTCAAAAGAGGCAAACAGAGCAATGGTGAACCAAATGCTACAAGCAAAGAAGGTAGACCCTCACTTTGTCGAATCTTTGGATCTTTTGGCAAACACTTGTGGAATTATAGAAGCAATGCGGACTATGATACATCGTCCTCCTATTCAATACAACCAATGGAGACTGGACACATGAACATGAAGGGGTAAGATGATTCACATTGAAGTTTCCACCTCACTTCATATGACCAGCCCCACTAACACTCGTGGCCCCGACAAAATCACACGAACACTATCTCCACCATCATCACCCATCCATCTCACTAAACCCTCACCACTAGCATTCCTGAACAACCAGCATTCCCCTTTTGTGAACCTATATCACACACCACCCTTTTCCCATCCTTACAATTCCCTACCTCCACCAGTTCTAGTCAATTTTCCGAACCTCAGATAGGTCACCCCGCCACTCATCAAACCATAATAGGTCACCCTTCTTATCTACCAGCTGTGGGACACCCACTTGTCTCTACCCAAACATCGACACCATCATTTCCCCTCACTACAACATTCCCTCGTTCTCAAACCCAACCCACAATGCCCCCCTCAACCTCCTCAGAACGATACAAACCACCCTTCCCCAATTTTGGGCAAACCTTGTAAATATGATGTGACAACTTGATGATTATAGTAGAAATCCCCTTTCCCACCCCACCTCACCCACGTTCATGCCCACCACTGACACACCACCCACCATTCCAGTATTCACGATTCACACTTCACACACAATCACATCCAACCCCATGGACATTTCACCCTCCACAGAACCACCCTCCACCACTTTAGTTTCAACATCACCACTTACACCCATTGTAAGCACAACATTCACCTTTCCCTTCCCCATTTCCCGACCCCTTGCATCTTCCACCACTACCTCTACATCCACTTCATTTAGTCATGCACTAGATACCATGTTTGAAGCCGCCACACAGCTTAAACATGAATATCGATTATTGGAAGAGAACAACAAAGAGCTATGTAATCTGTCTGCCCACCTCCAAGCACGTGTCGATGCTTTGGACTTGTGTAATACTGAATTGCAACAAGAATATACCTCCCTCCAGCAATCTTATGCAGAGATTGAGGCCAAATATACAGAGATAGGTAAGATGACCAAAGAGCAACTCAGAGATCAACTAGCCTGCAAAAGGAACATGGCATTACTTCGACGACACCTAGCAGCTGCCCAAGAAGAGAATAGACGATTACAACAACAAAATCAAGAAAATCTGGAAGCATTCATTGAAAACACTCAAGAGGCACCCATAGATCCTGCTAAGTTTCAGGCTATTCCCTTAGCAAATATTGAGTAGATATTAGAAAACTATGCAAACCTCTTGGAAGCACACGATCGATTTGCAGACCAGGTGAAGGAACTACAAGACAACCAGTGCCCACATCACATACAAAAGAACCTAGAGAGATGGTTAGCATTGCTACTTCACCACCGCCAGAACCCTCAATCGACAACGAGCTGCTCGAGCTACGACAACAGGTCACTGAGCTAAAGATGAAATTATTGCAATATGAACGACCACCATCTCCACCCGATCAACCTGCAGAAGAAGAGGTAGTTATCATTCCAGTTGAGGAAACCTTCCAAGAAACTTATGAACCTCAACCTCTCCCAGGGGGCAGAGTCACCGATGAAGGACAAGACGCATATGATGAACCCCCTCCTGCATGGATGAAACAAGTAGAAGAGATGGGCCAAACTCATGAAGAGCGCATATCCACTCAGATGCTAGCCATGAAAGCTATTGAGAAGACAATACTTCAATCACAATATTTCAAGCACTTGGCTCCTAGGCGATTAATAACCAGTTCAGAGTTACAGTATAAGCCTTACTTCGTGCTATTGGCAGACTACAACACTGAGATTAAACGCAAAACTAATAAGCATCCTTCTTTTGCAACGTAGCTCTAACCAGAGGACATCCTAGAAAAAGCCCAACAAGGTGAAATCTTCCAACCCATCTGGCGGAAAAAGTTACTAGAGAGTTATCCAGAGATGCTCCAAACATGGGACCTTGCCCCCATGCACTTAAAGTATAATCCATGCTATGGGCCAATGCAATGAAGACGATCATGGAAAGCCTTTGCCATAAAAGTTCAGAATAATGCTAATTGCAAACAATGGCTCAACTATCCCTCCATTGCACCACCAACAGGCACACCATCCGTAGCCTAGATGATGGCCACTATCAGACACTGGATGCCACGACTACAACCCATGACCGATGTTGTTGCTCAGATGATGCTAAAGATCCTGGACATGATGCAAATAGTACTAAAGACTTTCTGCAATGTATGTAACATCCAGCCTTTGATCTCGGGCTTTATAAATGGTAATTATGACTTACTCTATGATATGAGCACAACCCCTAGTATTTGGGTTGCTTATGCTTGGCATGCGAGGATCAGGTATCTCCTAGCTTGCTATAAACAAACATTTGACGATATGTTTACCACTAGGTTTTGGGAATCTCACTCTAAAGTGTTCGTGCCACGACCAACCCATCTTCTATAGCTATTTGCATGCGAACAAACTATGCATTCAGAGCTATATACAACACCACAATCTGACATTCTTGGTGCAGTTAATTGGGATGCTCTTCAAAGAGATCTTGTCAGGGGACTAAGGATCAGAGAACAGGAGTTAGCCACCGATATATTCCAGCACTACATTGATCACCTCGTGGAGCAAAGTTCTACCAAAGATGACAAACACTATTGGGGAGAGTGTTGGCATCTAGAAAAAGCAAGTACGGGCATACACGCAGATCTAGCACTGAAGCAACCAATCAAATTTTTTCAATCCTCACATTATTTTAAAAGTGATTCTCATCACTGAAAACCATTGTAAATATCACTTCACCTTTTTGTAGCTCCATTTTGTGCAAGCCGATGAGTCCTCAAGCTTGAGGAGCTTTAGAAGTATTTGCCTACCAAGTTTCATAATTTTCAAAGCCCGTTTGAGCCTCCAAAATAGCTTATGGCCCTAATTTTTAACTAGGCCGAACACTACGTCTGAACAAGACCAAAGCTAGTAAAAAACTATAAATAGAGCTAGAGAGCTCATTTTTGAGGCTAGCTTGTTGTAGATTTGAACTTGTATGAGAACTCTTGGGCAATCGAAGTGATTCCATTGTCTCTCTCTCTTTGTTCTTGCCGTGCGTGTGTGTGTGTATGTGTGTGCATGTTTATGTGCTTCTCACTCACACGTGCCATCACTTGTTCGAGGTCTTCATACCATCCTCATGTCTTCCCGGATTGACATTAAAAGAGGTGCTACTCATCACTGAGCTACATAGATCTTGGCGTATCTTGTCATCTGAGTCACCGAAGTCACCCTTGGCTGCACGCGAGGGAGGATCTCAACGATCAAGGAATATAGAGGTTCCTGGTACTTCCTGGGAGGTCACCCATCCCCGTACTATTCCCGCTGGAGCTTGCTTAACCGTGTCAATCTCTTGCCACTAAGTTACACTCTTCTAGTGTCTGACGAAGGGGAAAGACTAAGGTTGACATTACCTTGAACATGTTTTGATCCCTCAAAGCTTCATTCTTTGCTTTCAAGGCCTGTTTATGAAGCATTTTTGGGGTGTCTTTTGGAGCAATTTTGGGAGTACTTTCGCACAGAGTTCTCTTCATACAGGTCCAAGAACATCAAGAAGAGTGTTCTTTGTACTTCTCCAATGCATAATGTACGCCATGTACCTCAGTTATCATGGAGTTTGATGTCAGTTGGTCAACTTGATGACCTTGGTTACAAGGTGGACTTATATGCTCAGTCCTTTTGTATATCAAAGGGCAATATGGTTATTGCAAAAGGAAGCAAAGTTGGCTCACTTTATCCTTTCTTTGTATCATAGAAAGAACACTTGTTAGCTGTTACTAAAAAACCTATGGCTTGTATTTGGCATGGTTGTTTGGGTCACATATCTCGAAGTGGAATGGAAAATCTTTCTCGTTCTAGCTACTTACCTGTGTTATCTTTCTCTTAATTTCATTTGTGAGCATTGTCAATATGGAAAGCAAACCAGAAATGTGCATAGAATGCACATTGACTCTTCAATTCAGTCTTTAGATCTCGTTCATACAGATGTGCGTGGTCCTATGCCCACTAGGTCCTTATGTGGTTCTCTTTACTTTGTCACTTTCATAGATGATGCTACTAGAAAAGTCTGGGTATATCCTATCAAATCAAAGGATGAGGTATTCCCTACTTTTAGAAAATGGCTTGCTTCAGTTGAGACTGAAAAAGGAACTAAGCTTAAGACTTTACGTTTAGATAATGGCGGTGAGTATACCTCACATGAATTCAGCCTTTTCTGTCAGTCTAGAGGGATTCGTAGGGAGTTTACAGCTCCTTATACCCCAGTACAAAATGGTGTAGCTAAGAGGATGAATAGAACTATTCAAGATATAGTAGTCTCTATGTTGCATCATGCAAACCTCTCACAAGGTTTTTGGGCAGAAGCAGTATTGACTGCAGTTCATTTGATTAACCTTTCACCTAGTACTGCTGAAGTTCTGAAAGTGGCACAAGAGTTATGGATAGGGAAGCCACCATATTATCATCATCTTCCGAGTTTTTGGGTGTGAAGCATATGTTCATATACCCAAGAATCTTAGACAAAAGTTGGACCATAAGTCAAAGAAATGCATTTTTCTTGGATTTTGCCGAGAAGGATAATTTGGATATCGCTTATGGGATCCTAAAGCACGGTCAGTGATCAGAAGTAGTGATGTCATTTTCAATGAGTCTAAGATGCATAAACAGCCCATTAAGGAGGTTGAAGTGAGAAGAGTGGTGTTTGAGGATACTAGTCCTCAGGTTAGCATGCATAAAAATGTTGCACATAGGGATGTTCAAGCAATGGAGGACTTAGAGCTAGTCCAAATGGATGTGAAAACTACTTTCTTGCATGGAGATCTTACAGATGAGATCTATATGGAACAACTAGAGGGTTATGTAGTTCCTGGCAAGGAAAGTCTAGTTTGTAAGCTCAAGAAGAGCTTGTATGGACTTAAACAGTCTCCTAGACAATGGTACCAAAAGTTTGATGCTTCTATGAAGTCCCAAGGCTATTCTCGAAGCAATGAGGATCATTGTCTCTACACAAAGAGATGCCCAAATGGAAGCTTGATATGATTGATACTTTATGTCGATGATATGTTGATTGTTGGGAAGTCCTCTTAAGATTTGTCAATTCTCAAAAGGAAGTTGAGTCAGACATTTGATATGAAGGATTTGGGGGATGCCAAACATATTCTTGGCATACACATTACTCGTGATAGGAGTAAAAGATGCATATACTTCTCTCAAAGTGAGTACATATCCAAAGTACTTCATAGGTTCAATATGCAGGGTGGAAAAGCATCGAGTACACCTTTACCCACATATGTGGAATTGAGCAGGGATGATTGCCCCAAATCAGATGAGGAAAAGGAATT